>OZ005660.1:31322492-31687163 GCA_963930645.1 Salticus scenicus
TATATATATATATATGAAAGGAGTAAAAATAAATAAATTTAAGTTATTAAAAACCCCAGTTTAAAAGTGTAAAAATCGCGAATAATTCATAGTTGCCCCTTTAAAGATTGTTTTCTGGTAGAAGACTTTATCACTCAGAAAATGAACAAAATTTAAGTCAAAATTTGCTGACGTTAATGCAATTTGCAACTCATGCTGCATCCACCATACATATTAATGGATCCCAGAAATTCTTTTAGAGCCCTAGATGACTACTTAAGTAACCAATTAGAAGCTCAGAAATCCCGTATAGAAGGCTAAACATTAAACAAACGGAGGACTCTTGCCATGTTTTTCCATTGCTAACAAACTTAATGCTGTGCTCTCCTCCGAAATTACTTTGGTCCTACAGACTTACTGACAGAGTCCTCTGCGGGGCCGCTAGCCACCCATGGATTGGCAAATCATCGGCCGAAAACTTCATTTTCCTTGCCATAAAGTTCCGACCTTGCAAACTTGAGAAAATTGTTTCGTGAAAGAATTCTGAGTAATCCTTGTGTGCAATGACTGCCACCTATCTACCAGTAATTTACATCACATATATATATTAATAAAAAATTTTATTCCACTCAGAAGAAAAAAGAAAATGAAACAGCAAATGCAAAATATAATTTTATGATATAATGTCTGATGGACACTTCACTAAAAAGAACAAATAATACTCAAAAGTATACATAAAAAGAAAAATACAAGCATGGCAGTAAAAATGTTTCCTCTGGATATTATAAATGGGTATCTTCATTTAATTAAAAAAAAAAAAAAAAAAAAGAAAGAAAAGAAAAAAAGTTATCTGTTAAGAATGAAAAAATTTTTGTAACTGAAAAGTGGTTATTCGACATACCAGGTGTCCCATAAGTCAGTAGACATTCCAAAAATTCATAAAAATTGAAGGAAATGTTAGAATAGAATGTGATTTCCGAAAAAGTTATTCACATGAAGGGGGATTTTTTTTTTTTTTTTTTTTTTGGTAAAAAAAATAGTTAAAATTTTCAACAATAGAGGGCACTGTATGAGAGCAAATCATACATTTCCAGGAAAAACTATATTTATTTTCATACAAATGTTTACAAGCATATAAATCCTATTCTAAGTGCCCACCATCACCAAAAATTACAGTTTGTTAGGATTGAATGGATGGGAGGCACCTGTGACAGAGTCACGCATCCTCCATTACCTAAAGGTAGAAGCTAATGGATTGAGAGTCCCCAAAAAACAATTTTACTGTAATGGAGAGAAGGGGGGGGGGATACATACCAGGATTAAAAAACAGTAACAAAGGAATTTTAGAGCTTATGGAAAAAGGAAACACAATAAAATGAGTAGGAAGGTTAAGTACAGCTAGTGTTGACTCTAGAACAAAAGGGCCGCTGGGGGGAACTCGATAAAAGGGCACTTTAATACTCTCAAAAGGGGCACTATAATATTCTCAATAATTCAAAAAGGGCACTATAACATCTTCATAATATATCACTTACAAAATGTAGCCCCCCCCCCCCACAAAAAAAAAAAAAAAAAAAAAAAAAAAACTTACTAATTTTTTTTATAGCAGCAATGTATCCAAGGTATAAATAAATAAACAAAATAATGAAATTTTTAAAATAAAAGAAAAATCAGATTAAAAAAAAAAAAAAAAAGCTTGTACAAATAATATTATATCATAGAATGCACAAAGACAAAATCAGATTTTTATGAGAAACAATTTTGAAAATTTTTTACATTTTTGAATGAAATATATCACTTACAAAATGTAGCCCCGAATTTTTAGTTACTATTTGGTATACTGAATATTCATTATTCAGTAATAATCAAACATTTAGTGCATGCCTATTCAAAAGAAACTTGTTTAATTACAAGAACAAGACAGTTGATGTGAAAATAATTTCAATGCTGTACTTTAAACAGATACAAAAATTGAATTTTTTTAAACAAAATCTTAAGTTTTTGGAGTAATAATAAAGTCAAAGTAATGGACAATTTTAATAGTTTGGATATTAGAAAATGTAATAAAACTGAATCTACAATAAAATAATTGAAATTGTACAACATTAAATTCAATTTTAGTGCAAACTAACAGCCATGAACTTTTCTGAAACTTTCTTTTTTCTTTCTTTCTTAAGATTATTGCTAAATATACCTCAAAAATCGAGAGTTTCTCGTGGAGGAGAGGGGCGGGGGAGGTAGAATTACGTTTTTACCGTTAATTAAATAAATATGCTATTTTTCCCGTATTTGACAGAATTCCCGATATTTTTACGACCGATTGCCGAAATTTTTAATTATTTCACTGCAAATTTACAAAATCTACTTTTAATAGCAAATAATTGCAAATAATATACTATAATTCTGAAACTAATTGATAAAATTCACTCTTCTTTCAACGATGATTCCTAAAATTCGCGATATTTTTGCGGTTAATTATATCGAAAATGGGGTTAATTATTAACGAAATATACAATTATCTGGCTGCTAATCGATGAAATTTGAGCCCTTTTTAAAGCTACATCCCCCAAATACCAAACTTTGCTGTTAATCGATGAAATACGCACTTTTTTCAAAACCTAATCCAGAAATATGTGAAAATTTACAGATGAATTAAAAAACCGGATTATTTCACAGATAATTGTCAAAAATTACGTTTACTTGGAACTAAATTATTTTTTTCTCCTAATAGGTAAAAAATTGCGCATTTTTTTTCAAAGCAGATTTCTGAAATACGCGATTATTATGCGGCCGATTGTCGAAACACGCTATTATTTAGCTACTAATCTATGAAAAATGCGTTCTTCTGAAAGCTGAATCTTAAATACTCAACTATTTTGCCACTAATCAATGAAATTTGCATTTTTTTTTTTTTTTTTTTTACTAAGCGGAATCTCGGAAATCGGGAATAATTTTGAAGTAGATTTCGCAAATACGGGATCGCTTACCCACTAATAATTTAAAAAAATTACGTTTTGTATGCTATCATTTGGCTGCTAGCCAATAAAGTTTTTTTTTTTTTCCCCCTCTAGTTGATTTCAGTAAATCGCGATACATTAGTAACCGATAACGGAAACACGCAATCATTTCGCCGCTAAAATTTATGTTTAATCGCAATTAATCGCTGAAAAAGGCTTTTGATGCTAATCGATGAATTTCTTGCTTTTTTCAAACATGATTTGCATTATACGTATAATTTTGTGGCTTTTTATAGAAATACGGAATTATTTTACAGCTAATTTTTAAAATTACGTAATCGTAAACTAATTGCTAAAATAGATGTTATTTGACAAATCCATTTTAAATCCGACGATTTTTGTGAAAGTCCCATTTTCTGATATGAAAATTTCTTAGAATCACCCACGCACTATAAAAACTAAGTTATTGCGTATTCAGTTATCCCAACAAAAAGCACAGAAAATATTCTTTTTCTTTCTCCAACGGTAGATACTTGGTACGATAAAGTTTGAAATTTTCCATGATTTTCTCAGAAACTTTGTATATTAAAACACTTAAGAAAGTTTCCTATTACAGAGGTCAATTCCTCCGTTAAAGTCTGACTAAATACTATTTTCTCCAAAACTCGCGTGATTACGGCCTAAGACACTTTAGAAAGTCTCCCACGGAGAATAGCTCTTCCTGGTCTTAGATTCCTTGCGTTGTCAATCGAACTTAAAGTTCAGTAGCTTTGAATCCATTATTTTTATCAATAAATAATTAAAATAAACAATTTTTTTCCTTAGAAAGTATTATTTTTAAGCGACTTATTAAGCATTAAGACAACCCATGAAGATAATCAATCGTAGCATTCCATTTCTTTCTTCCCCCCTTCCAGCTTGCGGTTTTAATTAAGCACACTCTCAGCTAATGTAAACAAACACTTGTTCCCGTTCTGAGTCAGCAATATTTCGATTACGCAATGCCTAGCACTAGAATTTTTTTTTTCTTTACTATTTATTTATGATTATTGTACGATGAAGCGTGTGGTTCTTCAGCTAGATTGTAAAAGTTAGTTTTGTTATTATTATTTTTTTTTTAATTCTTTTTTTCAAAAGGAGTTGAAGGGCTTTCATAGATAAAAAATAAAATTAAAAGAATAATGTTTATGCGGCAACTGTTGGAAATGCAAAATTAAAAGTTGATAAGGATTGGATCGCGATATGTGTGCAAGGCAAAAAAGAAAAGAAAAAAGAATAGTAGTTTTTTTTTTTTTTTTTTTTTTTCAGTGTCTGCCACTATTCAGTTTTTTGTATTCAATAAAATATATTTAGCTAGGTGGTCAAGGCTGAATTTGCGCATAAAAAATAACTCGCGGAGTTTTTAATTTTTTCATTTTTTTGGAGAAACTTCGCAGAAATCGGAGCAGTTGGAAACCCTGTGAAAAATACAAATAAGGGCCGCCGGGCGCTAAAAATGAGTTAGTAACGGCCGCCGGGCGCTAGAAATAAGTTAGTAAGGGCCGCGGGACGCAAAAATGTGTTAGTAATGGGCCGCCGGGTGCTGCGCCCTGCTAAATCGGCCTAGAGTCAACACTAAGTACAGCATAACACAATACGAAGAAAGTTCAGGGATAGTAAGAATATTTTTGTATTTTTAAGGAGCAAAATTTTAAAATTTGTTTATATTTTAAAACACAATTTTTTAATTTTTTTTTTGCAGTTTGCAAACCAGTTACACCACCACTAAATACAGATTCAGTCGGTGGTTCTTACCTGAGGAAAAACATCTTCAGCAATGCTTTATCCACCAAGTTAATATTGCAATTAAAACTTCATGTATACACAAGTAGGAGGCAAAATAAGAAATAAACTGTGTTAATCGTAAAACTGAGTAATTTATAGGGCTCTGATTTAAATATTCTTCATTATGCATCTGGACAGCACCCTCTATTGATGAAAATGTTAACTATTTTTTTTTCTTTACCAAAAAAATCCCCCTTCACGAGAATAACTTTTTTGCCAACCACATTCAATTCTAAAAACAAAATTCAAAAATGGTGTATAATCAATATTAGATGTTAAAACTTCTTTACACACCATAAATTTTAAGCAAAAGCCCAAGGCAGTAGAACATGTTCTTTTGCACCTGATGAAGAAAGGATATGTCCTTTCGAAACCGATTGTGCTGGCTTAAAATTTATGGTGTGTAAAGAAGTTTTAACATCTAATACACATTCAATTCTACCAATTCCTTTAATTTTTATGAATTTTTAAAATGTCTACAAGCTTAAGGAACACTCAATATATCAGACAACCATAATTCAAAGTAAAAAAAAATATATATCAATTCTGTCAGTCGAAGATAACAAACCTGATGAAATTCTTCACTTCGGGATTCAGTATCATGGTTTAACCATGATAACACAGCTTCAAAAACTGTTTCTTCCTTTTCAACATTTAAAGAGTCGTTTGATATTAACTCGATGAATTTACTCTGGGATAAAGAGGATAATTCTTCATGTTTCATAACTTCAGCGAAATATCTGTAAACAAGTATTATAAAACCTGTTAACATCTGATACTAAATATATGAAATTAATACAATATGAAAGCACAACATATGATATTATAAAAATGCTAACAAAAGCACAGAACTGATAATATTCGTATAACAATTTTTGTAGTTCCAAGTTATTTCTTCTGCTTCTTTTAAAAAAGAAAACTAATGTAGTTTTATAATAAAGAGGTGAAAAAGCATCTGAACTAATAAATTACTCTTGCTACACAATGACATATAGGTGAAATGGCACGGAATACACTTTAATTTAAAACACATTCGAAAAGAAAGTAATTGAAGATAATTTTATAAATGATTAAAAAAAAGTTATTTATATATTTTTTAATATTTCAAAATACAATTAAATCTTGTACATGAAATCATATATTTTTAATTTATTAAAAAATTATTTTAACGAGCTAAAGAAAAAAAAAAAAACTACTAAATAATAGTTGTAATATTTTTCATATGAAGATCACTGCAATAAAATAGAAACATACAATTACTATAATATATTTATAAGCTTAGCCCAGTGTCAGAAAATTTTGTAGCTGTCTGCGACAGGTTTTTAAAATTTCATAATTTATACTCAAAAAGCCTGAAAGCTGAAATCTGGAAGGGGGGGGGGGGGGGGTTAACAACAGTGGTGAGCTCGTGCAACAATACACAATACAATTTTACTACAGAACAATATAGTATAAACAATTATAAAATAATAAGTTTAACTCATTCAATTAAATATTTTATAGCAATGTTTGACACAACACAATATAAATAATAAAAGTATTAACTTTAGCTTTGATACAGAAATTTTTATAAGTGAATTCTGAAGGGAAGAAGTTTTGGAGCAGTTTTAAATGAAATTAGCACTTTTCTACATTCCCGTAGAATCTCGGTAACAGGAGAAAAGAATACACGCATAACGCTGCCTATCAAGGGAGATGTAGGCACCTAGGTCGCCCTTGTTAAGCACTGTTTTGTGTGTTCCTACCAAGGCACCTATAGGGAGCTCTAGAATTCCTACCAGAGAGCGTCTAAGACATCATACATTGGTAGCGCATTGTCGCGGGCGAAAAATGTCCGTAAATTGCAGACAATTTTTTATGACTGCAGACAAAAACTGTCTGAAAGTTGTAGGCAATTTTTTTTCTTTAGTAGTACAGACAAAGAGTGTCTGAAAGTTGCAGACTATTTTTTTTTTTATTAGTGCAGACAATAACTGTCTGCAAGCCGTTTTTCTGTGTCCGTGACTATGTCACCGTGTTGCGGCGTTTCTGCCACTGGGAAGCTTAGCATGTTTTAAACCACTAGACTATCTACTACAAAACATTTATTGCCATTATTTAGAGTACTAAAATACACAGGGTGGTTATTAACTTCCACTTAAAAAAATTATAATAATAATAATAATAACAGTATCATGAAGCTAAGAGATGCGGAGCAGACTATCACCAAATTTCATATGCAGATGATTCATGAAATGCAGATGAGGAATTAAAAAAAAAAAAAAAATTAAAAATGTCCACTAGGTGGCACTTTATATGATAAAACAGAAAATGTAATGAAGAAAATGTCTCTTCAGCAATGGATAAGCAATTTCAACATTTATTGATCCACATTAGTCTGTCAGCTCCCATCTAGTACCCAATTTTCATATATATGTATTTCCAAATTTATTCCTTGCCAGATGAAATTGCTAAACATAGATAATTAAAACAAATGACTTCATCTTTTACATCATGATATCTATACGTTTTGAAGCCTAAATGTTCCCAAAAAATATCAATGATATTGTAATTTTTTAATTCAAGTTTAAAGCCATGTGTCTATTTATTTATTTATATTATTAATTGCTTGTGACATAGTTGAATATCACATATTTTTATTTTCTTCTATATTCAATAGAAGAAAGTATTGGATTTGTAAAAATTTTTGACTTCTGGTTTTCAAAGGATTTAGACGTTTTGAGAGGTCCAAAACACGATTTGTTTTGTGGCAACTGATCTCAGGAATTGCTACCGAGAATTGCATATAAATTTATATGTAAATGCACCTTGACCAAAATTAGTGCCTACCAACTTTTCGTGTCAATTGCTCAACAGGTGGCGCTGTTATACAGCGGTTTCTACAATTTTAAGGAAGGCTATAACTCAGGGACTACTACATAAATTTGCATATAAATTTATATGTGAATGGACCTTGACTTGAATAAGTGCATATTAGGTTTTGGTATTGATTTCTCCACAGGTGGTGCTGTTATATAGCGATTTATACAATTTAAGAGAAGACTATATCTCAGGAAATACTGCACAGAATTACATATAAATTTATATATGTAGACACATTTTGATATAAATTAGTGCCTGTAAACATTTGGTGTCAATCTCTCAACAGGTGACACTGCTATACAGTGATTTCTGCAGTTTACGGAAAAGCTATATCTCAAGTTCTATTGCATAAAATCAAACAAAACTTGATATGTTAGAAGGCCATTGTGAGACATTATGCTAATTCAATTTTGATGCATATAGACCAATAGGTGGTGCTGTTACAATGCAAGAATTTGTAGAAAATATAGAAGAAAGTCATGTGGTAACCAAAACATACTAGTTTATTATTATTTTTCACCGATATATTAAAATTCTGCACAGTAATGAAAATAATCTATTTTAAAAATAAAAGTTTTTTGTGCTATTTAAGTTTTGTTTTATGAATGAATAAATTCTGTTAAATCAAGCTTTGTTTTTCGAATGATACTAACTATTATACACTATAGTGATTTTTTTAAAAAAATAAATCCATGTAAAGGAATTTTGTCTGTTTATTATTTGAATCAATGAACCAAATCTTTCAAAATCATGCAAACCATAGATAAGATTTAATTTTGTTTATTTCAATACACTGTTGTGACTGTGATGTAAGTTTTTCGTTATTTTTTTTTTTCATTATTTTATTCATTAAAATACACTTATGGAAACTGTAGGTAAAATATTTTTTTTATTCCAATACATTGTTTTAGCTATGACATCATTTTCAGCATTACAGGAAATTTGGGCTTTAATTATTAAGAGAGGTTATTCGATTTCTTAAATTTGTTATTTTTACATGATAAATGGCATCTGGTGGAGATTTTTTTTTAACTTTTTGTTTTCTGATATCATCAGCACATCTCATGAATTACCCACATACCAAATTTGGTGGTAATATAATATCTAATTCCCTATTTCAGTTTCAGAAAGCTGTCTATAACAGAAGCATTCATTAGAGACCTTAATGATGTCCTACTATTGCCAAGTCTATTATGGTAGAAATATTTGAATGTATAACAACTGAATTAAGCTAAACAAGAAAAATGTATGCAAGAAAAAAAAGGAAATTTTGTTTTTTTCAGACTACTCAATAAATTTTTATAGAATTTTAATGAAAAATTTCATTTTCTATGAGATTTAAAACTAGGGTGGCTAGCACTTAAACCTTTTTAAATTCCCTGACTATTTTTCGAGATTTTTCTTCATTTTTCCCTGACTCTCACATTTATTTTCGATGAAAATTTCACGACACTAGCAAACAATTTAGTGATTTAAAATATCATTAATAATTTAATGATTAATATAGCTAATTTTCACAAAATTTGTTAAAATTCCCTGACTTTAAAAGAAATTCCCTGACTGTTCCAGATTTTCTAAATTCCCTGATTCTTTGATTTTCCCTGACTGCTAGCCACCCTGAAAACTGAATTCTTCATTCCCTGAAATTTCGAAGATTTTCTGTTTCTTTCCTGAGATGTTTAAACACTGATCGAACATAACATAAAAATTACTTTTTTATTTCCATGCTAAAATCAAACAGATATCAACTGTTTGCAAAATGGTTAAAAATTTACAGCATTAATAGAAACATTATAATATACCATAAAATAAAAATCAATAGCTATAACCTTAGAGCAAAATCTTTGGCTTTTTGTTGCAAATCTGTACATGCATGAGCTTCTGCAAAACAATGGATTCCAAGACAATTAGTTTCATCCATATGTCGTTCTAAAAATCGACAACAAGCATCACGAACGGGTAAAACTTCTAGAAGATTAGCAGCTGAGAGAAGGGCTTGTACATTATGCTTATTAATAGGAATTGTAGCAGAATAAGCATAATCTAGTAGTAACTTTAAAGTCGATGCTTCAACACCATTCAAGACTATCTCTTTTTGCTGGCTCTCAGCCATCTCACTGGTAAACATAGCCTAGAATGATAATTAAATAAAAATTATTGTTTTCTATACTTTATATGAACAAGTTTTAAGTAGAAAATTTTGGAGTGGAAGGCTTATTTTTTTATTCCAACTATGTGAAAAATAGCAGAGCCGGGAATCGAACCCGGGCCTTCCGCTTTACGTGCGGATGCTCAAACCATCGAGCTACCCTGGCTGATTACCAGCTAGGCATTTCTCACATAACATGCGAGAAATGCCTAGCTGGTAATCAGCCAGGGTAGCAAAAGTTTTAAGTAGCTTATAATTAATACTGTAAAAGTAGTTGCATTTGGAATATATAAAGTTCTACATATCAAAGATTATTAAGTTACTCGCCTTTTACTTTCATGTAAAAGAAAATATAGCCGTAAAAAAAAAATACTTGTTTTTTGGAAATACTTGTGGATATCTATTCTCTAACCTGCTTGTTTATAAACAACTTACTACACATGAAAATGCCAATATTTTCATAACAGTATGTAGATTTTAACATGTATATAAGGTTAAGTCATATGGTGTCTGTCCAGAATAGAATTTTTAACTTTTGTTGATAATTTTATATAAGTTAGATCATTAAATTATAATCTACTATATGGTTCTTTTGGACCATTATATTTCCATGGCAGACAAGAATTTAGTACTGAATCATATTTATTCAATTATAGTAAAATAAGCATGGTTTAATAAAATTAAACATAATCCATACGTCTCATTAATATATTAAACCAAAGTAACATTTAAAATGAGATAAAGAATATTAAAATTTTTAGTATTTTTTATCTCATTTTAAATGTTACTTTGGTTTAAGCATGGTTTGATATTTGAAATTCAAAGTTTTGATAAAAAATTGTTTCAATATATAACATTAAAAGAAAAAGAAAAATGTTTTTTACCTATTAAGTATAGATGTTTGAAAGAATTCAATCTGCAGATTAAATATTAACAAATTGAAATAGAATATAAATCATGACTATATATTACCTCTTTCCCAAAGCCCCCAAAATTTTGAAGATTTGTGAAAACTTTTCGAGTTTGAACTTGAACCCCTCTGAAATTTTTTTTCTGGCTATGTCCTTACCTCTTTCTCCGACACTATTTAAGCCATGTAATGGAAGTTTCTCAGACAAATGTCATAATGAAAATTACTCAAACTATTTTAATTTATTCAAAAATTCTATTCTCAATCTTACATAATCTCATCTAGTGATTGAAAAGTCCATCCTTCCTTACCTTCTAACATGCTATCAATCCTATGGTTAAAAGATTGGACAAGTTCTTTGAGACTTGTGACAAGATAATTTTTTTAAACATTTCTGAAATCTCGAAGTTAATTTCCCAATTGTTTTTGGAAATGATTCATCAGTATCAGAATTTTTGAGGATAGAACCTAAGTTTTAAAGTTAGGTGAATTACCCAGCCATTTTACCCCCCCCCCCCCCAAATAAAATCAATTTCACTTGCATTAACTCCATGGTTATCGTTGCAGTATGGAGTGCAGCATCATCTTGCATGAAGACTCTTTTGTCTCTTCTTGGAAACAGGGTTCTATTAGTCTAGAGCATCTAAATAAACAAATAAAATTGTATTTCAGCAATACTGAGCATTAATGGTTTGCCCTTGCAGACCCAATGCAATATTTGCGCAAATACCACTAACAACCAGGGTTAGAAATTAGAATGTGAAAATTAGGTGACAATAGCACCTAATTATTTTTTATTAGTTGCCAAAAATAGTCAGTCTACTCAAGCATAATTAAATATATATATATATATATATATATATATATTGTGTTTATGACAGGATAAAACTTAGGTCTATTTTATTTATTTATTTAAATAATAAATACAAATACAAAAGTTAAAACATGAATACATAAAAAATAAAAATAAAAACTTAAAACAGAACAAACAGTACAAAAAATTAATTTATAATTATTTGCTGGTCAACTGATTTTTAAACTCAGTCGAGTACCAGCAAGCAAAATGAGAACTACCAGAAAAAATTCATTGACATTATATATATATATATATGTATCTGTACTGATAAGTATAAAGGATTTAAGTCCAAAAATGTCGATTTTGAGTTAAGTACATAGTCAGACTCAGAAAAAAATTCTCTATCGATTGGTATAAAGGATTTAAATCTATGTCATTTAGTCTTTGAGAAAATCCATTGGTAAAAAAAGATTCAAGTCAGAAATTTAGCATTAATCTTTGGTATAAAATATTTAATTCAATTTTTTCCCTTTATTAAATGAAGATTGGCAATCACTGAATGGTATAAAGCATATAAACCAACACAATTCCTTTTTCCTAATCGATTCTGCTGATTAGTTTTTAGTTAGTTTAACTTTATTTTTTGTCTCCTGAAAAATCAAGAATATAGACTTAAACCCTTTATACCTATCAGTACAGATATATATATATATATAAAATTATTAATTTATACTTTCAATTTTCATAAACCCAAATTTTGTTTAATTTAATTCAATATTTCAGAAATTACCATGACAATTTTTTTATGATTATATATAGATAAATTAAGTTATTACAATACTTAGAAAAGTTAAAAAAAATAAAAAAAAATAAAAAAATGACATTTAAAAAAATTTCTGCAAACAGCATTTATGTATTTTTGTACTTGCGATATGTGTTTAAACTCACAATACTCTAAATTGACCATAAATCTTAAGTTTGCTGCTGCATGTTCAGTTCCTCCTATTATAATTGGAGGTGGAAGTTTAGTTACTATGTCTGCTTTCTCAATGGTTGACTCGTCTGTCTTATCTGGAAAATTGAAAACGTTTTGCTTTCCAACTTTCTTTCATAAGTATTTGACTTCATACTTATGAGAATCTAAAGTTTTTTCGATTCATCCAATGTAGTAAACTGTTTTTGACTTTGTATTGAATCTTACTAGAACAAAGTCATTTACACCAATTGAATCATCATCTAATAGCAGCTTCAATTCTTCAAGATCATCATCTGATTTAGATTCCACTCCATCATCTGATTCAGAATGTGATTGGATATTTGATTGATCATGTAGCTGTTCCATCATACCAATCTTAATTCTTTTTTTTTTTTTGATTCTTCGAAATCAAACTTTCTTTTTCTTCCAAATGCTTCTTTTCTTTTTTAGTTAACTCTAACTTTCTCCATTTTTGCTATAGTGAATTGTTCAATTCTTTCCTTTTCAGGAGTATCTGTGTAAATTCTAGGCTTTCCTTTTCGTGTAGATTGCTTTTTTCTTGGTGGGGCTTTAGGAAAAGGTCTTATGACTTCTGGAGTTAAAACTTGAGTTGAAGGTCCAGGTTCAATTAATATTTCATAGTCGAAAGTAGATGAAATTGAAGGCTTAGGCTCATTAGAAGGAGAATATGAATGTTCAATTTCTGCATTTTCAGATATTTCGACAGGGTTTGGTCGATCGGTGACAAATGTTGGAAGAAAGACTTCATCACTGAAAACTAGTCTGTTAACAGCCCATATTCCAGCATTCTTGAACGAACTACTGATATTTCTTGGAGTGAAAGAATTAAGATTTAAGATATGCATTTAATGACAGTTCTGCTATTTCATATATAGTGATGGTCTTTCCTGGATTAGAAGCCATCCAATCATTAAAAGCTATTTTTACTTTATCTTTGAAAGAATAAACGCCAACATCTAGTGGCTGCATGCGATGGGAACAGTGAGGGGGAAATGATAAAACAACAATTCAATTTTCTCTTGCATACATAATAGCTTCTATTGATGCGTGGGTATCATGGTTGTCCAGCAGTAAGAGTATTGGGTTAAATTAAACATTATATTTTTAGCCCACATCAGATTTTTTTTTATTATTTAGCTTTAGATTAAATCCTGATAAGTTGTGAATAAAACTACACTGTAAAAAAATAACTATTACCAGCTGCAAGAAACTCTCTGTGATTGGAGAAAATAATTATTTTCTCCAATCACAGAGAGTTTCTTGCAGCTGGTAATAGTTATTTTTTTGCAGTGTATACAATTACGCTTAACTATAATAGCAAAGATTAAAAGCTATTGCCTTTGTTATTTAAAAAATCATTTTAAGCACCTTATTGCTTTAATTTTGTGTTATAAATTCTAAATATAACACATTAGGGGCACATTTGGACAGTCCACATGTGCCCTCAAAACAATGTCCAAATGTGCCCCACAGTCACTTGTTTAGAATTTTGTTAAGCCTAGCTTAGCAGAAATTTTTTTTGACAAATATGATTAATAAATCATTATGTTCATCAAACAAGCTATCTAGTTTCATATAATTAATTTTCATGATGCAATATAAATATGTATAATTAGGATTGATACAAATAAGCATAACTTTACTTTTAAGCTTCAAAACTGCTTGGTTGACATAACTGGAAAACTTTCACAGCCAATTGCTTTAAATTTTCCTGGGAAATGCATCATAGTGTTGCCAACAAAATATAATTATTTCATAATTTTCACATTTATTTAAGTTAGGGAAATTTAAGTTGTCCATATGTGCCCCTGTCCAAATGTGCCCCCCTCTCCCCTATACCTAATATATCATGCAAAAACTGGAATGAAACAAATTAAAATCAAGCAAATAATTAAAAAAAAAAAAAAATATATATATATATATATATCAAACTTTTTTAGTTTTATGGAAAACAAAATTTGTAAGGTATTGAGAGCAACTGCATTTTCAGTATTTAAAGAATTTAATATATAAATAGTACAGTAGGGAACCAATTATCCAGAATCGTTTTTACGAGACTATTCTGGATAACTGGTTTTTCCGGATAACTGGTTGCTCATTAAGCAAACATTATTAATCAGAATTATTGCATATAGTTCTCATTTAAAATGACTATTTTAAACCAAAAATTAATGTTTTTTATCAATTAATCAAATTTAAATAATTAACCTGATTTTAATTTTTTAAAATAAAAGTATTAAAATAATTTTTAATCAAGATAAGTTATTAATCAAAATTTAAAATGTGAAAAAAAAAAAAAAAAAAAAAAAAAAAATCTTTGAAACTTAATTTTTCCTAAAAATGAAAATCTGCCCAAATCCAAGAGTTTTTAAACATGATTAACCAGTGATTTTAAAGCATTGAATATTACTAAAGATTAAAACATTATGACCTGATTTTATAGGCTTTTCTTTTTATTTCTTATGAAAATTCATTTTTAATGTCCATGAGAGTGCAAAGTATTCATAATATTTTAAAAGTAATTAGGTTTTAATTAACACCTCCCCCCCTACAACAAATAAAATAATAATAAAACAAATAAAATTCAGTACAGGACCAATTACTTCATTTCACCCAATCCAATCTAGATAAATAAAATTACCACCTTTATGATATTGTGTAGTGGCACCATCTATCCACATTTTTCAGAACTAAAAGCTATCTTTTCAGTCTACATTGTACATTATGACCTTTAACTTATATTCCCTGTCAAATACATAAATACTACTTTTAAATAAATGTAACAAAATTAAATGGAATTGTTATTTATTAGCTATTTCTTTTACTTTTAATTGTTTCAGATTAAACCATCATTATTGTCATTTAAAAAAAAAAAAAAAAAAAAAAAAAAATTTTTTTTTTTTTTTTTTTTTAATGCATTGCAAATTAGTTGTTTGGAAATATAATTCTGGATAACTGGTTTTCCGGATAACTGGATTCCGGATAAACGGTTCCATACTGTATATTCTTTTGATAATTCAAATTTAGAAGCTTCCTTTTGATCTAATAAAATTAGCTTTAAAAAAAAAAAAAAAAAAAAAAAACTAAACACTAGTAAAATTTATTTGCACATAATGTTTTTAAGTCAACAAAATGACTATATTTAGCATCTTCAGTGAGCGTCAGATCTCTTCAGATTTCCACGAATTAGAGGCTACCTAGCATCTTATTTCTATTGTCTATTTGCCATTGCATATCCAATGACACTACAAAATCTCAATGGCAAGGTTTTGGTAGATCATAGAGCATGCAATGACAAGAGACCAATAGAAATCAATGGAAAGTGGCACTCTCTACTTCATGAAAATCCAAAAAGATCTAAGACTGACTAGTATTCACTACTAGTTGAAGATGGTAGTTGACAGAAAACATTATCAGTACAAAAAACCCTTAACGGATTAAAAGTTTGTGATGCCGCTACTTTGTGGCTATAAGAATTTGAAATATGAGTCTTAAAAATAAAAATATACATAGATTTTCTTATTTGATCATTCACTTTTATCTTTTATTTATATTTATAATATAACGCAAACGTAATATTTTTAACTTCAAGATCAGACACATATATAAAATACACTCACTGATGCTTTTCCATTCGCATTTCAAATTCAAAATAACAGTTTTAAAAGGAATTATATAAAAAATCCAGTGGCGCCTCGGTGTTATTTTAAAAGATTTGTTTTTAGATTCAATTAAAATTACTTTTGTTTTGTCTAATAAAGTATATTTACACATTTAAACAGTGCTTTTAATTTTCAAATATACTGTCAAATAATTATACTTTTACTGAGTTAGCATTATAAAGTAAAATTATTTATTTCAATAAATTGATTTATCTTTTGCATCACGCTATCCAAAACATAGTATCATAGTGTCCAACTAAGTGAAAATTCGCTCAAAGAGGTAGTGCGACGTAAAGAAAACATTTACACAAATTTTACTTGCAGTTTTGGATAGCGTGACACAAAAAATAAATCAATTTATTGAAATAAATAATTTTACTTTATAATGCTAACTCAGTGAAAGTATAATTATTTGACAGTATATTTGAAAATTAAAGTGTAAATATACTTTATTAGACAAAAGTAATTTTAATGGAATCTAAAAACAAATCTTTTAAAATAACACCGAGGCGCCACTGGAATATTTTATCATTTCTTTTAAAACTGTTATTTTGAATTTGAAATGCGAATGAAAAAGCATCAGTGAGTGTATTTTATGTATCTGTCTGATCTTGAAGTTAAAAATATTACGTTTGCATTATAAATATAAATAAAAGATAAAAGTGAATGATCAAATAAGAAAATCTATGTATATTTTAACTAATTGCAAAGCGTCACTTAAAATTTAATATCATTATTTTTAAGACTCATATTTCAAATTCTTATAGCCACAAAGTAGCGTCGTCACAAACTTTTAAGCCGTTAAGGGTTTTTTGTACTGATATCATTACTTTTTAGTGGTTATTGATCAAAAAATTAAAATAAGTCCTTCTGGCTCCTAGGAAGGGTAAACTAATTTATCTTTTCTTATGAAGTTGTCACAATTTTTTTTCAAAATGGCAGCTACAATTTATTAATGGACTTAGTGGATTTATAAATGAAGGCTATGTAATGTATATATGGAGTTTTAAGCAAATCGGTTCATAAAACCTTTCTAATGTAAATTTGAAATTTTCAGTGTGCTGGCGTAGGGAAACAAGAGGGTGGATTAAGTTGGCAAATGAACATATCAAATACATTTCTGAGATAAATCTACACTACAAATTTAGTGTGAATTAATTCAGTATTTCAGACGTTATCATACTGACAAATTTTCAAGTAGCCTGCCACTTGGAAACAAAATGGAGAAGCTTCGCACTAGAAAAATTTATTGACTGGGATTCTCAAACTCTTTAAAAAAAAAAAAAAAAAAAGGGAAAGAAAAAAAATTGAAAAATTTCAAATTTAAGTTAGAATTACGTAATTTACATTTTGCAAGTTTCTTCAGAATTTTATATATTTTCTTTCCCGTTTTGAGGCTAAGTATACTGCTCCAATATTCACAATTTAAATTTTCATCAAAAGTGCAGGTAAAAATTACTTCCTATATATTTTCATATAAAACGTTTAGGGGAAAAAATAGACAAAATATAAATTAAGCTTTACATTTCTATAATTTTAAAAATAAGATAAAATCACCTGGAGAAAAATTTTATGGAAAATATAAGTTAAGCTTTAATTAAAAAAAAAAAAAAAAAAAAAAAAAAATGAAATTTCTGCGTAAAAATACTATTTCATAAATATATTTACAACTACAATAAACAAAAAACCCTCCTTTAATTTTAAATAATTATTTCTACATGTTTCGAAGCTATTAAAAGTTTTTTTTTTTTTTTTTTTTTTTTAAGAAAAATAAATTAAATGTAGTCGCGCCATCTAGTAGTTTATATTAAAATCATATACATACAGATTTAACTTTTTTTTTTTTTTTTTTTCGTTAAAAAAAAAAAAAAAAAAAATGTTTAGAAACAGGTAGAAATAGTTATTTAAAATTAAAGGAGGTTTTTTTTGTTTACTGTAATTGTAAATATATTTATGAAATAGAATTTTTCATGCACAAATTAATTAATTAAAAAAAGAAAAGAAAGAATAATTTTTTTTAATAAATTATTATGGGTTTCAAAGTAAAGATGTTATTTATTTATTTTGACGTGTTTTTTTATAATTGCTATTTGACACATTTTTCATGAATTTTATTAAAACACTGTTTAAACACTGTTTTTTCTAATAAACAGTGTATGCACTATTTCATCCCCTAGTCATTATTGCTTTGAATAATAATAAAAAAAAATTGATTATGTTAATATTTAAAATATGTATCATTTTAATGTCTGAAAAATAAATAAGTGAATAAACTCTAACTGTATTTTCAAAAGAGATTTTTAATTTTTAAAAAGGAAAATATATATATATGTATTTATGAAAGAGTATGTTTTAAATAAAAACGATAGATGGCGCCAAAACTCTTAATTGCTTTTTTTTTTTCCATTCCCGGCGCGTAAGGATACATGAATAGGAATCGCAAATCATTGAGTTATTATAAAATTGATGTTCATGAATGATTAAAAATTTTTTCGCTTTAAAAAATTGTAAATTCATCATTATTATGATAAAATGGAATATCTAAAATTACAAAATACTTCCTTATTTAAAATATTATCTAAATATTCTTTTGACTAAAATATGAAATTTTGAAATCAAAAATATTTTTTTCATAACAGAAGAGAAAACATATTTAAGTGAGTTTGACTTAGTATATATACAATAAATATTTTAAACATGTAATAAAGTACTTTTGCGTTAAAAAAATTTCTAAATAATTCATTGGCTGCATTCAAGTCGGTCAACAAACCAACCCACATACCTTATAAGTAAGAACCGCACCGCATAACAGCGTTTTCACCCGAAGAAACATATGTAATTGGCGGAGTAATATAGTTCCATATTTAAAGCAATTTATATAAAAAACAAGAGTTTTCCTGAAAAAAAACGAAAACGTTACTAGATTCAGAAAGATCCTATTAACAACATATATTAATTATATGAAAATCCTTCGAGCCGTTTTAGAGATATTTTTCAGAATTTCAGTCTATTACACCAACCTTTTTCCCTTTTTGGCTTTAAATTGAGATTCAGATCTCAAAACATACTGCATGTAGAAATGTAAAATTTTCAGGATAGATTAAGACCAAAGATAAAAGACTAATTCTTAAATTATATATACCTTACACAAGCTTTTCATAATTTTTGGCTGATTAATTTCAGTCACAATCGTGACCATCCTCAGAGCCAAGACAAACGTCGACGTCCTTCTGTTTATAATCTCGCGGGATGCTGTGGTTGTTACTTCGCTTCACTTCAGAGTCTTGCAAGATGTGTTGCCATGCAGCAGGGATGATTGAATGTTCTCTATCGTTTACAGAAGGACGTCGACATTTGTCTTGGCTCTGAGGATGGTCACGATTGTGACTGAAATTAATCAGCCAAAAATTATGAAAAGCTTGTGTAAGGTATATAAAATTTAAGAATTAGTATGCTTTTCTTTAAAAATAAATGAGATAAAAGACTATTTTGAAAAGATCAGAACAAAATATGGCATATTTGCTGAGATATTAAGTGTCGGCTTTTACAAAACTCTTTGATGTCAAACTAGCCGTATATATGAGTTCGCAGCGTCCCGTTTGTCCATCCGCTTGTGTCACTCAAAAAACTGCCGTTTTTCATGATCTACAAGTAAATTTTAATGATTTTTAATTTTTCGAGCTTAAATTTAACAAATTTACTTTTAAAGATTTTTTTTTTTTTTTTTTTTTGCTTAAAGATCAATAGAAATTATTATTTTTAGCAAACTTAAAGAAATCATTAGGAACAAACTATATGCGTCAAATCATAAAATGTGACATATTTTCTTTCAAACAATAAAAAATTCAAATAAGTTTGTACATATTAAAAAAAATAAAAAAGGAAATTGATCAATACAACCTTAAAATATGAACTGAAAGAAGCAAGAACGACTTTGTGGCATGGAAATTCATCGCCTTCAACGCACAAGGATACATCACAAAATGTCTTAGTTTTCCTCAACTCATTCAAGCCAGACAAAACCTATTATTATAAAGTAAGAAAAATTAGTATAGCAATGCAATAGTACAGCATCACATATCAATTAATTAAAAGTCAATCTTAAGTTCATTTACTTACCTACAGCAATTTTATCTATTTTCATTTATCGATTAATGTGCAATTTTGTATAATTTTTAAATCTTTCTGTTATTCTAAAAAAAACTGCAACTAAAACAATTGTAATTGTTTAAGTACATGTAATTCATATCGGCTTCATTTCCATTCCTAACATATAAAATCAATCCATTGATGACACAGCATATTATAAAATAACTTCTTAATACTTTTGCAAAAAAATTAATTATTCAAAATTTAATTACGTTATTGTGAAGAGTTTGTAATACAAATCAATCATAATGATCAAGTAAAGTGCAGATAAGGTAAAAATGGATTCAGCCAAATATTTTATACTGAGAAGTTTCTTAAGAACCAATCAATATAATAATTTTAAAATACCGTTGATAGAAGCTAAAGACAACTAAAGAACTATGAATGAATCATTACAAATGAATTAATCTTTTAGCATAGGCATAAACAAACAGGAATACCAAAATATCTCTTTAAGCAGATAAAAACTTTACTCATTTGAACACATAATCCATATGATGTACTCACACTATAAACCACCATGGTTGCCATCAAAATCGTAGTTTGTTTATGTTCAGATGACTTGTTTTTCCTTATTAGGAATATTAAAATGAAATGAAATATTGAATTTTTTATTAAAATATAAAAAATTCTTCACACACCAAAAAATAATTGGGAACACTTTCAGTTTCGAAAGGAAGTGGCCTTCTTCTTCAGATGCAAAAAACATATGCTACTTACTACCTTGGAGGCAAAAGCAGACTTGCCAACCAATTTTAATAAAAAAAGGGAAGATTTTTGTTGAAAAACCAAAAGATTTCATAAAAAAAGGGAAGATTTTTTTTTTCTTTGGCGTGTTAAACAATACAGTTTTAATATTTTAAAGCAATCTATAAAAACGTTTTACTATAGATTGATTATACTATAATATAAAAGTTTTAAATGAAGTTATTCCTCTTCAACATATAAATATCTACAAAACAGAATCTGTAAGAAATTTATTTGACAATAGACAAAAAAACTTAGTTAAGTTAAAGTATAACTAATTTTTTAAACAAATATAGAACATGATTTTTGTGTATGTACATTAATCATACATATAAAAAAAAGTAGCAATAGCTGATTATCAGTTTCAAACGTGCATAAAACCAACTGAGTATTAAATTTCTTAAATTGATTTGGGAAAAATTTTCCTACCTGAAAATATTATTCTTCATTTTTTTCCCCATATTTATACCACATTTGGTATAAATATGACATACAAATATTTAATTTAATTGAGGAAAAATAAACACATTCATTAAATTCAGCAATAAAGGTCTAAAAATAATTACATATGTGAGAAATATTGAGCACTTCCATTGCTTTATTGTTTCTAGAATTGATCACTGATCACAATCCGGGGAAGTTTGGGGGGGGGGGATACAAAAATAATTACAGAGTAAGAAATATTAAACTCTTTCAACTCTACTTCTAGAATCTAATGAAATATGTTTAAAATTAATATTATCATTTATGTTGCAGATGGATAAAGATTAGGCAACAAAAGACTTCTGCAGAACATTTGATTGCTGATCACTAGTTGGAGATAAATAAAGAAGGGGGGGGGGGCAAAAAATAATTACATCAGCAGGAAATATTTAACAATTCTATTTCTTTACATGTTCTAGAATATCCTAAAGCAAGTTTGAAATTAATACTGACATTTATGTTATGGATGGAGAAAGATTGGGAATCTGGAGTTTTCGTAGAACATTTGGGGTTTCTTTTTAAAACGAACGATATCAGCGTTTTTTTTTTGAAAACGGAAGATTTCATCATCTGTCTGGAAGACCGGAAGATACGTTAAAAAACCAGAAGTCTTCCTGGAAAACCAGAAAAGTTGGCAAGTATGCAAAAGCAAGACAATAGAATGAAAACTACTGAAAAAAACTACTGAGTCTTGCTTTCGCCTTCAGGTAGTAACACGTATTTTTTGCCCCTGAGGAAGAAAGACCACGTCCTTTTGAAACCGATAGTGCTCTCTCTTATTTTATAGTGTATGAAATTTTTATATTTAAATATTTATTGTACACTAGTTCTTTAATTTATAAGTGAATTTTTTGCTATTATTCTTATTTAATTTTAACTGTCTAATAAAATTCAAAGACAGTTCAGTTGACCACAAATACATATACCTCAATATAGATAACCACTTTCTATCTCTGAATGATAAGAAATTTCTAAATTTATATAGATGTACTTCTACTTCTGATTAGAAAATGTTTAAAATTAGGTAAAGATTTATTTCAGATACTGCTTGAATCACTATATATACACTTCAAAGCAATAAAATCTAAATTTTCATACAATCTACCACTTTCAGTCCAATAAATTATGCAGCCATATACTTTTAACCAGGGGTCGAAATTAGAATCAGAAAGTTGGGTGCCAAATGGCAACTAACATTATTTTCTTAGTTGCCATTATGTTGTACTTAGGTGCCATTTTAAAACTGTTATTTACACAAAGAAACATATGTGTAAACATTGTACATAAACTACAATTACTTAAAATACTCATACTTCATCAAATTAGTTTTTTCCATTTTAAAAAGTGCTAATATTTTTACAAGAAAGCTAGGAATTTACTTCTACTACTTTGTTGCTAGTGCCTTTATTTTCATCGCACGTTAGAACTACACACTAAGGGGAAAAATCTGTACTGATAAGTATAAAGGATTTAAGTCCAAAAATGTCGATTTTGAGTTAAGTACATAGTCAGACTCAGAAAAAAATTCTCTATCGATTGGTATAAAGGATTTAAATCCATGTCATTTAGTCTTTGATAAAATCCATTGGTAAAAAAACATTAAAGTCAGAAATTTAGCATTAATCTTTGGTATAAAATATTTAATTCAATTTTTTCCCTTTATTAAATGAAGGTTGACAATCACTGAACTGTATAAGGGTATAAATCAACCTAATCCCTTTTACCTAATCGATTCTTTCGATTAGTTTTTAGTTAGTTTAACTTTATTTTTCGTCTCCTGAAAAATCAAGAATATGGACTTAAATCCTTTATACTTATCAGTACAGAAATAATGCTAGGCATCAAAGTGATGACTAGCAAAAAAATTGTGAATAAAAAAAAAAAAAAATTGGTGATAAAATTGTGGTCCTCAAAACAAAATATTTAGTTGCAAAATACAACTAGCGGCTGCTAATTTTGAGCCCTGCTTTTAACACAGCAATATATAAAAATTTAAATTTATTGCTTCTTTTCCGATAGCAGGGCACAAAAGATTTGTTATAAGTAAAGACACATAATTAAATAAATATAATAGTTATATATGATATATAATTACAATATAAAACAACAATTAAATAAATATAATAAGACATAATTAAAATACAGTTTTGGTTCGAGTTTTAAGTTCGCTATATCCTACTGCATCGGCAATATTAGTGCCATATTTGGCAATTTTTTGTTTGCACCCAACTAATGGAAAAGTACAAAATTATATTTAATTAAAACTAAGCAATGAAACTTTAAATTTTACAGCATAAAATGAATTATTTAGGGAAAGCTCTTGAGAATTTTAATTAATTTTTAGTTCCTATACATTATATAAAATGTTCATATTTAATTATTTAATATTTGAATATAAATTGTTTCATTATTTATTTGGGAGGCCCTGTGGTACTTTTTGTTTGAGAACCACCATGCTATTTGGAAAATTTAGTGACCCAAACAATATAAAACCAACACAAAGGTTTAAAAAAAAAAAAATTAAAATAAAACTGAGTTATAAATCAAATTCTTTATTACCAATGTCCAATACCCTCAATACCTGAATAATATTAACTGATCAGGGTAAAAATTAAACCCACTTGCTGCCCCTTCACAAAATTCAAATCCATAAAATGGTTCCCTTCACAAAATTCAGATTCTTAACATTCTTTTCACAAGATTTATTATTAAAAAAAATTGTGATTTTATAAAAAAATTTTCTACATTAACAGTATTATTTTTAATGAGTGTTTATAGTTGGTTCGATATTATGCTATTATCTTGATATTAAATATTAGATACAGTAATTGCTAAAGTGAAAGGTTTCAGGTGATAATTCTTTTTATCGCAATATGAAATAAATTTTCACAAAAATGGGTCTCAAAAATTAAAACCTGGATCAACCCTTGCTGATGTAATAAATAAACAACTTTGTAAGTAAAAAAAAAAAAAAAAAAAAAAAAAAAAAAAACTTGCAACATTTGATTTAGATCAAAGTAATAGAACGATCCTTCATTAAGTGAAAAAACTAGGCATGAGTACATCATTAAAGCAGAAACTTCGTACTTGTGCCTACAAAGAAATTTAAGGTAACTTCTGCACTTAGCTTCCTCCGAAACATTGTTTGTTAAATTTTGGATCTACCAAACAAAGAATAAAGGGTTAAGTAATACAGGGTAAAACTTTATTTATTTTTTTCATGTATTTCGAAAATATGATTGTTTAAAAACAATAAGATTAATTATTATTTAATGGATCAAAATAGAATTATTTTTTATAATGAAATAAAGCCATTGTGATAATACAAATAGCTATTATTTCTTCTTTTATCTTCCAGAAAAATGTTAACTTAGACAACCAATTTGTATGAAATAAGTTGGCTTGATTAAATGGTCATTAGCTTGTGCGTTTTTTTTTTTTTTTTTTTTTTTTTATGCAATAAAATAAAGTAGTTATGAGACAGCAGGTTTTTTTCACTATGAAATAGCATTACTTATACGTATTTAACTTAAAAATCTTTTGAAAAAATACATGTTCTGGTAATTATTAAATATTAAAACAATTAAGTACCATTTATCTGTGTATAATACATACTTCAATCGAATGAGCGTCGTCTACGTATGTGAATTCTTCTTGATCCAGGATGCTTAAACTACTACTTGAAATTGAATCAGGACTATTTTTACTATTTAAATTATTGATAAATTCGCGTATTGGATCTTGTTTGAGAGTAAAACATACATGGTACATGTTATTTAAAGCCCGACTCATAAAAAGAATAAAAGAAAAACATTCTGCAATTATATATAATTCAAAATAATTAATTTGCGAGATTTATTGATCTTATTGTAATGAAAATCTTCTCTGTCAGAATACAAACACAGGTTTGGTTTGGTTTGGTTTGGTTTGGTTTGATGAGTACTGAGATTTATTGCTTGCCTCTAAGGCCGCTTATATCTCGAAAAATCCACACCACAAGGGTTTACAAGTTTTTATTATACAAGTACACAATATTTTGAAGACATAAGACAGCACAAACATCCATGCCCGCACCAGGATTCGAACCTGGGACCAGTAGCCAAACACAGAAAATTAAACAAAGAAAACATTTTACTGTTGCCAAAAGTAGGTGTGCAATAATGATCTATATTCTTTAATCATTGACATGGACATGAAGCACGGAGTAAGAAATAACTGGAGCGGAAACTAGCATAAAATGTGTGTTATCCAATTATTTGAGTAAAAGATGGCGCCACTTTCAGCTGATGTCCGATCATTCCCATTCCGTAATGCTTTCCAATGGGAAAAACGCTCATTTATTTTATTTTTTTAACGAAAAGAATGATTTTTGAGAAAATCGGCAACAAATGAATTTGAATATATAGGGTTTTCTTAACAGCATAAAATTTTCACAAGCGGCATAGGACACTTGTTATTTTAAAAGAGCCAATTTTTATAGACTTTCGTGAAGATCGTAACGAATTAAAGGGACATTTAAAGGGACACAGGGATATTTAAAAGGACTAGGGAGGAAAATGATATCTATAATAAAGAAAAATGTAGATTGAAAAGAAATCTATCGTATATAATAAATTTTCGTCGCACATATATATATATATATATATATATATATATATAATTTGAATAATTTAATTCCTTTACAACACTCAGCAAATGAAAGATAGATGAAAATACCAACAATATGTATATTTAAATTTAATCATAAATTTCAATTTTAATTTATAAGCAAGTTATAAATAAGTAGAAGAAAAAAATTATTTTATTTAATATTATTATTATTTTCTTATTGTTATTATACTTCTTAGTTTTGGATGATTCTATACATTATTTAAATATCTTAACAGTATAAATGTATTTTATGATTATGATTTGTCATTATTACATTTAGCTGTACAAAGTGTTTTTTTTCTTTTTTTAATATATGATTTAGTTTCTATAAAATTAATTTATAAATATAACTAATTATTTGAAAATAATATCTATGATTAATTTAGTTTATAAATATTAATATTTATAAAACAATTTAATTTTTCCCTTATAATATATCAATCTTCACACATTTCTGAGTGGCGTCATACTGCTTTTGAAGTTGGTAGATTGGAAGTGCTGGGTTCGATCTTGGGTTGTTTCATCGAACAACCGTTCGAAGTTTTCCGTGGTTTTCTCTGAAACTTAGGTAAATATGTGCTGGGATCCCTTAGAAAGTCCCCCTCTTTTCACTTCTTGGGTTATGTGTTGAGGACACATAACTGAGTCACAAAAGCCTCGTGTAGTTAATTGCCTTAATACCAACATATTATTTCGTCTAAACATATATCTTTAAAGAATTTTGTTTTTTACCTGCCCCACGATTGACCGAATGGCTATGTTCTCAAAGTTGTTTGACAGGAAGTGCTGGGTTTGATACCAAGTCGCGTTCACCAACCTATCGCAAGGTGTTTTCTGTGGTTTTCTCCGAAGCTCGCAGGAATAAAATGTAAATATACTTAAAAAGAAAAAAAAAACTACTATGGAGGGCAGGGTATTTACTCAGGTCTAAGACTCTAAAATTGCATTCCATCTTAAATTAAAAATATCCATTGCTTTTATGTAGACTTTTTTTAATAGAATGCATTTCGTATTTCATTGGGATTAAATAATAATAATAATAATAATAATAATAATAATAATAATAATAATAAAATAAAAATTATAAAATATATTAAAAAAAAAAAATTGCTTATATAAGTTATTTGAAACTGAATATCCCTTTGATTAATTTTCATTTTGACGACAGCTTACACAAAATTGGCTTTTTTAAAATAACAAGCCTCGCATACTTCTACTTCTTGTAAAAAAAATATATATTGTTAAGTAAGCGCAGTATAGTTAAATTCATTTTTCGTAAATTTCTCAAAAATCATTTTTTTTTTTTTTTTTTTTTTTTTTTTTTTAAATATTTTTATATGGACATTTTTGCAAGTGAAAGCATTACAGAACGAAGACAATAGGGCACCTACCGTAAACAGAGTGTTTTTTCTTTAATATAGTGTTCTTTTCAAGCTGATAGACGGGAAATGCCGAGTTTAATTCCAAGTTGCACTTGCGGACCTAGCCGATCGGAGTTTTCCGTGATTTTCTCCGCAACTTGCATAGCTACTGGCTAGGATCCCATAAGGAGACACACTGAGGGCATTCTACTCAGGTCTAAAACCCAAGTGCTGTCAATTGGCCTTATAATCCAAACATCACACCACGAATGAGGTCTAAAATTTACTTTTTCAAACAGTTTACCTATAGTAAAATTGCATTTGACAATCAAAAATATTTATTACTTTTACGTAGATTTTTTTTTTTTTTTTTTTTTTTTTTTATGGAATTAATTTCATATTTCATTGGGATAAAAGTAAAAAAAAAATAATTATATATAATAAAAATTATAACAAAATACTTTTTAAGAATTATTTATAAATTATTTAAAATTAAATGTCTCTTTTAATTAATTTTCCTTTTGATGACAGCTTATACAAAACTGGTTTTTTTTAAAAAACAAGTATCACATACTTCTTGTAAAAAATATATGTTGTTAAGAAAACTCTGTGTAATCGAATTCATTTTTCGTTGACTTTCTCAGAAATCATTATTTTTGTTAAAGAAAGTTATTAAAGGAGCATTTTTGCAACTGAAAAGCATTACGGAGCGAAGATAATCGGACATCTACCGACGAGTAGCGCCTCTATATTACCTAAAAGTATATTGCAGTTTTTCAAGGTTTCGGCCATTGGAGTTTCCCCTCCAGTTATTTCTTACTCCGTGACATGAAGATAGAGGGGAGGAGGAGGAGGGAAAACGAGATAGGGGATTCGGCAGAAAAACGGACCAAAAAATTTAGTTAATCAACAGGCCGCTAGATGGCGAAAAGGTTAGCCGTGATAGCAGATTAGCATTGAAAGCTTATGGAAATAATTGCTTTTTAATAAAATTTAAGTAATTTTAGGTACTTATTTTAAAAAATTTGACTAGAAATTGTCATGCCATTAATGTGAGAATATAGAGAAATAAAGGGATTATTTGAACATTTTTATTTTTATTTTTTAATTATTACTTTTTAAATCATTAATTTTAAATGCTAAGATATATCACTTTTTCATGTAGAAATTATTTAAAAATGTTATCATTTTTATTTTAATCAATTAATTTTGAAAACTAAGATACATTAGTTTTTAATAATGATTTTAAAAATAATAAGTAATAAATAAAATTTTCCAATTTTCCAAAAATAGTCAAACTGATTTTTTTTTTCTAATTTTAATTTTTTTTTCATCTTTACACACACGCACGCACACACACACGCACGCACACACACACGCACGCACACACACACACACACACATACACACACACACACACACACACACATATAATTTTAGATGATTTAGATTAATTGTAGCTATTTAAAAATTTTAATTGGGTGTAACATTTCTTTTTTCTTTTAATTAATGAATCAAATAAATAAATAAATAAAAATAGAATAGTAATTTAAAAAGCCCCTTTTTATCTTTTGATTAAAATTGTTTCGTTTTTTAAAAGCTAATGGTATTAATTGTTGAATTAAAATTGGAATGACTAGAAAAAATAATTTTAGCACGGAAATAATGTAAGTTTTGATTCTGATAAACTTTTAAAATCATTTTTACATCACATACAAAGCATATATTTCATAAGTTTATTTTTCTTCGAAGTAAAACATGCTCCAACTGTAGCAGTATGGGTCTGCTCTCGAAACTAGTCAGTGGGAAGGGCTTGGTTCGATTCCAGGTCGTGGTCGTCAAAATAAACGTTCGGAGTTTTCCGTGGTTTACTTCAAAACTCGAGTAAATACAGGCTAGGTCCCTTTAAAAAGACAAATATGAAGGCAATCCACCTAGGTCTAAGACCTAAGTTAGGTAAAACAATATCATGGGGGGGGGAGTGAAGTGAATGTTTTGATAATTTTGCAAGAGATTTTTGCCCAGTAAGTTTATCACATTTAATATATTTTATTAATTTTTTAGATTATCAGTTCATAAATTTAATTTTTTTTTACAAGTTTTTTTATTTTTTATTTTTTATTTTTTATTTAACATTTTAAAAGTTGTTGATGGTTTTAGGATTAAGACCGATTGATTGCACTAGGATCCTAGGCCTGTGTAAGAGTGTCTTCCATGGGGGTCTTTCTAAGGGATTTTAGCCGTAATTAACTTAGTTTCGGAGAAAACCATCGAACACTTCGAACGGCTAGAAG
Source organism: Salticus scenicus (assembly GCA_963930645.1). NCBI lineage: Eukaryota > Metazoa > Arthropoda > Arachnida > Araneae > Salticidae > Salticus > Salticus scenicus. Next base: position 31,352,313 of record OZ005660.1, read on the forward strand.
ACCGACGAGCGCGACCAGGGATCAAACCCAGCACCTCATGCCTACAGCTTCACTGACAGGACCTCTTGGCCATTAGTGGATCCTAGAATTCTAAAAGCTAAAACTTTTATTATTATTATTATTATTGTAAGAATAAAAAATAAATTTGGAATAACGATTTAAATAGCCACATTTTTCCTTTTCATTAAAATCATTATCATTTTTTAAAAAATTAATGGTACAAATTTTTGAATGACTAAAAAATATAATTTTGCAGAGAAATACTTCACAGTTTTACCTAAAACAATTTGCATTAACTTTTACACAGCATGCAAGGCATACATTTTATCAGTTAAACAAATTTCTTACTTTAAAATAAACTGGTTGACGTGAAGTACCTGGTTCGATTCCAGGTTGCTCTCATTAACTAAATCGTTCGGAGTTTTTCGTGGTTTTTCTCAAAACTCGAGAAAATACAGGCTAGGTCTCTTTTAAAAACCAATATAACCATTATCATCATATTGTGGGGAGGGGGGGTTGAGTAAATGTGTTGATCATTTTGCAAAGAAAATTTTATCTTCATCACATTCATTTAATGGATTTAAACTTCTTACAATCTAACCAAATAAAATTCTTTAAAATAAACATGGAAGCATTTAAAAATACGAAAATGTATAAAAAAATAATTGAAATTTATTTCTAACATCGAAAGTTATATTAAATAAAATTGGAAAAAATAAGAAAGAAAATAAAATATTTTAGGAAATATTATATATATATATATACATATATATATATATATTCCTACGTGAGTTTTATGACACCTCGTAAAATAAGTCTATTATAATTCAAATACAATTTAAATTATTTATTTTCGTTTAGAATTCGTTTAGAATTAATGTTGCTTTAGAAAGTGTTCAATAGATGGCGCGAGGGTCAGCCAGTGTAGCAGCTCAGTTGGAAATCGGAACCATATTCATAACACGGCGTTGCTTCATGGACATGGACGTAAGGTTCAAGTTGAGTTGCTTTTACATAACGTTAGTGCTACACTATGGAAAATTGGCGACGGTCTGGGCGATTTAAGAAACACTCCAAGCTAAAACTACAGCGTCTAGGATCAGGGTTGCCAGGTCATATTTTTCATACGAGGCCAAACTTTCTTTGAAATAGAGCCAAAAAAAAGCCAACATCATTTTTGCCAACTTTAGGGATTTGTCCCTACGCGTAGGAACTTTTATCAGTTTTCTTCAGCATGTAGGAACGCAGTAGAGACTTTTTGGATGTACCCTTTCTCCTCACGACGTCCTCAGAATATCCTGAGAATGAAAGTACATCATACGGACATTCTCGGCACTAAAGTAGGGACTTTCATCATTAATGTAAGGATATTGAGCGGTCCGTAGGGAACATGGCAAAATTTAAGTTGGCATGTTGGTAACACCAGCCTACATTTTAAGATTCAAAGCACTGTCCGGCGACATTGTATTCTTGTTTTATGAGCTTTAATTGTTCTTGTAATTCATACTTTTGAAAAATTTAAATCGGTTTACTATTTTTTATAAAATTTCTGAAATATTCTATTTTGAAGACTTTTCAAAATCATTTCGTTTTCAGTGCAAATTGGAGCAGAAACTTATTATGTTGAGCATGAGATTTAAAAATTCGAAAACAAATCTTGAAACAGGGTGTGTTGCATGCACTGATCTAGTTTAAATTGACAATGTAAAATGTATACAATCAACCAATAAATAGGAGGAAGAAATTTAAAATATAATGTATAGTTTTTGATGTAGTTACACAGGTGTCATATAATGTCGTGTTCCAACTAAATATACAAGCACACGTGAAAACTTATCATAAAAATATTTGTTATTTTAATGAAAATTTACTTACTAAATTCTAAAAATAAAATCTCATAATTATTGACCGAATACTGTATATATACACACTGGGATTATTAAAGACATACGTGGAAGAGAGAATGTCATTCGCCAGTGATTTTTAAACTAATTTTGGAGAAAACAATAGTTTTTGTGTAAAACAATTTACTTCATTTTCTTAGTATATTTGTTTCAATTTCCATATTTTCCTCACCAAGAAAAAAATTTATTCACATGAGAGTGAGACGCATTTGCGTCAGTTTTAATGTAAGTTGGCCAATAGGTTGTTACTTTTAAATTGATTTTTCTCAAATACTGCATTTCTGGGCTGCTTTATTATTATATTATATTATATTATATTATATTATATTATATTATATTATTTATTTTATTTATTTATCTTTGAAGTGGGCGTGACAAGATATTGTTATTTAAGAAATTTTATATGTTTATTAAGAAGCCTAACAGTTAATAATTTTCTTTGACTCTGAATTCAGCACTACACCACTACTTATGTATAGTAATATTTCACAATATTTTTCTATATGTATATAAACCACTGTTTCTGAATAGTAGTTTTTTATAATATTTTTTTATAATTAAAAAATAAAATATTACTAAATGTAAATGGTATTACTGAAAATTTTTTCAAAAAATTAGGTGATTGACACCTGCATATTATATAGGAGTAAATCAGTCAGCCGAATATTCGGTATTCGGTCGAATAGTTACTATTCGGTTTGAAGGATATTCGGTATTCGGTCGAATAGTTAGTATTCGGCCAAAACTCCTATTCTGTATATTCCTATTATGTACACTTTTTGTAACTGAATATTGTAGGGTTCATATGCCTCAAGCTGTTCAAATTTTATCGTATAAAGTGACGTAATAAACTATTTTATTAAAATAAACTATTAAAAAAAATTAATTCATAAACTGTATTTAAGTAGAAGAAATATAAGTCATTTAAGCCTTAGAGGAATAAAAAATTTGATTAGCTGTATGAAAATGTTAAATTTATCTTACACGTCATACGGGACTGTTTATCGTGCTGTACGAGTACTAGTCACTCTTTGGTCGTGTTTATGATAGCTTGTTATACGAGTGTCAACTGTAGTTATTTAGATAAGTTTAGATACAAATACAACACCTTTTGTAGATTAAAATTTTTTTTCTTTTATAATTAAAATTTTTGTACCTTTTTTCTGGGATGAAACTTAATGAATAATGTCCTTTCTATAGTAGATCATAATGTTTTTTTTCTAACTATAAACGGACCCCAAATACATTTTCGCTTGTAACTCTATGAAGAATTAATTTAAAGTATATAAATAGGATTTTTTCCGAACAGCCTTGATCTCAGAAATTTGAATATGAGGTCAAAAATATGGGTTGCCATTGAAAAAAAAAATTGAAGTTGATACCTGTTTTAATATGTAGACGCTTCCTTAAGCAAAATCTAACTATACCATTATAAACTAGACGTTATTACTTATCAATTGACATCAGCCGCATATTTATAGGATGATTTGCGACGAAATTAGTTGGGGGGGGGAGCCTTTTTTTTATGACTGTACATGTCTATATTCCCTTGTAACACAGCCCTGTGTTAACTTTTTGCTATTTATAAATATTTGTACAAAATTTCATGCCAAATGATTGCATAATATATTGAAAATATTTTGTGTAACCCTGTAAATTAATTACCAATTCTATGCCTACTATTTTCTACAGAAAACATGCTTTAAACATTCAAATAACGTATGTTTATCTCATTATGTTTAATGGAGAGTAACCATTTTAAAATGCACTTATAAGAAATACCGTCTATAGACCGTAATGGTACGAAACTCTTTTCTGTGTCTCAGTACACCAGTCAGAATTATATATACACCAATAAAAACTATACAACTAATTATTTGCAACTCGTTAAAATATGAACCACATTTGACATCATTTGGATGATTACAAAATGTCACTGGAATTCTTTTGTGGGGTCCTGTAAATTAATATTTTAGTCTATACATACCTTTTAGTACCCCATCATACTATATGTATGGGCAACTTAGGCAATTGTGAAAATTTTCGACCTCGGTTTTTTGACTTTTTTACACGTTTTCAGATGTGAGGATTCCGAAAATGACAAAATTTGCATGGTGTCCGTCTGTAGGGTGTCTGTTAGTTTATTAGTCCGTAAGTCCGTTAGTTAGTTTGTTAGTCTGTGTACACGATATCTCAAGAACAAATTGCCGTAGAGAAGTCAGATTAGTTTTAAAATATTACTTTCGACACTGGCAAGCAGCGTATTCATTTGCAATATTCGAATTACAAAACTTCGTAAGTTATTAGAAATTTACGATTTTCTTAACGTGGGAGAATAGAGAAAAATTTCACTTAAACGTGCATTAATTAGAAAATTTTTACTGTAAATATGCCAGACAAGTATTAAAATACCAGTTTTGATGTTAGAATGAACACCAGTAACTATAAACATGCTAATTTGAAAATTTCGCAAGTTATTGGAAATTTACGAACTTCTTAACATGGCAGAATAGGGTAAAATTTCACATAAACGTCAATCTTAAGGGATATTTTCATCGTAAAGATGTCAGACCACTTTTGAAGTATTATTTAGGATACTGGCATGAATATCATAGACTATGAATTTTCCAATTAAAAAAATTCGTAAGTTATTTAGAATTTACGATTTAATTAAAATGGCAGAATAGGACAAAATTGAGCATAAACGTCCATTTTGAGGATCATAAATATATCAGACAACTTCAAAATAACATATGATACTTGTTTGAACATGATTGGCTACAAATATTCTAATAGGAAAATTTCGCAAGTTATTCGTAGTTTAAAATTTTATCAAAATAGCAAAATTAGACGATATTCCATATAAACATGAATTTTGGGGATTTTTGCATTGGAAATAGCAGCATGAAAACTAACCTACGAAATTGACCCCAATAAAATAAATTAATAGATTAGAATAAGACACATATATAGAATTGAATGGTGGGTAGCCTATTGGGCAGGGATTTCATTATATCACTTTGTCAAGCGTTTGATCAAATTCATTTCTCTTAACATGAATATAATATGTCCTGCACTAGAAATTTATGAGAATATGCATATGATGGAGAACAGAGCAGAGTCCACCTATGTGAACTAGTTTTCTAGAGAAAACATACTTTTAAGCATCTGTATGATGTATGTTAATTCCATTACGTTGAATTCAGCCTAAACATGTTAAAATGCGCTTAAATAAAAATCTGTCCATAGTCTCTAATGTCACTAAAATCTTTTCTGTATCCCTGTAAACGAGCCATAAATATTATATACATCAGTAAAAACTATACAACGTATTCTGTGTAGCTCATGAATAATTGTTCGAAATATGACATAATTTCATACCTGCCAATATTTTAATTTATTCCGGAGTATTTTTAGCCCCGCCCGCGTATGTCCGAAATGTTGGCGCGTACAGAACAGATTGGCGCATTTTCGTAGCTAACGCCAAAATCTCTCTACCGCAAAGCAACCCTTGATTCTACTTCATTCCGCATTCGTGAAAACTTCAATCTTTTTTTTTTCTGTCCCTCTCAGAAGAATAAACTGCTGAAACTGTGTGTTAATGAGTTTTAGCGTCGTTATTTTTAAATAATATACTTAATGTCTAAATTTAGTAGGAAACCTTCACCTTTTTTTTTCTAATTATTTATTTAATTTTTACTTTTTCTGATCCATAAAAAGAGTAGAGAAAATATTGTTCTTAGGTCAAATTTTAGAAAAAAAAAAAAAAAAAAACTATTTTTTACTTTTTTCTTAATCCAAAAAAAAAAAAAAAAAAAATGAAGGATTCCAATGCATGTTTCCTCATATCAGCTGTTAACCAGCGAACACCTGTCATGACGTCAGATGTGACGTAACTGTATTACGTAATCAACGGCGCATCTTCGCTCCCTGAGAGAGAGAAGTTTATATGAGTCTGTACGAGAAAGCTTTGCTAAACGAGCGGCAGGAAATGCCAGCATTATGTTATTCTACTTTTCTATATATTATTAAATGTTGTGATTGTTTAAAAGACTGCTTTTCACTCTGTGGACCCATTTATACCAACAATGGTTATGGGCCCAGAGACACGCATCTTACTGCGGACTTTTTAAAAATTTAAATTAACATTCGTTAAAACGAAAGTGCGACTTACTGTTAAGCCTAAGGGCTGAAATCGAAAGTATTTTTGATTCTATTTTTATAACGAAGCTGTTATAGCTGATTAAATATGTCGCAAATATTAAATATAGAAAAGTTATCGAAAAACAATTTTGACACCTGGAAGCTGCAGATAGAAGCTGTTTTAATCAAAAATGATCACTGGAGTTATGCTAACGGAACGAAAATTAAGCCCGATGAAGGCGCCGAAGGTGAAGAAAAATGGCTCGAAATTGACCGCAAAGCTAGAGCCGATTTAATCCTAGCAATTACCCCAAGTGAGTTGTGTCATATTAAACATTGTACAACCTCAAATGAAGTATGGAATAAATTAAAAGAAGTTTACGAATCGAGGGGACCGGCAAAGAAAGCCACCCTGTTGAAGCAGCTACTCTTTAAGAAAATGACTGACAGTGAAAATATGTCCGATCACCTCAATATTTTCTTCGATATAGTGGACAAGCTAAAACAAATGGACATTGAAGTAGCCGAAGACCTATTATCAATTTTGCTCTTATACAGTATTCCTGACAGCTATGAAAATTTCAGGTGCGCCATAGAAGCAAGAGATGAATTGCCGCAGCCTGAAGCTCTGAAAATTAAAATGATGGAAGAATACGAGTCAAGAAAAAATAAAAAGAATCAAGAATCATCAAATGCGTATTTTACGACTCACAAGAAAAATCTTCCTGAAAAGAACAAAAGAGAAATCTTAAAGCCTATGCAGAACAAGAACACATATGGCGAAAGAAATTATGCAATCTTCAAATGCAATTACTGTTCAAAAGTAGGGCATAAAGCCTCAGAATGCAGAAAGAAGATCTCAGACAGAAAATTCACTTCATCGAATAAATACAAGGATAGATCTTTTATGGTTGAAGATAGTACAGAGTTCACGATGGCAGCCAGTAACTCTTTCCAAGAACATTCCGAGTGGTGTCTCGATAGCGGTACGACATCCCATATGGCTCATGACAAGAATTTGTTTATAGATTTCGAACCTAGAATTGGATCATTTATAAAATTAGCTGTAGATGAAACAGCGGAGATCACAGGTGTTGGAACAGTCAAATTAAAAGTTCCCGGTAATCACGGTGTAACCAATTTAAAGTTAACAAATGTTTTGTGCGTTCCAAAACTGAAATGCAATTTAATGTCTATATCAAAAGCTACATCAAACAACTGCCGAGTTGTATTTACCGAAAAATGTGCAAAAATCACGGAGCAGGACGGCTCTCTGATTATAAGTGCTACGAGAAAAGGTGATTTATATTTTTTTCAGCCGCATGTGGATATCGCTGCAACAACTCAGGTAAGCAACTTTCATAAATGGCATTTAAAATTAGGACATTTAAATGAAAAAGATTTAAAATTATTAAAATCTGAAAATATGTTAAGAGATTTAAATTTTAATGAAAAAGATTCCTTAAAAGATTGTAAAGTATGTATTAGGTCTAAACAAACTGTGAAACCATTTTGTAAAGAAAACAAATTTCATAGTGATGAATTATTAGAAGTAGTTTATTCTGATTTATGTGGCCCTATAAATGTTAAATCCCATGGCGGATCACGTTATTTTATTACTTTTTTGGATGATAAATCTCGTTACATTGAAGTAAATTTTCTAAAAACAAAAGATCAAGCTAAGAACGCGTTCCGGAGATATAAAGCAGCAGTCGAAAATCGATTAGGAAAAAAAAATTAAAATACTGCATACTGATAATGGATTGGAATATTGTGGCGAAGAATTCAATAAATATATTGAAGAATGCGGTATTAAACGCGAATTTTCATCGCCAATGACCCCTCAGCAAAATTCTAGAATTGAAAGACAAAATCGTACATTATGCGAAATGGCGAGGTGTTTATTAATGCAATCAAACCTTCCAAATACATTCTGGGCCGAAGCAGTAAATTGCGCTGCATATATTAGAAACAGGTGTCCCACTAAAGGAATTAAAGAAAATAAAACACCGTTTGAATTGTTTTTCGGTTATAAACCAACTGTTAACTATTTTAAAATTTTCGGACAGAAATGTTTTGTTCTAAATAAAAAATCAAAAGGGAAGTTTGAAGCTAGGTCACACGAACATATATTCGTTGGCTATTCAAATGAATCACGCGCTTACAGATTATGGAATAAGGATACCAGAAAAATTGTCATAAGTCGTGATGTTCGATTTATAGACGAGTTTCAAACAAATGATTCAGCTACTACTGATCAATTAGAATTAATTTTTCCGTCTGAGAATAAATGCAATGATTGTAATATTAAAAATGAAACTCCTATCACTACTCAAACCGCAGACAGGGGGGAAAACAGCGGATCGATTTCCTATCCCCCTGAATGCAACGGAGAGAGTTTCTCTTTTTGGAAAGGGGGGGAAGGCTCGCTTTCTGAAGGGGGGAACGTAGAAGATGTGAGTGGAGGGGAGGAGAGTGTTGACGATATATGTAAACAAGAGAAAGGGATTAATAAAAACAATCCTATTTTTAAACGTGGTCCCGGAAGACCTAAAAAAAGTAAAAGTTGGAACTTTCAAAAGTCTCATAAGGAGTGTATTACTGATACAAAATATAAAGATGAAACTTCTCAATTAGCTGATAACTCATTTAATGAAATTAATCCCAGCGTGATCGACGCGTTAAATGGAGATTATGCTAAAAATTGGGAAAACGCGATGAAATTAGAATATGATTCTTTAGTTAAGCAAAACGCTTGGGAAATTGTAGATAGACCAAAAGATAAAAAGGTAATTGGGTGTAAATGGGTTTTAAAAACAAAATTTAAACCAGATGGTCAAATTGAAAAATTTAAGGCCAGATTGGTTGCCAAAGGGTGTTCACAGAAACAAGGTATAGATTTTGAGGAAAATTTTTCACCAGTAGCCAGATTAAGTTCTATAAGAACTGCAATCGCGTATGCTATCCAGAATGGTTTCACAGCATACCAGTTAGATTTCATTATGGCATATGTTAACGGCAATTTGAATGAAGAAATTTTTATGGAACTTCCTGAATTTTTTGAAAATGATATACATGAAAATAAAGTGTGTTTATTAAAGAAGTCTTTGTATGGGCTTAAGCAGTCAGGAAGACAGTGGTTTAAGAAATTAGATGAGAAACTGAGAAAAATGAAATTTAACCCTTTGAATTCCGACAAATGTGTCTATTACTCAAAATATCCTTTTGATGCTATTATAATCGTCTATGTCGACGATTTAATTTGTCTCACTAAAAGTGAAGAGCACTATTTTGATATAAGAAATAAATTAGCAGAATCTTTCAAAATGAAAGATATGGGCCTTCTGCATTATTGCTTAGGCATTGAATTTAATCAAGATAGGGACAGCATCACTATAACACAAAAGAAATACATTGAAGATTTATTAAATAAATTTAATATGGAAGATTCTAGAGTGGTGAATACACCTTTAGATAACAGTGTAAAATTAACTAAACAAATGTGTCCAAATACAGAAGAAGAGAAATCATATATGTCAAAAATTCCTTATAGACAATTAATTGGTTCTCTTATGTATCTGTCGGTTGCTACCAGACCAGATATCACCCATGCTGTAAATTATTTAAGTCAGTTTAATAACAATCCAGGAAAACCTCACTGGATAGCTGCTAAAAGAATACTAAGGTATCTCAATGGCACTAGAAATTTAGGAATTGTTTATTACAGAGACGATAAACCATTGACAGCATTTGTTGATGCCGATTGGGCATCCGATATAAATGATTGAAAATCATATACAGGATACGTCTTTAAATATGCCGGTGGACCTATTTCTTGGGAATCTAGAAAGCAGCGAACCGTTGCTCTATCCACAACAGAATCTGAATATATGTCTCTGTCTGAATCCGCAAAAGAGACAATTCATGTTAGAAATTTCTTAAAAGAATTGGATCCTGAAATTGTATCAAGTCCAACTGCAATCATGTGCGACAATCAGTCCGCACTGAGATTAGTAAAAAATCCTGTTCATCACAATCGATCTAAGCACATTGACATTCGTCATCATTTTGTGCGAGAAGTTTACAATAATAAAATAATTGACATTAAATATATTTCATCAGATGAACAACCTGCAGATATTTTAACAAAAAGTTTAAATGCATATAAACATGAAAAATGTTGTGATATTATAGGACTTAATACTCAGGACTGATGAACTTAAAAATATATATATATTTAAACTGTGTTTTCATTAAGAAATTAACTGCTTATATTTTACGTATTTTATTTTATAATATTAACCATAATTATTTGCTTATAATTCTATTTCTTTACTAACACTTTTCTTATTTTAAGTAACTCTTGCATAAAAATAATTTTCTGTAATTTTTAATATGCTATTATAATGCATAAATATGTTTTATTTTCGAAACATTTATTGAAAAAGGGGGAAATGAAGGATTCCAATGCATGTTTCCTCATATCAGCTGTTAACCAGCGAACACCTGTCATGACGTCAGATGTGACGTAACTGTATTACGTAATCAACGGCGCATCTTCGCTCCCTGAGAGAGAGAAGTTTATATGAGTCTGTACGAGAAAGCTTTGCTAAACGAGCGGCAGGAAATGCCAGCATTATGTTATTCTACTTTTCTATATATTATTAAATGTTGTGATTGTTTAAAAGACTCTGCTTTTCACTCTGTGGACCCATTTATACCAACAAAAAATCTGGTGTGAAACAACCACACGACTTCCATTACCCGCTATTACATGTATTATATGCATTTTTGAGAGAGAATGTGATCAGAAAACATAAAAGTGACCAAAAAAGAAAATCGTTAGAGCCGTTTTTGAGATACCAACTTTCACAAAAAATCAATTATTGAGCGGAAAACAATAATTACATACAAAAGCATATTTAAAAGTGAGTTAAAATGGCGAGTTTGAAAAAAATCCGTACAACCGTTTTTAAAGGAACGCCTTTGCGATGCCTGAAATTGAGCTATTTATACAGGACGCCTATCAATTTTCATGAACTAAAAAACTATATCATTCGAAAGGATATCTGATAGAGTGTTTATATAGCAAGTTTGAAGAAAATCGTTAGAGCCGTTTTTGAGATACGGACTTACGGTCCCACTTCCGGTTTCCGATGTCCCATTTCCGGTTAAACTCAATTATTGACAGGAAAACAATAATTACATACAAAAGCATATTTAAAATTGAGTTAAAATGGCGAGTTTGAAAAAAATCCATACAACCGTTTTTAAAGGAACGCCCTTGGGAGGCCTGAAATTGAGCTATTTATACAGGACGCCTATCAATTTTCTTGAACTAACCAACTATATCATTCGAAAGGACATCTAATAGAGTGTTTATATAGCAAGTTTGAAGAAAATCGTTAGAGCCGTTTTTGAGATACGGACTTACGGTCCCACTTCCGGTTTCCGATGTCCCATTTCCGGTTAAACTCAATTATTGACAGGAAAACAATAATTACATACAAAAGCATATTTAAAATTGAGTTAAAATGGCGAGTTTGAAAAAAATCCGTACAACCGTTTTTAAAGGAACGCCCTTGGGAGGCCTGAAATTGAGCTATTTATACAGGACGCCTATCAATTTTCTTGAACTAACCAACTATATCATTCGAAAGGACATCTAATAGAGTGTTTATATAGCAAGTTTGAAGAAAATCGTTAGAGCCGTTTTTGAGATACGGACTTACGGTCCAACTTCCGGTTTCCGATGTCCCACTTCCGGTTTTTCAATTTTCACCAAAATTTGGAAATTTCATCTGTAGGCCAGACGTATTTCAATTCTAAAGTTTCGTAGCTCTATTTTTATTAGTTTATGAGCTATAATAGCCAGAAGATTCTCCACATACATACACACACACACACACACACATACATACACACTGACCAATTGCCAAAAACCACTTTTTTGGACTCAGGGGACCTTAAAACGTGTAAAACAGGTGAAATCTCGATATCGAATTTTTGGACCGAATACAATACTTCCATTACCTACGGTAGTAGACGGTAATGGAAGTAAAAAGTAAAAAAAAAATTACTTTAACTATTTTTACTTTCTCTTACCCATTAGGTAGAGAAAGTATTGTTTTTGGGTCAAATTTCCGAACGCGAGATTTTGTTATATTTACACGTTTTGAGGTCCCCTGAATACGAAAATCATGTTTTTAGCAAATGGTCTGTGTGTGTGTCTGTGAGTGTGTCTGCCTGTTATCAGCATATCTCAAAAACAAATTAAGGCAGAAAGTTCAAACTTGGTATTCTAAATGTGTATCATATAGGGATGCTACAGTAAGATTTTCGTTAAGATCAAGCAAATGGTTCGCGTACAGGACAATCAAGAGAATTCTAATACATTACGTCTATGGGGGAAATTGCAGGTAAGTAGAGTTTAACGTCTATAGACTGCACTAAACCAAATGAAACGAATATATATTTTTTGTAATAAAGATAGTTAACTGGGAAATTTTTTTTTGTGTATGTAGGAGCCTCGCCTCCCTTCCCCCCCCCTGGGGGGAAGTCTCCCCTCGAGGGAGTAAATTTTCATGATGGGTATCATTCGAAAGAGCTCGCCAATACCTTTAAAACGAATGGTTGAACTATAAATCTGTGATAATTTAAAACAAAGTTATAGATTTTTTTTTTACTTTTAACGAAAAATAACTTAGAAAAAAAAATCTTTTTTTTTTTTTTTTTTTTTTTCAATATGGCAAAATAGGGCAAAATTTCTCTTAAAAATCCATTAAGAGAAATATTTTATCTTTAGGATATCACATCACTTTAAAAATATCATTTATGTTACACCTCATAAAGTATAAACATTTTAATTTGAAAATTTCGCAAGTAATTTAAAATTTAAAAATTCTTTAATATAACAAAATAGGAAAACATTTTACGTAAACTTATGTTTTTGTCTTAGTGCATTGGAAATAGTGTTATCATATCGAATTTGAAATTAAAGAACGAAAGCAGGCCTAATAAAATTAATCAGCAAATTAGAATAAGTTAAATGTATTGGATCGGATTGAAATTAGTCTAGTTAGAGGGGCATTTCAGTCTGCGACTATGTTAGTTTCCTATCATATTCATTACTTTTTAACATGAAGCTTAACAGAATATTATTATGTTCGCTCTTAATAGCATTTCATCAGAGCAAATATATGATGAGAAATTGAGCAGAATCCATCTATACCGACATGTTTCTTTTAGGAAAAGGTTGTAGATAGATTATGCATATCCTTATTACCTTGTTTTTATAACACATTACGATTAGATTTTTTATGACTACTGAGAAGGAACAAATAGAATAGCACTAACAAAATCTTGAACGTTTCACTTTTTAACTATGTACGTTGGAAGGTGTAAAGATTGAGATGCCTAAGAAGAAAATTATATGTAGACGGTTTTATGAACTCTAACTGTGGAATTTAAAACAAAATATCGATATTTATTATGATTAAGATATTCTTAGAAAAATACATAATAGTTAAATATAGTGAAAATTCAAGCTCTGCATGATAAGATAAATATTTTATAAAGTTAAGTCATACATTTAAAATAATGATAATAATAATACAATCTAGTATGTTGTGGCCACCACAAGACTTTCTTCTATATTTTCCTATACAAATTCACGCAGTAACAATATTAAAAAAAAAAAAAAAAAAAAAAACGATTTTTTTCATTTTTTTTTGTTAAAAGTAAAAAAAATCGATAACTTTGTTTTAAATTACCACATATTTATAGTTCAACCATTCGTTTTAAAGGTATTGACGAGACCTTTCGAAAGATACCGATCTTGAAAATTTACACCCACCCCCCCGGAGGGGGGGGGGGGGGTACTTTCCCCTAGGGGGAAGCGATGCCCCAAATTTTTCCCCTAATTAACTACTACTATTATCAATAATTCATATTAATTTCACAATCACAGGTTAAGAATAACTCTCATTATGTACATTTATACGAAATTTTTTCCTATACTACCATGTTAAAATTTAGAAAAAATACGATCACAGAGCCACCTGTTGAGCGATTGATCCCCAAATCTAATCAGCCTCAGTTTATGTCAGGGGCCAACTAAATACCAAGTCTGGTTAAATTTCGTTAAAAAAAAAAAAAAAAAAAAAAAAAAAAAAAAACGATTTTTTTCTAAGTTTTTTTTCGTTAAAAGTAAAAAAAATCGATAACTTTGTTTTAAATTATCACAGATTTATAGTTCAACCATTCGTTTTAAAAGTATTGACGAGACCTTTCGAAAGATACCCATCTTGAAAATTTACTCCCCTCGAGGGGGGACTTCCCCCCCACGGGGGGTAGCGAGGCTCCTACGCATACAAAATATTTTTCCCAGTTGACTATCTCTATTTTAAATAATTCTTGTAAATTTCATAATGATTACTAAAAAATAATTCTCTTTATGCACATTTATACAAAATTTTGTCCTATATCACCATGTTAAAAATTTAGAAAAAGCGGGATGGCAACGCAACCTGTAAGACAATTTTTACCAAAAGTTGATAGGCACTAATTTATGTCAAGGTACAACTACATACCAATTTGTATGAAATTCTGTGCAGTAGTTCTTGAGATACAGTTGCCACAAAATTTTGTCACACACACACACACACAGACAGACAGACAGACAGACAGACATTTTCTAAAAATGGTCAAATCGTGTTCTACAGCTCTCAAAACGTGTAAATTCATCAAAAAACCGAGGTCGAAAATTTTTACGAATCCAATACTTTCTCTATATTACATATAGAAGAAAGTAATAATAGTTAAACAGAAATAGGGCAAGTGCACCAGTGATTGACACTTTTAGAGCAATCTCTGATGTTTTTAAAGTTCTAGTCTTCAGAAAATATGTTTAGAAATCTTAAGTTAGTACATATACATGAAAGACATTCAGAACCACATATATGTTAAAATATATACATTTGATAACAATTATATTTTTTTATAAATTTTATTTGACACCCACTCAGTGTTCCAGTAATTGACACTGCCAGTTTTTTATTTTACCAGTTTTATTTTACCTATGCTCCAGTGTTAGACATAAAATGTTAAAATTCTTATATGTAAAATACTCTATGATTTTATAATTTTTTAATTATTTCCGGATAGATGTCAATTACTGCTACTGGAGCCTGCCAATCACTGGAGCACCTACCCTAGTTAAAAAATAATATAACATTTTTAACTTACCGATTTGGACGGTGGAGAACTCTGTATACAATCCAATGAGTATTGGTTATTCGACCAAACACTTTGACAAATTTTTCTGCTTCCTTCTCACATGTTAAATTCGATCTTAAAGTTAATACATTGTCATTATTAGAATGTATTATTATATGCGGAAAACTGCCTTTTAATTTTGAAATAATAGTGTCAGCTTCTATTTTGCGATTTAAAGCTTTAAATATAACATGATTCAACAATAAAAAACAAAAGCGGCAATGTTTATTTACACAAATTAAGTGCTGCGTAGTTTTTTCTCTTTGAACGTCTACATTTGGCGAAAATCGCACTGTTTGGCGAAAATTTGTCAATCTGTTCCGTACGCGCCAACATTTCGGAGATACGCGCCCCGCCCTTATTTCACACCACTTTAATTATAGCAAAAAATTTCTTCAATATATAACTTCAATAAAATAAGAAAAAATACTTAAAAAAAAATAAGTTGTATGGAATAAAGGCGGAGCTGAAAATACTCCGAAATAGATTAAAATGTTGGCATATATCTATGTAATTTGGATGACTACGTGACATTTTCGGAACACTTTTGTGAGGTCCTATATATTGATTATTAAGTCTAACAACATATTTTCTACGCAAAACATGCTTTCAAGCATACCAATAATGTATATTAATTTCATTTTGTTCAATGCAGTGTAACCATGTAAAAATGTGTTTCATCGAAATCCTGCCCACAGGCCGTAGTGATAAGAAAATCTTTTGTGTGTCCCTGTACACGAATCATAAGAAATATCGACACCAAAAATTATACAACTATTTCTGTATTCTAACTAAATATGTATACCGATTTGTAAGTCAATCAGGAGATTTTTGCGGCCGCTATTGCGGTATATAAAATTATGTTCATAGGCTGTAGTGATAAGAAAAACTTTAGCGCGTCCCTGTACATGAACTACAAATGAAATACACACCCAAAAACTATACAGCTAATTCTGTGTGGTTAGTGAACATGTGTACCAATTTTCAAGTCCGTAGGCTGACTTTTGGGACGCTATCGCGAGACAGACCGACACACAGACATAACCCAAAATCTTTTTGAGTCTCGACATGGAGACTTCCACTGACGTTTCGACAATAACTTTCTACTGCAAAAATCATAAAGAAATTGACATTTATTGTTAATATTCTAAAATAATGTTTTTTAGAGAATAGTATATGATTAACCTTCAGATTTACAGGGCAACACTAAAGCATTCAGATACATTAAAAGCTGCAATTAGAATCTAAGGACTGCATTTTCTTTTGCGTCAAGCATTTTTAACACTTTCCAACAATGTTTAAGAGTGATTATGAATTCAATTAATTTATCTGTCTGCCTGTAGTGTGATAATGTAGACAAATAATACTGAAAGTTATGTTATGCGATGTAGCAAGTACGTACAGTTGGAAAATGTTGATAATCAATGCATACCGTATGATTTTTTGTTCTTTTTATTTCAAATCCGAAGAACTTTGTAGCAAAATGAGATTCAGAAATGCTAAGTAACGCTATAAAATGTGGTTCCATAACTGAGAAGTAACATCGTCATCTGTGATGCGGTTGACCCTGGTTCGATCCTGCCTGGTTGGGCTGGAGAAATTTTAATTCAAATTTTTATATAGCGTGCCCTATAGAAAAAAACTGTTGTGTACGAATATTTTCTGCGTTGTTCTGTTACGGAAAATTTTTGTCAACGTACTTTTTTCACAGCATGAGGATAGTTCATGTCAATTTTGTTGCAAATATTTTCTATAATATAACACGATTGTCTTTTTACAGTTTATATATAAGAGTGTATACGCATAGGAAATTCGCACTTATTCAGAAAATTCTATATCAAAACTATTAAATTTAAAAATATAAATATTCTTCGTTGAAAACTAGTTTCTAACCAAGAATATAAACATGCCAGTTTCTCCTAAAGGAAGTACATATTAGCAACCTCCAACTTTTAGTTATTAAAAGAAGCAAAATTCTACACGCGACATAAGCTTGATTTATTGCAGAAAAACGAGAAAGTTTCATGCAGAATTGACATTGAGATTTGAGAAATAGAGACAGAGAGAAATATTAATAAATGAAACATAGTTTCTTTAATGCTTCATACTAGGAAAAACTCGTATTGCACAAGAATATGTCTCACATTATTTTTCCTGATAAAATAAATAATTTCTAACAGCGATGTTTGTTTTTTTAACAGAAACTTACAATTATTGCACGGTTTTTGTCTAGAAGGATTTCCTAGAAGAAGAATTTTAGAATTTTTTTTTTTCCAATTTCTTTTCGTGACGGTGAATTTGTCACTGTTATGGAATAATTTTCTCGTTCGTGGCACGCTAAGAAAGATCATTTTAAGGGGTTATATACTAGTTTGTAAATAATAATTGAAATAATTTTTAAATTAGTGTTACACACTTCAAAGAACAACTTTAATATATCCCCACAACGACATTTGGCAATTTTTTGTTAGCGATTATGGCTAAATCATAAATCTAAAAATCATAATCTAAATCCTAAAATCATAAATCCAAAATAAACAACATATAGGCTGCCATATTATATCGCTGCTATATTATATCGCCAAAGAAAAATCGCCAAATTCAGCTATGGGGATATACTAAAGTTATACCTTAAAATTATCCCCTTTATAATATTATCAGTTTTTCTTTCTTTTAATTAATCGTAAAATATTTATATAACCAGATATTCAAGAATCAGTGCAAAGAAGGAAAAGAAATGCAACCAGTGAGTTTATAATTTTTTCATACAAATAAACAAACACATCCCTAGGTACTACGGACGTTCCTATTTTATTAATGGACCAACCCTTTTCACTCATGCGCAGAAGACACCAGAGATCATCCTTCTGCGGTTTAACAGTATTTTCATCAACTTTTGCAGACTTGTACGTATGTGCACACTTGAAATAGAAAAGCATATGTAAATTTACATGTACGTGTACTTTGAAATGAGTGGGGGGGGGGGGGGGGATGCAGATTTGTACATACGTGCATTCCTGAAATAAAAACGTATGTTGGTTTCCACGTACATGAAATCCTTAAAAATAATAAGTATATGAGATTTGTGTGTACACGCTCTCCCAGGCCCTGATTACCCAATAGGCACGAGAAGCATGTGCTTCCCCTGAAATTTTTTGAAAAGGCCCCAAATTAAGCAAATAATGGGCCCCAAATTCTAAGCTTGTGGTCTAAAAG
Source organism: Salticus scenicus (assembly GCA_963930645.1). NCBI lineage: Eukaryota > Metazoa > Arthropoda > Arachnida > Araneae > Salticidae > Salticus > Salticus scenicus. The sequence goes on from OZ005660.1 coordinate 31,370,852, forward strand.
CATTGTCTCATTATATAAAAAGTCACAGTACACCTAATTGCACAACTACCATTTCTATATTATGTAGGAAATATGCTAATGAAGCTTTTACACATTCATTTATAATGGAATAATTTCATATATTGTGGTGAATATAGGCTTTCACCAGTTTATATTTTGGCACAAAAATTAAGTGAATTTACTTGTCTACATTTTAAGCGAATTTACTTGTCCTCAATTCTAGGTAACTACAAAATTTAATGAAAAACTTATAAATTTTTCGAGATGTTTGTATGATACTTTAGACCAAGAAGTCAGTGGGGGCCCCCAAATGGATTTGTGCTTCCCCTCAGTTGTAAGGTTAATCGGGCCCTGCGCTCTCCTGAAATAGAAGAAGTGTCCTATTATCGGCAGGGCATGCGAGGCACATGCTCAGGGCCTACAAATTTGAAGACAAAAGTTTCAAAATTTACTTGATTTATTATACATATTTAAGCAAAAATTGTTAAAGATGTCATTTCCTCATTACATTTGCATACTTACAAGCATATATGATTAACAGCAAACAGTGAAATAGAAAAATTCAGATTGGTAACAATAGATAATAACTTAATAAAATAAAATAAAATAATCTATCGCTTATTAAAAAATGGGAAAAAATTGGAGTGTGGCTATCTTCTCTTCATCAAATTACCAGTGTATTGTTATGTATGCAAGCTGTTTTCAAATTGCAACTATAAATTGACCGCTACAGAATATAATGACAGGAAACAGAAGATAATGACTACAGATAATGAGAAAAACATGTCTTTTACTTTCCCCATGTAACCCTATGCCTTTAATTATTGTTATTATTATTACGCTGTAAGCCAGGGCACCTTCACACGTGCTCGCGTAGTGCGCATGGGTCTGCGCAACCGAAGGCAGTAGGGACCCAGTGTGAGTTTTTACCAGATCAGAAATGATTTTTTTTAGGGAGCACGAAGGGTCAGGGAAGAAATATGAGCGCGCAGCGCGTGTATTCCTTAACTTGTGCGCGCTGCGCGCGCACAGGACTGCGTTGCCGAAGGCAGTGGGGACTCGGTGCGACATTTTACCCGATCAGAAATGATTTTTTTTTTTTTTTTTTAATTTCTTTTCTTTAGAATAAAAGTTACTGTTAGTGATTTATTAATTGTAGTGATTCATTTAAAAATACTGACCTGCTAGTCGATATTAATAAAATCAGACTTTTGTCTGTATATGTCCCAGAATCAAAAACATTTACGATATCTTCACGTTTCATATGTCGTGAAAACCAAACATAACTTCAGAAATTTTTTTTTGTGTATGTCGTTGTGTCTGTATGTCTGTAACGCTACATTTGTCCGGATATCACGCGAGAACGACCGGACGGAATTTAACAACACTCGGCAAGAATTTAGATCTTTACCCACCATAAAATTATCTCTATAAACTTTTGAGAAATTCCTTTTCGTTCCCCGCAGGGAGGAGGGCAGTAGGCAAAAACGCGTTTATGAGCATTACTCGGTTCCAAATTACTTTACAGTGAAGAAATTGCACATGGAGAAACTAGACTTGAGTACAAATAAAACCTCATCTGCAATTTGGGAATTTTCGATTTTTAAAGGGATGGAGGGGGAAATCAATTTTTGGCGTGAAATTTCGCTAATACCGAATTTTTGAGTAAAACTCTACCAAGAATGGAATAAAGATGTTGAAAATAGCTGTGCATTTTCTTTAGGATATTTTTAAAAACTTATTTTTGTCTTTTGGTGATTTGCGATTTTTTATTTATTTATTTTATTAGTGCTAGAGGCCTATTTCAGTCGGTACAGTTGTCGAATTTTTATAATACACTCTTAATTAGTGCTAGAGGCCTATTTCAGTCGGTTTATTGAATGGGGATTTATTGAATGAAGTCCCCCCAAGGCACAACTTTGACATGAGTCCCCCCCCCCCCCCAAGGTACCTCTATTTCAGTTGGTACAGCGTTGTCGAAATTTTATAATACATTCTTAATAGTGCTAAGGGCCTATTTCAGTCGGTTTATTGAATGGGGATTTATTGAATGAAGTCTCCCCAAGGCACAACTTTGACATGAGTCCCCCCCCAAGGTACAACTTTGACATGAGTCCCCCCAAGGCCCAACTTTGACATGAGTCCCCCCAAGGTACAACTTTGACATGAGTCCCCCCCCCCAAGGCATACCTTTGACATGAGTCCCCCCCAAGGCACACCTCCCCCTCATTGGGAAAAAGAGAAAAAACGTTGTTTTGCGGCTATAAGACAGTTTGGACTTCCAACGTTATTTGTTACAATATCTGCAGCTGAAACACATTGGTTTGATTTAATGAAAACTTTATCATGGAATTTAGATCGTCACGAATTAACTAAAGAAGAATTTGTCGATATTAACAAGTTTAGCAGTAGGCCTCTGGCACTAAATTAAAATCTGTCAATGTCAGATTTTCATGTTTTAAATAATGAAATAATGTCGTGTCTGTATAATTTTTATTTATTTATTTATTTATTTATTTTTTTTTTGGGGGGGGGGGGTTACAAGGGGGCAAATGCGAGACACCCCTTTTAGTGCTAAATTTGTCCTGAGAAATCTATGGGAGCTGCAGTTACGAATTTTGGTACTTGGATTGTTTATATGTATCCCATACTTAAAGTAACGTGATTTATCGAAACTACCCCCATTTCCCCATTGGAGGGGGGGCGGGCAGAAGACAAAAACACGTTTGTAAGTATAACTCGGCAACAAATTACTTTACACTGAAGAAATTGCACGGGGGGAGACTAGACGAGTACAAATAAAACACTATCTGCGATTTAGGAATTTTCGATTTTCAAAGGCAGGAAGAATGAAAATCGATTTTTGGCGGGAAATTTCGCAGATTCCGGATTTTTGAGTAGAACTCTACCAAAAATGGAACAAAGATGTCGAAAACCGCCACGAGTCTTCTTCAGGATATTTCTAAAAGCACATTTTTTTTTTTTTTTTTTGTGATTTGCTATTGTTTTTTCCGGGGGGGGGGGGTGTTGTTACGAGGGGACAAATTCGAGACACTCCTTTTAGTGCTAAATTTGCTCAGGGAAATCTATGGGGGCTGTGGTCAAGAATTTTTGTGTTTGAGTTGTTTATATATATCCGACATCTAAAGTAATGGGATTTATCGAAATTTTTAGGGCAGGAGGCTAAAAAAGTTTATAAGCATAACTCGGCCCCAAATTACTTCATCGTAAAGAAATCGCACATGAGGAGACTAGACTTGAGCACAAATAAAACATTATGTGCAATTTCGGAATTTTTGATGTTTTTCCGTTTGAAATTTCGCAAATTCCGGTTTTTTGAGTAGAGTTGTACTAAAAATGGTACAAAATATTCAAAACAGTCATGTATCTTCTTTAGGATATTTTCAAAAACTCAATTTCAATTTTTTGTGATTTTCAATTTTTTTTTCTGGAGGGGTGGGGGAGAGGGGGGGGGGGGCGTTACGAAGGGAAAATCGAAGGTATTCGACATCTATTGTAACGGGACTTTACAAAATTTCCCCCACAGCCTCCATGGGATTGGGTGTGTGAGTGTGTGTGGGTGTGGGGGGAATAAACACGTTCTAAGTGCAACATTGCTCCATCTCAGTAAGATTATTTTTTAGTGTGGATTGGTTATGCGTACCCAGCACACACTATAAAGGGATTTTGTGAAATTTGTCCACCTCCTCCATTAAAGGCTGGGGGAAAGCACGTTTTCAAGAGTAACACTGATCCAAATTGTATTAAGAAAACCCTTTTTTGATGTGTCGATTGGTTATGCATACTACTCACACTACAAAGAAATTTTGAGAAATTACTTTCTGCACTAAGGGGGGGGGGTAAAAACACTTTCAAGTTTAAATCTGCTCCAATTTATCTTAGAGAATCATTTTTTGATGCGTAGGTCTAATCTCTTTATACCTACCCAACAAGTAGTACGAAGATATTTTGTAAAATTAAAATCTTTTTTCACCCTTTAAGGGCGGGTGGGGGCGAAAACACTTTTTCAATTATAACTCAACTGCAAACTATCTCAGGCAAGCGATTTTTTCCTGTGTGGGTTGGTTATGTGTAGGCAACACGCTCTTTAAAGGGATTTTCAAAATTAACCCCCCTCCCCTTCGACCGGGAAACCTTCAGTGGGGTAAGAAACACGTTTTCAACTTTGAATTTGCTTAAAACTATCTTAGAATGGCGAATTTTAGTGTGTGGGTATTGATTAAGTGTATTCATTATGCACTTTGGTGGGATTTCGCGAATCTTCAAACTTACCCGCTTGGGAAGGGGAAGTAAAAAACGAGTAAGTTGCTGCCGAAGACAGTGGGCCGGACTCCCCACGTTGCGAGCGGGAAAACTTCTACCGAACACAGCGGGAACTTTAACTTAGGTTGCGACTGATTTCAGGGATTTTTTCATTTATTTTATTTTTTTGAGATTTTATTAATAATGATATGGAATTTTGAGAACGCATTTAAATATAGTGTCCAGCAAAGTGGACAAAAAAAAAAAAAAAAATCTAGTAAAAAAAAAGAGTATATTTGGGATAAATATAGAAGTTTTGATGAAAAATTATTGTTTTTACAACATTTTTATTTTGAATTTTTGTCTTTTTTAGACACTTTTTTAAATATAATGGGTGATCAAATTTTTAATTTAGCATAGGTTTATATGTTTTTAAAATGTTTTGAGCCATTCGATAACAGTTCTTAAAATAATCTGGTGTGTCACTCACACGACTTTCTCTTACCCTGAAATTTAATACTATAAATACAGGTTGGAGATTAGGAGGTAAGATAACGATGTTATGCAAACCTATGTTAAACAATTCAAATTAGGCTTCGGAAGAGTTTTATATGATAATTAATTCTGTGTGAGGGGAGCTACCGCCTCCCTCAACCCCCCGTTTCATTAATGCACCTATATTTATATAGAATTTAATTCGGTTATTAAAAAATAATTTATTAAAATTATTATTTAAAAAAATTATCTTTTATGATAATGCAGACGATTTCCATATTAGAGAAGTAGTATAACACTAAATATCCAAAAAAAAGTCCATTTTATTCTCAATATTAAAAAAAAATAATTCTAAGTTTTTTTTCGTTAAAAGTAAATAAAAAAAAAAAAAAAAAAAAAAAAAAAACATCGATAACTTTGTTTTAAATTATCGCAGATCGATGGTCCAACCATTCGTTTTAAAGGTATTGGCGAGCTCTGTTGAAAGATACCCATCATGAAAATTTACTCGGGGGGGGGGGGGGGAAGGCGAGGTTCCTACATACACAAACAATTTTTTCTCAGTTGACTATCTCTATTACAAAAAATATATATTCTTTTCATTTGGTTTAGTGCAGTCTATAGACGTTAAACTCTACTTACCTGCAATTTCCCCCATAGACGTAATGTATTAGAATTCTCTTGATTGTCCTTATACACGAACCATTTGCTTGATCTTAACGAAAAGCTTACTGTAGCATCCTTATGTGATACACATTTAGAATACCAAGTTTGAACTTTCTGCCATAATTTGTTTTTGAGATATGCTGATAACAGACAGACACACACACAGACACACACACAGACATACGCACAGACCATTTGCTAAAAACATGTTTTTCGGATTCAGGGGACCTCAGAACATGCAAATATAACAAAAACTCGCGTTCGAAAATTTGACCCAAAAACAATACTTTCTCTACCTTATGGGTAAGAGAAAGTAAAAACATACAAGTTAACTAATAACAGTCTACAGAAAATAGGCCAATCTGGAAAACAGCTATCTATAATAATAATATATCAATAAACGATGTTTTCTGTGTATGTTTTATTTTTCACTTGTTTGGAATTACAATATTGAAAAAACAATGGCAATATTAAGTATTTTCTTTTATTTATAAAGGAAGCTAGTTTAGAATAATATGGGTAACCTTGGGTACAATTGTCTCGTGAACATATTATGTTTGAAAATAAAAAGCAGTGAAATAGAAATATGAATTAATTAACAAACAACAACATTTCGTGACCAAAAAGACAAACTTGTTTTATCTCAATTAACTTTCTTTTATTTTGAGCTGATTGCAATCTCTTTTAGTTTTAAATTCATAAGCTCCTGGAGTGTGAAGCAAAGTGAAGGATATTTCTATCTAGTGGTAAGAAATTATAATAATTATTATAATTATTATTATTATTTTCAAATTAGATGAAATTTATTAAGTAAATCAATTTTGTATAATCTGGCTACCACGAAACTTTCTTCTATATTTTCTACACAGTGCATATTATTTATTAAAATTATTATTTGTTAGAATTATTTTCCATAATGAATGCAAATGTTTTTCACCACAAAGAAATAGAACACCAACTATCCATGTTAATTTATGTATGTTAATATGTAATAAAATTAACATGTAACATACATATTTTCAATGTAAAATAATTATAAAATAAAAAACTTTTTATGTACCATGTTTTTAAATTTTCGGTTGAATCATAGCTATAAAACTACATTAGCACTTCATCAATGCGTATAAATTTTTTAAAGTGATAATGACGTCAATTTCTGTGAGATGCATAATTTAACATTTTACAATTTTTTATTGTTCACGTTTAATTAAATGTATTTATTTTTATGTCGAAAGAATATTAACTCATATTTTTTTTTTTTTTGGCAACAAGAAAATTATAGATAATATTTTAGTATGGCTATTTTTAAGGCTATTAGGAGGTTATTACTTTCATATTTTAATTAATTAAAAGAAAACTAATCATTAATTCGAAAATCGGGCTTCGAAGTATTGTGTTGTCATCGGGCTCTGAGTTATTCTGAAAGTTTCAAATGTCTAGCTTGTAGGGAAGTTTCTTAAAAATCGATTGCAAGATTTATACCGGACAAACAAACAAACAAACAAACAAACAAGAATAGAAGTTAATAAAACATGGTAAAATAAAAATGTTTGCACGTTCATTCAAGATGATATTCTTTAACCACATTTCTTGCGACCATGGAAGCCTCTGTTAATAAAAGTTAATAAATCATGGTAATTAATAACATAACATGTAAAATTAACTTGTTAATTTTACATTAAAAAATTAAAAATGGTTCTCATTGTGTACATTTATACGAAATTTTGTCGCATTCCGCCATATTACTGTTCTTTGAAAAAAAAAATGAGATGACAGCGCCACCTGTTGATCGATTGATTCTCAGACGAAATCAGCATCAATTTATGTGAAAATCCAACTAAGTACCATGTTTAGTACAATTTCGTTCATTTGTTTGTGAGATACAGCGTCTACAAACTTTGCAAAAAGCACAGACAGAAATTTTCTAAAATTGATCAAATCGTGTTCAAGACATCCCAAAACGTGTAAATTCATCAAAAACCGAAGATTGAATATTTTTATGAATATTTTAAAGCGAAATCGCATTCACACTTGAAAATTGTTAGAAATTATTAAAAACGCGTAATGCAAATGAAAATGCAATTCCAGCAAATTTCTAATAAAAGCCCTTAATGTAACTGAATATTTCTGTGTGACCCTGTAAATCTAATGCTAATCAATCTACTCTCTATTGAAAATTTTTTTTTTGTGCATATAAAAAGCATATTTAAATTTCTTTAAGATTTACGCAAAGTAAATTTATTAAAATTTTGTTTATTGAAATGCCTTTCATAGAATGCAATGCTTTGGAATATTTTTGGGCGTCCCTTTACAGAAACGAGTTGTGGTATTTACTCCATTTTCTTTAGAAAACATTCGATAGTGAACTTAAATAATATATTTCAGTTTCATTAAGGTTTGTACAAAGTAAGGGTATTAAAATATGGTTTATAGAAATACCTCTCATAGAAAACAATACTTTGGAATACTTTCGGGTGTCCCTGTACATAAACTAGAAGAGGTATTCACTCTATTTTCAATAGGGAACATCATGTAGTGAACTTGCATAACATGCATCAGTTTTAAGAATTTCCGTGACTTTTTGCGAGAGTTAGAGCGCGGACAGACAGACAGACAAACCGAAGTCATTAACACTTTTCAACCTTGTTGGAAAGTGTTAAAAAGCACATTGTTTAAGATATCGTTAATAGAACATATAATAGACTTTCTTTGGATATTCAGTGTTCTCTGAGAAAAAAATAGTTTGCATCAATCATGGAAAATCGTTTTAATAAATTATTTGTACAGAGCGAAGGAAAATATAGAAGGAAATTTATGGTGGCTACAACATGCTATTTTATGTGTACTTCGTAATAAGGCTCCTATATATACGAGCTGGCGCATCAGGTATTTTGTTGCCTTAGGGTTGCCACATGTACCCAGCGCGTTTCTCTGATAAACAAACCACAAACTTTTTTTTAATCGTCTTACGTTACTTTAGAGTAACTTATTTTATTATATTTCATAATTTTAGCTAAATAAACGATGATATGGAAGTTTGTTTAGCGATAAACTGCTATAATCATTCAAGAAGTGAATTTGGCGACATTTTGTAAAAGAAACAGAAACCGCCCTAACAACACATCTTACCCCAGTACATCCATAGGATATCCTCAGAATAAAATGACATCCTGAGAATGTACTGTAAAAAAATGTGTTTTTAGGAATATTATTGTTGCTTATTGCTCTTATCTTGACCGGATTAGCTTCAGATCAAGATTTCTTAAAATCACTAGGGAAGCGATAAGGACGCCAAGCAGAAATGCTGTCCTCTTCGGAGGCAAAAAAAATGGCGGTGATGCGCCGGCCTATTATTTTATTTAGGGGCTCTACTTCGTAACCGTGTATCTTGAACTTGTTTTGAGTTTCAAGCAACATGTTTTTAATTAATTGGATTAATTTTATTTAAATTGTATACTCGGAATCCTTTGGTTATTTCATATCTTTTGATACATTTCATGTTCAGCGGTTCTGCAGAAGATACCTAAGAATATAAAAAATCGTATTTTATTAACATGAAGCAACCATTCTAGACTAAATTTAGAGCATGGTCTATACATTGACTAAAGAGATGAAAACTTGTTAAATATGAAAAGCGAGAGGAAATATTTAACTCGATAATTAATGCACAGAATTTCCAATAAATTTATATACAATTGCATCTTGATTTAAATTAGTGCCTGTCAACTTTTGGTGCAAATAGCCTAAAAGGTGGTGCCGCAATTTCTCCCATTTAATAGAAAACTATAACTCGTCTTCTATTGTGTATAATTGCACAAAACGGGATACGTGAAAGAGTTGAAGGCTTCGCAGTATTCCTAAATTTTACGCTCATTTTATTATATTGTCACCACTATACTAAAATTACACTTTTTTACATAACGTTTAGAAATGCCATAGCATTAAATATGAAAGACAATTTTCTTAGAGACAGTAGGGGTGTCAATTTAATAATACGACAGTAACATTTTATGAACGCTGCGAGGCCTGGGGTTGTTATGAATCGCTGTCTAGATTAACACTATCAGATGCCGCTTTACTGCAATGTACGGGGTCCGGACATAATATCGCGGGACAAAATGTCGCCGGACAAAATATCGCGTCAAAAAAATAGTATGATCTATTTGAAAATTTGATTTTGTGTCACGCGTGATCTCTGGCGGGGCCACATGGCCTTATAAATATTAAATAATTAATTAATTAAAATAAATAAATAGTTAATTAATTAAATCATACAGTTGAATTTCATAATTTTATGTATATTTATTTTTATGTTATTTTATCTTTTGCTTTTCACTATTCAAAATACATTTTAAAAATCGTGTACACCACTGTTGACATTAAAGTTGAACAATTAATTAAAATTAATTACCAATTAATCAATTATTAATCAATTAATTAAATTAATTAATTAAAATAAATAAATAGTTAATTAATTAAATCATACAGTTGAATTTCATAATTTTATGTATATTTATTTTTATGTTATTTTATCTTTTGCTTTTCACTATTCAAAATACATTTTAAAAATCGTGTACACCACTGTTGACATTAAAGTTGAACACTGTTCACAAACTTGAATAAAAAATTTTAAACTGATAAGTACGATTGAATTCATTATGAATAATCTTGACAAAAGTTAATAAATATAGTTTTTAAACTATTTTAAGTAAAATTTATAAAAATTTTTGTTGTAAGTTTGTCAGAATGTCAGTGCTCTGACTAAGGTATGTGTTGTCATGAAATTTTATACAACATTACTAATAATTACCAACTCATTTTTGCTTTGTATTAATTTACGTCGGCGATATTTTGTCTTCGCGATATTTTGTCCCGCGAGATTTTGTCCCCAACCCCAATGTACTGGGTGATTAGAAAGGGCTAAATATGAACTTCTATGGCACACAAATTCACTAACTAAAATTGGTATGTGAGGTTAATCATTATAAAAACGAATGCTGAATTAGTTTCAGTGTATATTGTTCGACAGGAGGCGCTGCCATTATTCGTGATTTTCCACGTAGTTACACTAATAGAAAGTGGCTCTGTTATACAGAATAATATAGAATAAAGTTTTGTGGTAGCACTAATATGCTAGTCATTATTAGTAATAATTTTTATTGTTATTACTGGTATAGTACCCGCCGCTTATTGAAATCACATTCGTCCTAAGCCAAAGTGATTTTATTAAGCGGCTGATTTTTATATCCGGCGAACGTTCCTGCACTCAAGGAAAAGGTATTACATTCCTGAATTTGGAAAGAAATTTCAAAAGGTAGCGAATAATGTAACTAATAAACAACGCTGATTAATTTTTGATAGATAATTAATTAATTGTTCCTTCGATAAAATATAAATAAATAAATAAATAAATAAACGCATTCTGTGTTCCTATGCTCTTTCTTTTGAGGAAAATTATCATTACTTTACCAAAAGTTCATGTTTTCTTATAAATTTAAAATCTCTCCGTTTAAACCTCCTGATTTATAGTTATTTCAAAATAAGAACTAGAAATTGTATTTTAATAATTAAAAATTAAAAAAAATATATATCATTTGCAAATACATAAAATCAAGTTTGTGACTTATTACTGCGCTTTGAAGAATATGTTCCTTGAAATTATTACAGAGATATGTTATGGAGCGTGTTTCATTTGTAATTATGCATCATGTGTAAAATTTTCGACAATTAGAGATAACGGAGGGATTGTTGTGCTTTAATTTCTTAAAAAAAAATAAAATAAAATAAAATAAATAAATAAATAAATATCACAATGTAAATAAAAAAATTTTTTTTTTTTTTAGTGTGCTGAAATGATATTTTTGTTGGCGAGGAGATTTTTTTTGAGTTTATTAACCGGCGATGCTGATTTTATTAAGCGGCGGTTTTAAATATACTTTGTATTGATTTGATTCCGGTCCTGGCAATTTGATCAGATTAAGCGGCTGATTTTATTAGCCAGTGAATTTCTTAAACGGTGGTTACTGTACTTCCTTATTCCCAAGGGCACCTTTGTTGTCAAGTTTAAACCAATGCTAATTATGACGAAATTAATTATCTTGATGGATTTAAAGGAAATTTAATTAATGTAATTTATTTTTATTGATGTTATATTTATGTATATTATTATTATTACTATTTGACATTTAAATTTATCGTAATCATTTTAATTATTTTTTACTTTCCGAACATACTATGTAAGGAAAGTATTGCAATCATGACAAAAATTCGACTATGAGATTTTGGTATATCTATATGTTTCGAGGTTCCCTGAGTTAATTTTTGCTATTTTTACGGTAGTGTGTGTATGTGTGTGTGTGAAAACGCTAGCGTCTAAACGCTTTGTTCAAATGAGCTGAAAGTTGGTACATATATTGTAAATCACCGTAGCACGAACCCTATTAATTTTGGTGACACAAAGTAAAATTCTTTATCATTATGGCTTATGGGCTTAAATTATTTAAAGTGCGATAGCGTTCAAACGACTTATTCAAATAAACTGACAATTTATACACATATTATAGATCTCCGTCACACGAAGTGTATAGATTTTTGTGAATTATAGTTTTTACTTATAGTTTACTTATAGTTTTTTTTACAGGGACACAAAGAAACATTCTTCATATTTATTTTCAATAAATATGATTTTCTCCCCAATCAGTTGATTGTGTGATTTTAATATAAACATTCTTCATCATATGTCCTACATTCTCAAATTATTTAAAGTGCAATAACGTCTAAACGTCTTATTCAAATGAACTGAAAATTTATATGTATATATTATAGGTCACAGTCACGCGAACTGTATGTATTTTAGAGAATCTAGCACCCATAGTGTTTCTACAGAGACACAACAAAAAATTCTTTATCATTATTTCTTATGGGCTCAAATTTTTTTAAAGTGCGGTAGTATCTAAATGCCTTATCCAGTTGAGCTGAAAATTTATATGCATATTATAGGTCTCTGTCACACGAACTGCATTGATTTTGGTGAATCTAGCACTTATAGAGTTTTACAGGGATATAACTAAAAATTCTTTACTCTTTCTGAAACCCGCCTCTTGTATTCGCATTTATTTGCAGAGATTTTTGAATAACTTTGCCCTCGAGAACATAGGCAAACGCTCTAGAATTCTAATAGGGGTTTCTAGAACTCGCTTTCAAAGGGGACTAGAATTTATAAGGATGACATGGAACTATTTTTATTAGTGCCATAATTTAGATGTCAGATAATTTAGATGTTTCTAGATGTCAGCTATAGAATTTTTTCCTCAGTAAGATCGAGTGCTATATATTTAATAATTCTGAAGCTATTACGATCTCAATTTTATTAGACATTTTTAGCTATGCAAGTTTAATTTTTCATAAAATGTTATTTCGCTTTCATTATTGAAGTGTAGTGTGAGTGGATATCAATAGTAGTATTAATAAAAATAGTTAATTAAATGTAAGTAAACTGCCATATTATCCATAATATTAATTAAATGTAGGTAGCTGCCAAAAAACATTATATTATTGCGCTTCTAACTTTCATTCTATTGTCAGATCGACAATATCAGTAGCTTTAAACCTTCCCCGGATAGTATGGATAATTTTGAAAAAAAGAAAGAAAAAAGAACCAAAAGACGTGCGTAACCAATTCACTAATGTTTAGTGTAAAACGAACACATATGCAAGCATTGCGTTTTATAAATATAGATAATAACATGAAAATGAGATAAAAAAAAATTAAAAATTAGTTAGCATTGAGCATTTCAATTTTATTAGATAAACCGCATCGGAAGGTAAGCCGCGGCTTATGCAAGCATTGTTACGATTATGTGACAGATAAATAAGGAAAAATGATATCAGTCTTATGACATCTACGCAAGTTAATAATAAATTATTAATTATAAATGAAAATGATAATTAAAAAAAATAATTCGGTATAAAAAAAAATAAAATCTAACTATATCAGTATGCAGATTTAATGCAACAAATATGAGAAACAAGGAACAAGCCAAGGGAATCCGGACATATATAAAAAGTCATAAAAATAATTAATTATAAATAAAAGTAATAAATTATTTTAGAAGACACTGTATTAAAAAAAAAAAAAAAAATTAAAACTAAGCCAGTATACAAATACGATGCAAAAAATCAAAAACAAGGGAACAAGGCGAACTTCAGACGTATATGCAAATTAATCAAAATAAGAGGTTATTAGTTAGTAAATAAGAGGTTATAAGAGTGAAAATAAGAGATTAGAAGGGTGAAATAGTGCTCAAGAAACTCGAAAACTAAATTTCCGTTTTCTGGGGATATTGACTATTCCAAGAAGTATGGACGACGAAATTTGGCATCACCATTAGATAGCCCGCACTGGTAGATAAGCCGTAGTCCCTCAAAATCAATGTTTTTAAAAGATAGCCCGCGGAAATACGGTCTTCACTGAAATACGGTACTTCATATTGTTACGTTTCACACATATACGAAATAAAACTGTTTCTAAAAGTACTTTAAACTGTTTTTAAAGTACATTTATATACAGAACTTCTTATTTTATCCTTTAATCTGTAATCTGATCTTTATAATATATACAAAGGGTAAAAGAAAGTCGTGTGAATGAGACACGAGATTATTTCTTCCGGTTTTCTATTAAATCTTTCATCTGTTTCACTCACCAATTTATTTATGCATCTCACTTTATTATTCCATCCAAGTTCTTCTTTGATTTCCTTCTCATTATTTTCTCTAATTATTTTCTAATAATTTTTTTCTATCTTCAATGCTCAGTTTTATTCTACAAAAATGACCTTTTTCAATACATCTTTTCACGTACAGAAGAATTTCACCATTTCTTCATCTTGACCTTCTCGCGCTCAACGGTCTTTATTTCCAAATGAGCGTATTTCTTATTTTGTTAATGATTGCCTGTTTATCATTCATTCTAGTTTAAGGGGACTTGGCATCAGTGAAGGTTTTATGTAAAAGCTTATAGTTATTTCTATTTAATATTTATAAATGGAACTATATTAAGTTACTTCAGTGAAATATATACTTATTCAGGCAACAATTCTTATGGTTTTTGCATATTTGAAATCTTTAAATTGCATTTTCTCAGTTTGTATTATTTTAGGAAGTCATGATCTTCAAAATCCTAAAACTTCAACAGATATTTAAGAAAAGACTTAATATTTTTTTGGATGTTTAATGAAAATAGATAGATAATAAGACTTCTTCACACACCATAAACTTTAAGCCAGCATAACCAGTTTCGAAAGGACGTAGCCTTTCTTCATCAGGTGCAAAAAAACACGTGGAGCCTTGGAGGCAAAAGCAAGACTGAAAGCAGGGCAAAATCCAGAGGGGGAGGAGCAACACAAACAACCAATAGGAAGCATCATGCAGGACTAATCAGAGAGGAACACACAAACACACACAAAAACAAAAGGAGGGAGGGAAGGAATAATCAATTTTTTTTATTTTTTTTATTTACTTTTATTTATTTTTTATTTAATTAATATTATACTAATAAGTAAATTTAATAAAATTAGCTTATTTATTATTTTTTTTTAAATTAAAATTATTGAATTATAACTATTATTATGTTATAAACATAATGAAGGAAATTATTTAATTGAATTAAACAAATTTTTCCAGGCTGTAGACAGCAAAGTGGAATCAGATTTTTCATTGACAATTTTATCACGATTAAGGTAAATAGCTAAATTTTCCAAAAAATCCAGTTCGGAAACGCGTTTGGCATGAAAGATAATTTTGGCACTCTTAAAATTAAAACAATGATCAAATTCCCAACTGTGCTTTGCAATAGAAGATTTAGAAATTTCTTGATTAACAACATACCGAGAATGTTCACGTAAACGGCATTCAAGATTTTTTTTTTGTTTTGTTTGACCAATATAAGATAAATTACCCTTCCATTACCCTTCTACCGAAGGTAATGGAAGTATTTTATTCGGTCCAAAAATTCGACATCGAGTTTTCATCTGATTTACACGTTTTAAGATTCGTCTATGAGTTCAAAAATGTTGTTTTCGGCAATTGGTCAGTGTGCGTGTATGTATGTATGTATGCATGTGCGGAACCTTCTAACTATCATACCTTCGAAACTAATAAAGACAGAACAACAAAACTTCAGAATTGACACAGGTCTGGTATACAGATGAATTTTCCAAATTTTGGTGAAAATTGGAAAAACGGAAGTGGGACCGTAAGAACATATCGCAAAAATGGCTCGAACGACTTTCTTCAAAATTGCTATATAAACACTCTATTAGATGTCCTTTTGAATGATATAGTTGGTTAGTTCAGAAAAATCGATAGGTGTCCTGTATAAATAGCTCAATTTCAGGTCTCGCAAGTGCGTTCCATTAAAAGTAGCAGCACGGATTTTTTTTCAAACTCGGCATAATAACTCTTTTTTAGATATCTTTTCATATGCCATTGTTGTTTTCCGGTCAAGAATTGAGTTAAGTTTTGCTGAAAGCCTGTATCTCGAAAACGGCTCTAACGATTTTCTTGTTTTATAATTGTTTCATAAATCAATTTTAGATATTCTTTCTCATGTATTACATAGTTATTACAGGAAAATTAACAGCCATCCTTATTAGGTAGGCAAATTTTAGATCTCGGAAATTGGTGTTTCAAAAGATAATTCAACCATTTTTTCTGTTATTTTCTAACTTGCCATGTAAATTTTGTTTTATATGTCTTTACACGTGTATTGAGTTTCTCATACCAGATAAATTTTAGGTTTCTACTTCGTTAGGTCAATTTTATGTCTCCTGATCATATTATCTCAAAAGAAAAAAAAAAAAAAAAAAAGCATATAGTACGTGTTATAAGAAGTCGTGTGGTTGTTTCACACCAGATTTTTTAATTTTTTTTCTCAAAAATTAATCAACAAATTTCAGAACCCATCCACAATTCTTTTAATTAGGTTCCATTAAACATTAAAAAAAAAAAAAAGTCTTTTCTTTTAGCATTTTCGAAATCATTAAAACATGAACAAATGAAAACTGAGAAAACGTAATTTAAAGAACTCAAATATGTAAAGAATATATCAAAAACCATAAGAATTGGTGCCTGAATACATATTATATTGAAAAACCTAATATAATTAAACTTATAAATATTAAATGAAAATAAAAGCCTTTATATGAAACCGACTTCAGTGGTTCCGTCAAAGTTGCCAAGTCCCCTTAATATCAGATTCGATAATCAAAATACTGTTGTTATATTTTTTCAGTCAGTGCTGTGATAGTTTGTCTCTGACTATTATAGATAGGGTTAGTTCCTACAAACGTAGCAGAAGTTATCAGAAGAGTTCACGCAAAACATTCTAAAACAACAAATGAAGATTAAATTCCTATAGAGAAGTTATAATAAGAGATTACGGAGGTACTTAACCTAACGTTAGACGATAGCCAACCCCATGTTATTCTATATAGAAATTTGTTTTCAAACACTTACTCATTCCCTGATGCATTTTATTTATATATTTTTTTATTCCGTTTTCACTTTTACACCGAGAAAATAATAATAATAATAATAATAATATATATATATATATATATTCAAACTGAAAAAAAAAAAAAAGTGTTACTTTTTCTGTTATTGGTTCAGATTTAGATAGAGTAAAAAAATATGTATATAAATTTGGGGTATTAAGGTATTATCCCTTTGACAAATAAATTAAAAGAATTTGCGCTGATGGTAATTTTCTTAAATAATTAAATTTAAGTAAAATTTCATTATTCGTTCATTCAGAACAGATTCCACTATTTTGGCAAAAGTCACAGTTAAAATATTAAATAATTGTTTCTTTTATTATTGACTACTTACCACAACATTTGGCCATTGTTTTTGAGTTGGCCTACATTGAGAAAAAATTCTCTAACTGATATCTAGAATCTGAATTGGGACTTTAGTAAAAATAGTTCCCTGTTATAAATTCTAGTCCCCTTTGAAAGCGAGTTCTGGAAACCCCTATTAAAACTCTAGAGCGTTTGCCTATATTATAGAGGTGAAATTTATTTAAAAATCTTTGCTGCAAATAAATGCGAATACAAGAGGTGAGTTCTAGCAACTATAATCTTGGTTAATGTTCCAGTTTTAGAAAATCAAGCAAGAATTTCTCGCATTACAAAAGATTCAAAATATTCAGACTATTATTTCTCCCTCTAGAAATGTATAGACTAGAAATTATCATCATTTCGTCTCTTCAGCTTATTGATGTGCCTTAAACGCATGGCTCGGAAATCTATATTTTTAGTTTAGGGATTTAGAAAATGACTACTTATTCATTGTAGATGAAGGCGGTACATATATATTTTTTTCTCTGGTGTATAAGGCAGATTTGAAAACAGGTTCATTTGAAAATATCGATCGCTAGGCGGGCGAAGACAGACTGGCATATGAATAAAAAAAAAAACATTTATTTCAGAAAACTTTGGAGTGGAAGGCTGATTTTTTTTATGCCAACTATGTGAAAAATACCAGAGCCGGGAATCGAACCCGGACCTTCCTCTTTACGTGCGGATGCTCAAACCATTGAGCTATTCTGGCATATTATGTGAGAAATGCCATAGCTGGTAATCAGCCAGGGTAGCTCAATGGTTTGAGCATCTGCACGTAAAGCGGAAGGCCTGGGTTCGATTCCCGGCTCTGGTATTTTTCACATAGTTGGTATAAAAAATCAGCCTTCCACTAGAGTGACCATATTTTTTTCATTGAATTTGGGGACAAAGATGGCGGTGTCCTCGAATTTCGAGGACAACGAAATAAAAAAATAATTAAATCACCTTAAATTGTAAAATTTTAGTAATTTTTATGTACAAAACACTTAAAAGAACTTATTTCAGCTTATTTATTATACATATAATAAATTACTGTAATAAAACATTAATAATTTTATAACCGGCGCGGCGTCCCCAAATGTGTTGTAATTTTTTGGGGACGAAGGTAGTTTTGTCCTCGAGATTCGAGGACATATGGTCAGCCTACCTTCCACTCCAAAATTTTCTGAAATGAACTTTCAGGGTTGATGAATAAATTTCTAAATTAAAAAACATTTAATTTAACAGACTCTGTTATCTGAATTGTTATTTTTTGAATAATCTATATTAAAAGGCCACTTCTCTATAGGCTAGTCTTTATATCATCATGGAAAACATTCTTTTGGAAGCTTCAGTGCATCTTTTGTTACCAATTGCACAAGTCATTTAAGAAGTAGTCCTTTTACCTTACGAATATATTAGGTCGTTGCAAAAGTTCGTGCGGTTTTTTATTGCTTCATTTCATAAAAATACATCAAATCAAATGACAATTTTTAATCAAAATACTCTCCATTACTTTCTACAACCTTTGCCCATTTTTCGGGTAACAAATGTATACCACGTCGATAGAAGCTCTCGTCTTTGGAGGCAATAAAATGATCCGCGTCCGCAGGAACTTTTGCAACGACCTAATAGAAGTAAGCAAAATGTTAAGTCTGAAAACAAAGCCTTCCACTCCAACATTTTTACTTTCTTCTATATTCAATAGAAGAAAGTATTGGATTCGTAAAAATTTTC
Source organism: Salticus scenicus (assembly GCA_963930645.1). NCBI lineage: Eukaryota > Metazoa > Arthropoda > Arachnida > Araneae > Salticidae > Salticus > Salticus scenicus. Next base: position 31,389,892 of record OZ005660.1, read on the forward strand.
GACCTCGGGTTTTTGATGGATTTACATGTTTTGAGAGCTGTAGAACACGATTTGACCATTTTTAGAAAATGTCTGTCTGTCTGTCTCTGTGTGTGTGTGTGACAAAATTTTGTGGCAACTGTATCTCAGGAACTACTGCACAGAATTTCATACAAGTTGGTATGTAGTTGCACCTTGACATAAATTAGTGCCTATCAACTTTTGGTAAAAATTGTCTTACAGGTTGCGTTGCCATCCCGCTTTTTCTAAATTTTTAACATGGTAATATAGGACAAAATTTTGTATAAATGTGCATAAAGAGAATAATTTTTTAGTAATCATTATGAAATTTACAAAAATTATTTATAATAGAGATAGTCAACTGGGAAACATTTTTCGTATGTGTAGGAGCCTCGCTACCCCCCTGAGGGGGAAGTCCCCCCTCGAGGGGAGTAAATTTTCAAGATGGGTATCTTTCGAAAGGTCTCGTCAATGCCTTTAAAACGAATGATTGAACTACAAATCTGTGATAATTTAAAACAAAGTTATCGATTTTTTTTTTACTTAAAAAAAAAAAAAAAAAAAAAAAAAAAAAAAAAATCGTAATTTTTTTTTTTTTTTTTTTTTTTTTTTTTTTTAAACCGAAATTTAACCAAACTTGGTATTTAGTTGGCCCCTGACATAAACTGGTGCTGATTAGATTTGGGGATCAATCGCTCAACAGTTGGCACTGTGATTGTATTTTTTCTAAATTTTTAACATGGCAGTATAGGACAAAATTCCGTATAAATGTACATAATGAGAGTTATGCTTAACCTGTGATTGTAAAATTAATATGAATTATTGATAATAGTAATAGTTAATTAGTAAAAAAATTTTGTGCATGTGGGGGCATCGCTTCCCCCCTAAGGGAAAGTACCCCCGGGGGGGGGGGGTAAATTTTCAAGATGGGTATCTTTCGAAAGGTCTCGTCAATACCTTTAAAATGAATGGTTGAGCTATAAATATGTGATCATTTAAAACAAAGTTATCGATTTTTTTTTTTTTTTTTTACCTTTAACGAAAAAAAAAAAAAAAAACTTGGAAAAAAATCGTATTATTATTATTATTATTATTTTTTGAGTGATTTTGTATAGGAAAATATAGAAGAAAGTCTTGTGGTGGCAACAACATACTAGTTTGAAATGAACTTTTAGGGTTGATGAATAAATTTCTAAATTAAAAAACATTTAGTTTATCAGAATCTGTTATTTGAATTGTTATTTTTTGAATGATCTCTATTAAAAGTCCACCTCTCTATAGGCTAGTCTTTATATCATCATGAAAAACATTCTTTTGGAAGCTTCAGGGCATCTTTTGTAACCATTTGCACAAGTCATTTAAGAAGTAGTCCTTTCTCCTTACGAATATAGAAGTAAGCAAAATATTAAGTCTGAAAACAATCAAAAATTGAGAACCTGTTATTTCTTAGAAAGCTAATTAAGCGTAATATCCTTAACCGCAACTGTCAATGGATTATGAACAGAAAGAAAAAATAAAAAATAGAATCAAAATATTAACAACGTAACATAGTTATTAAACTATAGTGAGTGATTCATGACCGATAAACCGGTACCTGTCATAACTTAACCATGTGTTTTTGTTTTGCGGCCGGTTGCAAACTCTTTCAGTCCAGTTCGGAAGTTCGTGAGGCAAGTGGAGGAATTTTATAGAGCGGTGAGTCTTAGCGGTTTATTTTTTCTGATTTTTATAAAGGAATTATTGGTTGTTATATGTTATGATATACTATAAAATGTTGGTAAAAAATATCGAATTATGCAATTTTTGCAGATAGAACATATATCGTATTTAATGATATTTACAAAATCGGATATGCCCTCGATATATTTTTTTTTTTTTGTCTGTTTTCATTTACTTTTTTTAAACTACATTTTTCGTGCTGAAGAAATCTGTTTATTGTAGATGGTGACCTTATGTAAATAAATTAAAATATTCAACCTAGAAAGAAAGAAAGAGAGAGAGAGAGAGAGAATTTAGGTTTTTTAAAAATCTTTTTCGATTTGTGTTTATTGCTGAATCGAAAAATTTACTTTAAAGTAAATAATATTATAAAAACGATTTTGCCTTCATCGATTTTATTCGAATCTTTATTCATGTTTCTTTATTTCTTTGTAATATTATTTTATTTTAAAGCCGGAAAAATGTACTTAAATATAGGCGGCGAATCTGTGTACATAAATTAAAATAGTCAAGCTAAGCGAGAAAAAAAAAAAAAAAAAAAAAAAAAGGAAAGAATGAAAGAATTTTAAGTTTTGACCTTTATATTTGATTTTTCTCAGTATGCTTATTACCTATTATGAGCGATTCGCTAATTTATCCTTCACTGTCTTTTCGGTTTTCCTCTTTTAAATTTATCACCAATCTCTTTTCTTGAGATGATTGATGAGTGATTCGCTGATTTATTCTTCACTGTTTTTTCTTTTTTTCCTCTTTTAATTGCTGAAAAATTTATTAGTTATGTAATCTGTGTAAATAGTTTATATTTATAAAAATAATAATAATAATAATAATAATAAAAGAAACGAAGAAAGAAAGAAAGAAAAAGGGGAAGGTAAAAAATAATTTTTTTTGATGTGTTGATTTATTTTTTGGTTTCTTTTCTTTCTTTCTCTTTTTTAATATTAAAAAAAAAACTGTGGGAAAATCCTAAGTTCAGAAAATAAATATCCAGAAATTATATTTTCTGCCTATGTATAACAGAAACAAATATATCGTTTATAACTTTTTAATTAGATTTTATAAGATCGACGTTGAAGAAACAGGTTTTATTTTTATATATCTTTGTTTTCATAATTTTTTTTAAAAAACTATTTTTTTTTTCCTGTTGAAAATGTCTGTTTAATAAATTTGCGATTCTATTTATAACAAACAAAATATTACAAGCTAGAAAAGGAAAAGATTTTGATTTATATTTTCCTTTTTACAATGTATGTTTATTTTGACTAAAATATGTAATTTTGGGAATGTACATATAAGCTATCGTTTTTGAAGCAATTTAATTTAAATAAGATAAAACCAATTATAAGATAAAGTCATTATTTTATTTTATTTTATCGTCTTTTCCCTTTCTTTTAAAATATTCTTTCCTGCTGAAAGTTCTGCGACATTGGATAAGATTGATGAGCGATTCGCTAATTTATTCTTCACCGTCTTTTCTTTTTTCCTCTTTTAAATGGTTTGAAAAATTTATTTGTTATGCAATCTGTGAAAGTTGTTTATATTTATAAAAATACTTAAAAAAAAAAAAAAAAAAAAAAAAACTAATGTGAAAGTTGTACCTCATGGGACTAATGTGCAAGTTGCACCGAACGAAAAAACTATTTCTTTCAATGAAAATGCCTACTAACTCTGGACGATAGGTCTAATATATCGTATCCTATTATATATCGTATTTATCGTAATATAACTCAATACTTATTTCGCTTCCTTCTTCGACTCGTTTTAATACGCATTTTTTATATGCATGAGCAGCCCCCGAAAAACAAAAACATTAAATCATTAAATTCATTTTTTTACTTATTTTTATTTCATATTATTTCACGCGCACTTTTTATTTCCTAATTCAAAATTATTAAAAAAAACTTTTTCGATATCGCTTGTAACGATACTGATTATTATTAATTTTCTTTTCTTTTTCTTTCAATAATAATAATAATAATAATAATAATAAAAGATTTTGATGAAATTCTGGCAAAAGCAGAATTTAGTTTAGGACGGAGGACTATTAGTTTTTTTTTTTTTCTTTTTCCAAATTATAACATCGCTTTCAAATTATTCAATTATATTTTCGATAAGTTTTAGATTTCGACAAATGTCCAACTATCGAAATCGACAACGCAAAAATCCCAGATTGAGACTAATAGGCCCTCCAGTCCTAAAAAAAAAAAGGGGAAAAAAAAAAATAATTTTGTTTTGAGCTTATGAAAAAATATGTTTTTACTTCCTTGTATGAAGTAAAAAATGTGGTTGCTATAACGTATTTTAAAGTTTTGAAATCTTTTGGCGTGAACTATTCAGCTTAAGCATGTAAAAAATTTGAACACATTTTGCCGGTCAGTGGCCGTTAAAATTTTTACTGTCATTGGCCGTACTTATGAAGTTATACCCGTAAAACTGCCATAATTTTTTTTCTCGAAAAAGAGAAGTGACCTTTAGTAAACTATCAGCAAGCTTAATTTTACAGGACTTTGTTACAAATACGGGCATTGGACTTTTCCCTCAAAGAAGGCAGCTGGTCGTAAAATTAAACTGTCAAATCTCCGAATTTTACTGAAATTTTTTAGAGCTAGCATGCTCAAAAAATAAATTTTGATGTAGTTTTATTGGAATAAATGATATTTTTTTCATATAAAGATGTAACGTGTGACTTTAATTTTAATTTAAAATTTATAATATCGAGTTTCAAGTAGGTCATAAATATACGAAAAATGGAAATTTCCGAAATTTGTAATTTAAATATCGCATATTCATTATAGAAACAAAATTGGATATATGTTATAACAATAATCATAACACACACACACATACGCCCAAACGAAACCTTGTAATAACAACTTTATCTAAATTAAATGCGCATGGCTGTTAGCGTTACCCGAGAAACACCACGTGGAGGTCGCCATGCATCATTTCTCATGGGGAGTTTTGAGAAGGCAGGCCCCCTTGCCTACTGCCAGCAAGCATCCCGAGGTAATTTAGTCTTTTACACTACGAATGCAACAACAACAACATATTTTTAGAAAATTCCTCAATTTTCGTAATTTCCTTTTTTTATGATGTTGTGGAGAAACAGAAAGTGGTTGATTTTCAATAACCGTTTCTGCTGTCTGAGAAAGAACTGATTCCACTTCGATTTGAAACGGAGGTTCGTCAGTAGAATTATCAGGAAGTGCAGTAGAAACTGTTTCATTTTCATCGAGTATGTCCACTACCTGAGACTGAACTGAGTCCACTTCGATTTGGAACGGAGGTTCATCAGTAACAGTATCAGGCAGTGAAATAATATTACCAACTTTTGGCAGCTTTTTTATATTCAACTTTGGATGCTCGCGAATATGAGCTTCATATAAAGCTGGGTTATAAAATTTTTGACTACCATTATTCATTAACAAATAACGTCCAGCAAAGATGGAAGTCACTGGACACGCATACCTTTCCCGAGCACCATCCATAGGATGATGCTCGAAAAATTTAAAGATAAACCACATGAGAAACTTTTTTAAAAAGTAACTCACGAAGAAAACGCCTAAGAACGAAAGATACATCATTCTCAGATGAGGGTCAGTAATTAGACTGAAGAAATTTTTTAAAAAGAGAAGCTTTTCATTGTTGTAAAAATTTATATATATAAACATTGTTGTTTATCGACCAATTATTTTTTATTAAATAGTTGTTGCAATTGTTCATTCAATTGTTGAAACGAAATATTGGATACATTGTTCAAAAAACAAATAATGTCAAGAATTTGTATAACACGGAAATTAATTTTGTATTCCATGTCATGTGAATATTTCGATCAAAATAAAATATGTCATTAAAAGAAAGAGACCTTTATAAGCATAACTCGGCTCCAAATTGCTTCACGGTGAAGAAATTGCAGAGGGAGAGACTAGACTTGAGTACAAAAAATCATTTTCTGCGATTTTGGAATTTTGGATTCTTAAGAGGAAGAGGGACTAAAAATGATTTTCGGAGGCAAATTTATCAAAATACGGAATTTCGAGTAAAACTCTACCACTAATAGCACAAAGACATAGAAAACCATCAAGAGTCATCTTGAGGATATTGCCAAATACTAATTTTTTTTTTTTTTTTTTTTTTTTTTTTTTTGCGATTTTCGATTTTTTTTTTTTTTTTTTTTTTTTTTGGGGGGGGGGGGGGGGAGGGGAGTTACGAGGGGGCAAATTCGAGCTCCCCTTTTAGCACTAAATTCGTCCGGGAAAATCTATAGGAGCTGAGGTCACAAATTTTAGTGTGTGGCTTATTTACGCGTGTACAACACCCATTGTGACAGGATTTTGAGAAAGTACTCCCTTTATTTTTTTTTACGCCCACCCTCCCTTTTTTTTTTTAAACGATTTTACGAAATTTCTCCCTCCCTTCCTTTAAGGGAAAGGGGGGAGGCAAAAACACGCTTATAAGTGTAATTCTGCTCCAAATTATCTGAGGATAGCGATTTTTTGATATGTCGATTGGTTATGCGTACTCAAGACACATACTACAAAGGGATTTTGTAAGATTCCGTCCTATCTCTCCTTGGTGGGGGGGGGGCAAAAAACACGTTTCCAAGTGTAACATTGCTTCAAATTATCTCAGTAAGATTAATTTTTACGTGTGGGTTGTTTATGAGTTCCGAACACGTATTATAAAGGGATTTTACGAAATTTCCCCTCCCCCCTTTAAGGCTGGGGGGGGGGGCAAAAAAAAAAGACGCTTTCAAGAGTAACTCTGCCCCAAAATTATCTCAGAATAGCGATTTTTTGATATGTCGATTGGTTGTGCATACTACAGACACATACTACAAAGGGATTTAGTAAAACTCCACATTATCCCCCTTTGGGGTGGAGGGGGGGGGGAAATCATATTTCCATGCGCAGCTCTGCTCCGAACTATCTTAGGCGATTTTTTATGTGCGGGCTGGTTATATGTTTTATGTTATATGTTTTATGCTGGTTATATGTAATTTTTTTTTTAAATGTAATATTGAGAATAAATTCAACTTTTTTTTGGATATTTAATGTTATAACTACTTCTCTAATATGGAAATTGTCTGCATTATCATAAAAGGTAATTTGTTTAAATAATAATTTTAATAAATTATTTTTTAAAAACAGAATTATTTTTTAGTAACCGAATTAAATTCTATTTAAATGTAGGTGCAGTAATGAAACGGGGGGTTGAGGGGGGGGGGGGGGCGGCAGCTCCCCTCACACAGAACTAATTATCATATAAAACTCTTCCGAAGCCTAATTTGAATTGTTTAACATAGGTTTACATAACAATACTCGTTATTTTACCTTTTAATCTCCAACCTGTATTTATAGTATTGAATTTCAGGGTAAGAGAAAGTCGTGTGAGTGACACACCAGATTATTACTATTATTTTATAGACGCCATTTTTTTTCACATGCATGAGCAAATTTAATATTATATATATATATATACATATATATATATATATATAATTTTTTTACGTGAAAGCACATTTCTTTTTGTGCTGGAAAAAAAAAAAAAAAAAAAAAAAGCAAGAATTAAAAATTTAAATGTTTATTTTAAAGCTATATCTATTTTCATATTTTAATTAATTTAAAAAAATCTAATCAAAAATTCATTACAAATAAGGTACCAAATGAAAGGGGCGATTTTTCTGAATCCGTCGGATTAAACAGCTTATTGATCGGGCGATTAGAGTTTTTAAAATTAACTAAAATATGAAAATTATGTGGCAACTTGCGTTCACACACAAACAATGTCCAACGAAATTTCGTAGCCTTTTTAGGCGTGACAGAGTCAGTCAGTGATGAGTGTAACTATATATGCTGATGTATATATTAATTTTTTAAATGGAATTAAACGTGTACATAGGCTAAGTTCTGAAACTTCCGATAAAATTAATGATATTTTGCGTGTTTACAAGCAAGCTATTGATCAAAGTCATCTGGTTAAGTTTATTAAATTTTTGCTCAAAGGTTTTATAAAAAATAAACAAGTCCTTCCGGCTTATTCGGAAGGGTAGGTTGATTTCTTTTTTCTTATCAAGCAGCCGCCATTTTGTTTCAAAATGGCGGCTACAAATTATAAACGAATTAGTAGAAATATTGATGTAGGCTATCTACATATGGAGTTTAAGCAAATTGGTTCATAAATACCTTTTTATGTGAATTTAAACTTTTCAAGTGGCCGGCGCTTGGAAACAAGATGGTGGGCCAAGTTGACAAATGTATCAAATGCATTTGTGAGATAAGACTACTGTACAAATATAGTTGGAATTAATTCAGAATCTCAGAAGTCATCGTGTTGAAAAATTAAGTGGCTGCCACTTGGATCAAAATGGCAGAGAAAGGTGCTCAATGAACTAATTAATCTAAGATATTGTTGCAAATTTGAAAATAATTAAAAAAAAAATTTTTTTCTGGTAGAAATTCTTTCAAAGAGGCTTAGTAAGATGATTAAATGTTAATTTTTTGCATTTCTAGTTTGTTTTAACGTTAAAATAGCCTAATTTCCCCTTAAAAACGCATTAAAAAGCTCCAGTATGGCAGGTAATGGATTTAGCGCCAAATTTGGCGGCTTTTCCACTTGGCGACTTTTTTTTGACGATTTTTGGCGAGAAAATCCATAGTTCATTAATAAATTTCATTGAGACACTTATATAGTCTATGCATATATCAAAATTCAAACAAATTCGGAATACGCTTTTTACAATTTGAAATTGAAATTTCCAAGTGGTCTCCACTTGAAAACAAAATGGTGGAGCAACTTGGTTAAGAAACTCATCCAAGTTATTCATAACACAAGTTAAGACACTGTCCAAATTTGGTTCGATTTTGAGTATTATTTCGGAAGTTATCGTGATTTTAAATTTTCAAGTGGTAGCCTGATTTCAAGTGGCCCCGCTCAACTTAATATATCCGCCACTTTATTAAAAATGGTGGATACGTTCATTAATAAACTTCATTGAGACACTTATATAGTCTATGTATACATCAAAATTTAAACAAATTCAGAATACGCTTTTTACAATTTGAATTTGAAAATATCAAGTGGTCTCCACTAGAAAACAAAATGGTGGAGCAACTTAGTTAAGAAACTCATCTAAGGTATCCATAGCACAAGTTAAGACGCTGTCCAAATTTCGTTTCATTTGGAGTATTATTTCGGAAGTTATCGCGATTTAAAAGTTTCAAGTGGTAGCCTGATTTCAAGTGGCCCCACTTAAGATATCCGCCACTTTATTAAAAATGGCAGATAAATTTCATTAATAAAGTTCATTGAGACCCTTATGTAGTCTAGATTTACAAAAAAATTCAAGCAAATCTTGCTTTAAATACGCTTTTTACAATGTGGGTTAGCAATATTCAAGTGGCTGCCACTTGAAAACAAAAAGTCGGAGCAACTTGGTTAACGAACTCATCCAAGAAACTCATCCAAGATATTCATAATAACACAAGTTAAGAGACTGTCCGAATTTGGTTCGATTTGGAATATTATTTCGGAAGTTATCGGGATTTTAAATTTTCAAGTGGTAGCCTGATTTCAAGCAGCCTTGCTTAACTTAAGGGGGTGCATCACGGATCGTCAAGGTCATCCAAAGCCTGTGTTATTCTATGGCGAAATTTGTTTATAGAATTACACATTACCTAATGAATTTTTTTTAATTCTGTTTTCACAATAAGAAAATTCACAACCATACACTGAAGACCCGTGAAACAAAAACTGTTATATTTAATTTTTAACCCTTTATTTTTAAGCTGTAAAATGCGAAAAATACACTTGTGTTGCTTTACTAGCCTCTAACTTATCAACAAATTGCAATATCTGAAATCTGTATAGCGTGTCGCTTTCTCAAGAAAACCAAGCTTTTTATTAATGTTTTTATAAATTGTTTTATTTAAATCTCTATTAATGAGAATATAAGAAACTTTAATTTTTAAATTGAAAAACCTCAATTTTAGCAGATTTCTCCGCCTCCCATCGGGAACGCCCCGCGAAACTTACGGGAAGTCATTAAGGTTGATTGATGATATCGTTCATGTCGAAAGGGGAAGGGGGATAATGGTGTCGTTAAAACATACTTTCTGGGTCCACACAGAATTTTTCTTTTTCAGAGTCCAAATGCAGTAAAGAAAAAAAAAAAAAAAAAGAGAGAGAGAGAACTCTTTGCTTAAAAATCTAATATTTTTTTTATATATATATTACCAAAAAAAAAAAAAAAAAAAAAAAAAAATGTTTGTGTCTCCGATAATAGTTTTAGAATTATTAAATATTTAATTAAAAATATAAAAATAAATAAATAAATAATAATAATAAATAAATAAATAAATGAACTTATGAGTTTATTAATTAATTTAATTAATTTATTTTGTCCTTGGCATAAATTCATTTACACGTGAAAAATAAAAATAAAATAATAATAATAGTAATGATAATACATACAAACATATATATATATATATGTACCGGTAAGATTTGATTGTGAAATTTTTCTCAATTTGGTGATAGCTTTTCCTAAGCAGAGCAATCGTTAGATTTTTTTTTTTATTATTATTATTACTAGGGTGCTCTGCCCCTTACTCGCTTCACTTATTTACCCCTGCGGCACTCTGCACGTCTATTCGCCGCTTTACCTTTCACTGAATAGGGATATTACTCACTAGTGCATAATATAACCAAAAGTAGAAAAATGAAATTCAAGAAATCTTCATATTTATTGTCTAATTGAAATATATAAGTACTATTTAAAACTTTTTATTACGAAATATTATTCTAAAAATCAGTAGGTATATATTTATATATAGATATATATATTTAGAATAGAAAAATAAAATAAATAAACGTAATATCTAGACCATTTTGCGTTACACCTTTAGTATACGACCCCTTTGGCAACTTTTAAATTTTTGTTTCGATTTAGCGATGATTTTTTTCGTGTAATTGTTCTTCTTATCTCTCTCTCTCTCTCTCTCTCTCTCTCTTTCTCTCTCTCTTATTAAAAAAAAAAAAAAAAAAAAATCTAGGATACCTACTTTTTCTAATACTTTTTACTAATAATCTTTTAGTTAATTTGGGACGGTATATAATGCTTTCTATATATTTTTACTGTACAGTTAGATAATTTTACCATTTCGAAAACATCCGGTGAAAAAAAAAAAAAGTCCATTACCTACTATTACATTTATTATATGCACTTTTTTGACATAATGTAAGGTCAAAAAACGTAAAATTAGCCTAACAAATTAGACACTTAACAATTTTCCAGTGAAAGAAAACTGATACATGTGTAAAGTTATACAAACAGAGTTTACATACCAAGTTAAAAAAAAAAAAAGGTAGAGCCGCTTTTAAAAAATACTGATTTCCGAGATCTAAAACTGACCTACCTAATGAGGATGATTGTCAATTTTCCTGTAATAGCCACGTAATATATGCTAAAGGATATCTAAAATGAGATTTATGTAGCAATTTTCAAGAAAATCGTAAGAACCATTTTTGAAACATCGACATCCACCAAAGTTTTTCAAACTCAATTATTGACAACAGTTACATACGAAAGGGTATCTAAAAGAGATTTATTATGGCGAGTTTGTACAAAAATTACTACAGCCGTTTTTAAAGAAATGCACTTGCGAGACCTCAAATTCATTTTCATGAACTAACCAAGTATTACATACGAAAGGAAATCTTATATGGTGTTTATATAGCAGCTTTGAAGAAAATCGTTAGAGTCGTTTTTGAGATACGGACTTAGGGTCCTACTTCCGGCTTCATATATCTCCCTTCCGGCTTTCCAAATTTTAACCAAAAGTTAAAATTCATCGGCACATCAGACCTAACTCAATTCTGAAGTTTCATTGTTCTACCTTTATTGGTTTCACAGATATGACAGTCAAAAGACTCACCCCATACATGCACACACACACTGACCAATTGCCATAAACTGCTTTTTTGGACTCAGGAGACCTTAAAACACGTAAATCAAGTGAAAACTCGGCATGAAATTTTTGAACCGAATACAATACTTTCATTACCTACGGTAGTCGGATAATGAAAGTAAAAAGTTTATTATTATTATTATTACTTTAATTTGGGAAAATCTCCTTCAATTTTCCGTGCCTAAAGCTTGAAGTTTTAATTTTCTATCTACTTCTTAAAATAACAAAGGATAAAACCTACTCGATTTTTACTTCCATTACCCGACTACCGTAGGTAATGGAAGTATTGTATTCCGTCAAAAATTTCGATATCGAGATTTCACCTCAATTACATGTTTTAAGGTCTCCTGTGTCCAAAAAAGTGGTTTTTGTCAATTGGTCAGTGTGCGTGTATATGTGTATATGTGTGTGGGGAATTTTCTAGCTGTTATATCTCGGAAACTAATACAGATAGAACAAAGAAACTTCAGAATTGAGATAGGTCTGGTGCACAGATTAATTTTTCAAATTTTGGTGAAAATGGGAAAACTGGAAGTAGGACATCCGAAACCGGAAGTGCGACCATAAAAAAAAAAAAAAAAAAAAAAAAAAAAAATGTAAAATTAGTATTTCAATTAAAAAACTAATATGGGATTTTATTTATTTATTTATTTCTAGCAGACCCGTGCGAAATTTTTGCACTTTATTTTTTTTCTTATTTACCTTAAAACTTTAAAACTCATAAATATTATACAATTCAACCACCTAATTAAAATTTTAATTTACAAGAAGCCAATTATTATTAAAACCAAAATATTCAAAGAAAGGTTTCCAAATAAAATTCATGGTTCACGGCCCAATTTTCATGCTTCCACAGGCGGTGCAGTTTTAATATAGGACTCCCAGGATGCCTTTTAAATTTTTATCGTCATGTTGGCGGTGACTTTTTATTAATTTTGGTATATATATATATATATATATATATATATATATATATATATATATTGTAAAAAAAAAAAAAATAATAATAATAAATAATTCCTATTTTGATTATATTTTTTATGATAGTGTTTTTTATTCAATTTATGACACAAAAGTTCATATTCTGTATATATCTTTAAAGTATTGCTACTTTTAAAATGACGCTTGCAAAGGTTTTAAAGAAGCATCTGTTAAAAAGACATTGTCCGTAAAATAATCTCATCAGACAAATGTCGTCATTTTTTCTTATTAGTTCATTGAGCTAAGTCCGCGTGCTTAAATATTGTCCATATATAAATATCCCCTTTTCTCCCTTCGTATTTTATTAATTACACCATTATCGTATCGTTTTGACAAAAAATTTATTTATTTCGATGTTTTATTGCAGCTATAATGTTAGTTCTCAGCGTAACCGCTGAAAAAATATGGCTATTATTATAGAGAACGTTTTTATTTTGTTCCTAGAGTGTACATAGTTTTCAGTTTTCGGTTCTTGTTTATTTTACTTTCCTGAGTTTAAATACTACCCTTTGATATCTTTGTTTTGCAAATGCAAATACGTTCATTGTTATTGATTTTTTAATTAGAAAAATGTGATAATTTATTTGATTAAATAAGAAAATGAATGCAACAAATTTAATGCAGAAAATGTAATTTGGCTTTTAATTTCCAATTTATTTTTATTTATTTATTTATTTTTCAGTTTTTATAGTACCTTGTCATGCTCTTATTTTACATCATATATTTATTTGTGTGTGTATATTTATGTATATATAGTATATGTAAATAATGAAAGAAATACAACTGAAAGCAAGAAAACGATAAATTCATTTGTCAAATACCAATATAAAATATGTTACAGCATCGAAAAATGTATCTGAAAACTCATTTGATGTTAAACTTAAAAATTATCCACGGGAGATAGATAACACAGGCCGACATGTAAAATTTTGATTTTATAATTTTGGCTGATATTTATGTTTTTTGGTTTTCTGAAACCGAAAGTGAAGCCAGTTTGTCTCTATCACGTATAGATTTTTGTCAAAACAGGGTACAATTTTTTCCATTACTCTTCCACCAATATAATTATATAATAAGTTTTATAGTATTTCTCCATGATTAATTAATCATAGAGGCCTATTGTTGAAATTGTGAAGCCCTAAGTGCGACTTAAAACCATATCAACCAACCAACAAACCGATTGTTATGTTGGTATATATAAGAAATCGTGTCGGTAAACACCCTGTATTGACAAAAATCAATACGTGATAGAGAAAAATGGGCTGCATTTTCGGTTTCAGCATATCAAAAAACATAAAGGTCAGCTGAAATCATCAAATCAAATTTTGTAAACTTCATTTTTGTATGCCTGTGTAATTAAACATATTATCTGATTGAATAATAGACAAATGAGAGAAGACACATAGAAATCAGAAATAATAATTGATTAACCAATCAAATTAAAAATTACTAAATTTGTCTGATATTTTGTAATGTTGTTTTTGTCAATAAAAGTTTATTTGTGTATAGCTTTGAATTCTTTTTCCTATTTATTTGTACAGCAGTTTTATTTTGTTTGATATCTTAATAAAAACAAATGTACAGAGAGTAATTAACAAATGCTTTTGCCAATATTCATACTTGTAGTTTAAAATGTGCGCATATATATACACACACACACATATATATATATATATATATATATGTATGTATATATATGAATGTATATGTACATATATATATATATATATATGTATATATATATATATATATATATATATATATATATATATATATATATATATATATAATACTGACCAAATTGGCTTTTGTGTGTTGTGGCAATTTTTTCATCTGTTTATTTTTCGTCTAATTAGGGACTATCTATCATACTAATGAATGTATCTGTGCGAAGGGTAATATATATATATGAAGGATAAAATTTATAAACAAAATTCTTTCCTTTTTAATATTATAGTTGAATATAAAACTTTATTCTATGTTTTCCTTTTTCAAAGAAAATTCCAAATTTCAGAAACGATACAAAATATTTAGATTACGAATATAAATATTTTGAAATCAATATACTATTTTATTTCTTAAATTTCAATTTTTTTTGCTGATATTTTTTTCAATTAAAGTATTTTTAGGTTTTAGAGTTTGAAAAAGTCTGTTCTATTGCCGTGCACATACAAAGTATTTTAGTATGATAGGGGTTGTGATTTAGGTCTTGTTAATATTAAACCGTAACTTAGCTTTGTTTCTTATTATGTTCAAAAATAAGAATATTAAAAAATAATCTGGTGTGTCACTCACACGACTTTCTCTTACCCTGAAATTTAATACTATAAATACAGGTTGCAGATTAATAGGTAAGATAACGAGTACTGTTATGTAAACCTATGTTAAACAATTCATATTAGGCTTCTGAAGAGTTTTATATGATAATTATTTCTGTGTGAGGGGGGCTACCGCCCCCCTCAACCCCCCGTTTCATTAATGCACCTACATTTATATAGAATTTAATTCGGTTATTAAAAAATATTTCTCTTTTTAAAAAATAATTTATTAAAATTATTATTTAAAAAATTATCTTTTATGATAAGGCAGACGATTTCAATATTGGAGAAGTAGTTTAACACCAAATATCCAAAAAGTCCATTTTATTCTCAATATAAAAAAAAAAAAAAAAAAAAAAGAAATACGATTTTTTTTTTCTAAGTTTTTTTTTCGTTAAAAGTAAAAAAAATCGATAACTTTGTTTTAAATTATCGCAGATCGATGGTTCAACCATTCGTTTTAAAGGTATTTTCGAGCTCTTTTCAAAGATACCCATCATGAAAATTTACTGCCCTCGAGGGGGGACTTCCCCCCCCCAGGGGGGAAGGCGAGGCTCCTACATACACAAAAAAATTTTCCCAGTTAACTGTCTCTATTACAAAAAATATATATTTGTTTTATTTGGTTTAGTGCAGTCTATAGACGTTAAACTCTATTTTCCTGCAATTTCCCCCATAGACGTAATGTATTAGAATTCTCTTGATTGTCCCTGTACACGAACCATTTGCTTGATCTTAACGAAAAGCTTACTGTAGCATCCCTATATGATACACATTTAGAATACCAAGTTTGAACTTTCTGCCATAATTTGTTTTTGAGATATGCTGATAACAGACAGACACACACACACACAGACACACTCACACACAGACACACACACACACAGACACACAGACACACAGACCATTTGCTAAAAACATGATTTTCGTATTCAGGGGACCTCAAAACGTGTAAATATAACAAAATCTCGCGTTCGAAAATTTGAGCCAAAAACAATACTTTCTCTACCTTATGGGTAAGAGAAAGTAATTAACATGTCATAATTATTTATTATTATTATTATTATTTGTAATTGAAGTATTCGTAACTTTCAATGCTTCTCCTCTTTTTTACTTTCTCTTACCCATAAGGTAGAGAAAGTATTGTTTTTGGGTCAAATTTTCGAACGCGAGATTTTGTTATATTTACACGTTTTGAGGTCCCCTGACTACGAAAATCGTGTTTTTAGCAAATGGTCTGTGTCTGTGTGTGTGTCTGTGTGTCTGTCTGTTATCAGCATATCTCAAAAACAAATTATGGCAGAAAGTTCAAACTTGGTATTCTAAATGTGTATCATATAGGGATGCTACAGTAAGCTTTTCGTTAAGATCAAGCAAATGGTTCGTGTACAGGGACAATCAAGAGAATTCTAATACATTACGTCTATGGGGGAAATTGCAGGTAAGTAGAGTTTAACGTCTATAGACTGCACTAAACCAAATGAAACGAATATATATTTTTTTTGTAATAGAGATAGTCAACTGGGAAAAAAAATTTGTGTATGTAGGAGCCTCGCCTCCCCCACTGGGGGTGGGGAGTCCCCCGTCGAGGGGAGTAAATTTTCATGATGGGTATCTTTCAAAAGAGCTCGCCAATACCTTTAAAACGAATGGTTGAACCATCGATCTGCGATAATTCAAAACAAAGTTATCGATTTTTTTTTTTACTTTTAACGAAAAAAAAAAAAAAGCTTATACCTTTACTGATTTGTGTACAGGGACCCCCTAAAATATTTCAAAGCATTGCGTTCTATGACAGGCATTTCTATAAACCCTATTTTCATACCCTTACTGTACAAAAATCTTAATGAAATTGAAATATGTTATACAAGTTCACTATCGGATGTTTCCTGTATAAAATGGAGTAAATACCACCACTGGGGGGGGGGGGGGGGAAGTCCACCCTCGAGGGGAGTAAATTTTCATGATGGGTATCTTTCAAAAGAGCTCGCCAATACCTTTAAAACGAATAGTTAAACCATCGATTTGCGATAATTTAAAACAAAGTTATCGATTTTTTTCACTTTTAACGAAAAAAAAAAAAAAAAAAAAAATTTAAAAACTTAGAAAAAAAATATTTTTTTATTTTTTTTATTGAGAATAAAATGGACTTTTTTTTGGATATTTAGTGTCATACTACTTCTCTAATATGGAAATCGTCTGCATTATTATAAAAGATAATTTTTTTTAAATAATAATTTTAATAAATTATTTTTAAAAAATAGAATTATTTTTTAATAACCGAATTATATTCTATATAAATGTAGGTGCGTTAATGAAACGGGGGGTTGAGGGGGGCGGCAGCCCCCCTCACACAGAATTAATTATCATACAAAACTCTTCCGAAGCCTAATTTAAATTGTTTAACATAGGTTTACATAATATCTTTATCTTACCTCTTAATCTCCAACCTATATTTATAGTATTAAAGTTCAGGGTAAGAGAAAGTCGTGTGAGTGACACACCAGATTATTTTTTTTCTTTTTTTTTTCAACATTCCGTTATTTTTATTTATTTATTTTTTATTTATTTATTTTATTTTATTTTATTTATTTATTTTTTTTTTTTTTTTTAGAATGCTTTGAAACTGATATATGTTATTCAAGGTAGCTATGACACGTTTTCTATTAAAAATGATATAAATAACGCAAATCTCCGGCAAAATAATAATAATAACAATACAAAAGCATAAAATTCTAACGGAATAATTATCTTATTTTCATTTTGTGTCCATTTCAAATTATGGATATTAATTTTTATTAAATTTTTTATTATAGTATAGTGTTGTAATTATGACGTCCCAACCTAAAACAGAGAATCTGAAACCTGTATTGCATTTGCTGTAAAAGTAAAGCTATTATAATTAAAGCTATTATAATTCGTATTCATTATTATTATTATTAATTTAGAAAAAGTCTAGGTGGAATGGATTCTGTGAGAATCTTTTTAAGGGGTCCTAATCCATATTAACGTGTGTTTTGGAGAAAACGATGGAAAACTCCTAGTGCTAGGCTGACGAGTGCTGCCTTGAATCGAACCAAACACTTCTCATGGCTTAGAGAGTAAAATCTTTTGGTTAGTGGTAGGGTTGCTATTCAAGAAAATGTGTTAATTAAATTAGTAATTCAATGAAAATCGAATAAGCGAATTTTTTCTTTGTATATTTATACTGTGCTTCGAATGGGATATTCGCAGTATGCTGTTATGTCGTATGTATAAATCGTTGTCACAAAAGTTGCGTCAAATGGGTGCAAGTTTATGCGGATCCCGGAAAAAGGGGCACCTGGGGAAAAAAGGGCACTTTTTCGATTCGCAAATTAAGAAAAGTGCCCTTTTTTCCGGATCGCGGAAAAAAAGATACCGGAAGAAAAGGCACTTTTCTTAATTGTTTCTTGTAAAATACTTCTAAATACGAACAATAGCAAAAAATTTTTGTTTTTACGAGGGGAAGGGGGGGGGGAAGAGAGACAGATTAAACAAAAAAAATTTTGTTTCAGAACCCATGCATCATTCATAATTTATAAAACATTTTCCCCATTACTATGACATTTATATATATTGTAAAAAAAAAAAAAAAAAGGGTCAGAGGTTGATTTTTATATAAAAGGAAGTTACTAAAATAAATTAAAAATATGCATAGATAAAGAAAGATTTTCCAGCACTTTTGTGCTAAAAGAATTAGCTATCGTGGGTGAAATTGATAAAATATTTTTGATTTGATTTGACAAATTTGATTTTGTTTGTTATATCAGTGTCAAACAGCAGACAAAACAACCCATCATAGAGACATAGACGGTAGAAAGAGTCTGATTTGAAGTTTTTTCTTTAATATCACAAAGATTTTTTTTTTTTTTTTTTATTTAACTAATTTTATGACTTTAAAAAATTGTAAATTGTAATGTCTGGACATAACTTTAAAATATTAATAATTTGTTAAAAATAATTAAATAAAGGAATGAAAAATAAAACTATGGGTTAGGAAATATATAATAGTGCCGTTGGAGCGATGAAATTGTGAAGTTTGGAAGAGCAGAATTTAGAATTGCAGAAAACAGGGGAGCTTTAGAATCACCTTGGAGGGGATCTCTGCATATTGGATTGATTTTACTTAAAGTTGCAAGTAGAAAATTATTGAAATTATTAATTTTGTTATCCTAAATGTTTTATAATTTATTGCTTTTCCTTTCTGCATAGATGTAAATTATTTTGGGAAATAATAAGGGCGGTGGGGATGAGGTTCTAAACTAAAAGCCTTGTAAATATTCCAACTTCACGGGTGTTATTTATCATAGATCCACAGTTAAAATATCAGGAAATGAACGTATTATTTTACTTTTTAATTTTCAAAGTTTTCTTAATTAAAGTATTTGCAGCTCTGCGTGTGTCGGATTATATTCCATCAAAATTCGAAAATTACATTAAAATTAGACCCAAAAATAAATAAATAAATAAATAAAATTTTTCCTTGAACTGTAATTCTACTTAATTAAATCTTAAAACTGTTTAGACTCAAGACTAAAATTTTAAGGGAGGAACAGGAAAATGTCATATTGTAATAAAATAATGAAAGAAAATTATATTGAATATTTACTGAAATTTTTTAAAAAGGTTTTCATTATATATATATATATATATATTGCATATTAAGTTTTAAAATCAATAGCATACGATAATAAAAATAATGTACTTAAAAAAAATCTAAAATTGCGGAACATTTTTAGAACATATGGAACAGTTTTATTTCACATGTATTTCTTTGTAAGAGGGATACTCCCCTCCTCCATCAAACCCACTTATTTATAATGCATAATTGTAAAGATAAACAAATGAATAATAATCAAGGCTGTTACTAATTTGACTTCAAACTTTACAACCTTGCTCAAAATTTTAAGTGGCAACCTAATACGAACTTCAAAATACCACTTTTGAATTTCCTGCAGTTATCTGTTTTTATGTTATTCTGATAACAGATATATATACAGATCAACCGCTAAATAATGGACTTTTATAACCAGGGAACCTCAAAATGTGATATTATGAAGAAAAAAAAAAAAAAAAAAAAAAAAAAAAAACTAGAGTTGAGAATAAAACTACTAAAAGTAATTCGTTTACATACAGTATGAATATGAAAAATTAATTTTGCTTCGTGAGCAAGTGTTCGTCGGCATAATAAAATATAGCAAAGCACTTCCATCAATTACATTCAATACAAAAGAGCGTTTAGCTTAATTTTGGGTAGCTCTGTATATTGTCGATAAACAATGTTGTGTATTTAAATTTATTCTTACTTGAAAAACTTCTAACACAAAATTAGTTATAATTCAAGGAATTTCCAAGTATAGCCTCAATATATCCAAATACTTTGGAGCTCTGTAAACGAATGATGAATGATTTCCATACCACAATCTACACAAAACATGCTTTTATGCATTTAAAAAAAATTGTTACTCACTTTTGTTTAATCAGCCTATTGATGTTAAATTGTACTTATCAGAACATAATTTATTTGAACTTTGAACCCCATAAACATCATGTATTTGAATTTTCTTGGATATTCCTGTACGTGAACCATTTGCTTTGTCTCAAGGAAAAAATTTAGTGTAGCATATTTATATGAAACCCATTTAAAATACCAAGTTTGGACTTTCTGCTATTATTTGTTCTTGATATATACTGATAACAGGCAGGTACATACACAAACCAACCGCTAAAAACATTTTCCAATGCAGAGGATTTCAAAACGTATAATTATATAATAAAGATAAAAAAAAACCCAATTTCGAAAATTTGACCCAAAAACAATACTTTCTTTACCCTGTGAATACGTGAAAGAAAGTAAATTGTTAGAATTAAAAAAAAACTTTTGAGTAAACATATTTCCTATTAAAACTTAAGAAAAAAAAAAAAAAAAAAATCAACCACTATTTTTTAAAACACACTATCGTGTGTTTGAATCTTTCGACAAGAGAGAGAGAGCTATTTTATGTACTGTCTGAAACTATATATGTAGTATAAATAATTCAATAAACATTTTTTTTTTTTAATATTCATATATTTTATGCATGTATTTATAATTAAAAAAAATATTTTCTTCTGTTCCGAAACATTTTGTGTAAAGAATTTTCATTTATTCATTTAATAAGATTAAATTTCTTGACATTAGAATTTAAATCTTAAATCTATTTATTTTAGTGATTTACGTTTCACAAAATATTTCACTGAGCGATGCGATAGTTTGTATATTTTTTTAGCGGCGTTCTTGTAGATAATTGAATACAGGTGGGAAACTGTCTCTTATCACCTGTGTCACCCCACAGCTAGGAGAGGAAGTGTCAAAATAATTAAGGTAGTCAAGAAGATAATTTTTCAACTAATAGGGGAATTCTACTATTCACTGATTGGAGCTGTATGCTGTCAGTTTTTAAAGTTAGGCCAACCCCAATTTTTTCTTAGAACCTGGGTGGCCATGTTGAATAGAAATCTTCATTTCCGGATGCACGCCCTTAAGATATCTGCTACTTTATTAAAAATGGCGGATACGTTCATTAATAAACTTCATTGAGACACTTATACAGTCTATGTATACATCAAAATTCAAACGAATTCGGAATATGCTTTTTACGATTTGAATTTGAAAATTTCAAGTGGTCTCCACTTGAAAAGAAAATGGTGGAGCAACTTGGTTAAGAAACTCATCCAAGATATTCATAACTCAAGTTAAGACGCTGTCCAAATTTGGTTCGATTTGGAGTATTATTTCAGAAGTTATCATGATTTTAAATTTTCAAGTGGTAGCCTGATTTCAAGTGGCCCCACTTAACTTAAGATATCTGCCACTTTATTAAAAATGGCGGATAAACTTCATTAATAAACTTCATTGAGACCCTTATGTGGCCTGTATTTTCATCAAAATTCAAACACAATGATGACACAATTTTCATTATAGATAGATAGATAGATAGATATAGATAAACGAAGTGATTGCAATAGGTCGATTTCTAAAGAAATCAACCTAAAAACACCGAAGTGAAGTGATGTCAGTTATCGAGGTTGGTGGAGATTGAGTTTCATAATGGCAATTGGCGTTTAAGGTGCAGTTTCAGAGTAGGTTGTTGATTTTTCTGGTCTTGGTAGGCTGGGGGTCGGCATGAAATTATACCTATATATAATAATTTAACCCCACTGGCAAGACACAAGCCTTGCCGCCTGCCTCCTCCCTTTCTTAAATTATTTTTTCATAAATTTTATTTCAGTTTATTTTTTCCTGCTCAGATTTTTGTTAAGCTATTTTATAGTTTCGTTTGTTTTGCAAGTTGTTAATTCACAAACTTTGGTTTCTTTAAATATGTGTATTTCAATATATATGTATATATATATATAAATATATATATATATATACAAATCTTGCTTGCTATATAGTATAAGATTAAACAAAAAAATAGAGATAATTTGTGTTTATAATATCTTAAAATTATAATGTTTATATGGTTTTCGTATACAAGCATTGTGACGTACGATAAGAATATGTTTGAAAAATGTGCAGTTGTACACGTTTATCTATAATTATTTTGTGGTGCAATAAATTATAATCTTGACGATCCATTTAGAATATTATTTTTAAACGACTGGTGTAAACTTTGTTTAACACATATGGGAAAGCACTCTAATCTGAATAAATGTCTTTTCAATAGAATTAATTTTTTGAGAAATGGAAGAATAGCTACTTCTCTGTTTTTAGCAAGCAGTCCAGCATAGAGGTGAACAAAATCAGAAAATTAAAAATAATAATAATAATATTGTGTGGACCTCACACGACCTTCTCATACCCTGCTTTTCAATACTATAAAAACAGATAACGCACTGCAGACAAAGGGGTAAGATAACAATCACTGTATACAAGCCTATGTAAAAAAAAAAAAAAAAAATCAAAATTAGTTTAATGACAGTTTTATTTGACAAATAATTTTGTGTGAGGGAGGCTATCTTTTCCCTAAATCCCTCCATTTGAATATACTACTTACATTTATATAAAATTCTAGGCTGTTATTAAATTTGAAAATTTGTTTCAAATTATTCAGAGAACTTCCATCCTCACCCCTCCTTGAAACTTATCAGTCTTAATAAAACTTTTCAAGTAGCAACTTAATATAAACTTTAAAATAAAACTCTTGAAATGCCTTCTTTTTTTTTTTTTTTTAAGTTATGCTGACAACAGATATGCACAAAGATCAACCGTTGAAAATTGGATTTTAGTATTCAGGAAATTTGAAAACGCGTAATTGAATGAAAATCAAGCTCTGAAAATTTAACTTAAAAAAAAAAAAAAAAAAAAAACTTATAGGGTGGGTGCTTCAGTGATTGACATGCTCTAGTAATTGACATCTTCCCCGAAATAATTAATAAATAAGAAAAAAAAATAAATGCAAATGAATTACACGTCAGAATTTTAACATTATATGTCAAACACTGGAGCATAGGGTGCCTATTACTGGTAAAATGAAAAATTATCAGAGTTAAACACTGGAGCATAGGGGGCCAATTACTGATAAAAGGAAATACTGGCAGTGTCAATTACTGGAACATTGAGTGAGTGTAAAATAAAAAATCATAAAAAAAATAATAATAATTATCAAATGCATATATTTTTACATATATGTGGTTCTGAAAGCCTTTCATCCCATATTAACCGCTTTATTTTAAAAGGGGCTTCTACCATTTTCATCGAATTTCGCTTTTTCGCCTTTTTCAGTAAAAGGGACATAGATCTATTAATTAATGAAGAAACGAGACATTTTTGCTTATAATTATGTCTACAGGAACGCTTTGAAATTTGCATTTTATTTTAAAAGGGGACTTCTGCTGCATAAATAGTTTCATTTTTTGAAAAAAGTATTAACCATAAATTTGGTTTTTATACATTAAAATATGTATATCAATAAGTACTATTAGCTGGCAAAAATTTGTACATTAAGATAAATTAAACCACAAGTTAGGAAGTTTTTTGTCTCTCCTGTAAAATTACAAAAACGGCAGAAGTCCCCTTTTAAAATAAAGCGATTCATATATTAACTTAAGATTTCCAAAATTAGTTTCTTATAACTAAAACACTTAAAACATCAGAAATTACTCTAAAAGTGTCAATCACTGGAGCACTTACCCTATACCGTATGTGTATGAGGAATTAATTTTCATTCTTGAGCAGTTTTAATGGACATAATAAAATACAGTAAAGCACTTCCACCAATTACATGTGAAAAGTATGTTTTTGCTTAATTAAGGATAGCTCTGTATGCCTTCTATAAATTTCGGGCACACCACATTCTGTACTTAATATAGTTCTGTATTAATTCCACACAGCACAACCCGAAATGTACTTCCAGCAAATTTCCAAGTATAATCCCACTATATTCTAGTTCTTTTGTGTAGTAAAGTAAACAAATGGTGAATGACTTTTATATACCATATTCTATTCGAAACATGCTTTCTGCATATATATCTTAATTTCCTTTTGTTTTGTGCAGCCTGTAGATGTTAAACTATACTTACCAGAAATTTCGCCAGTAAGACGTAATGCATTTGATTTGTCTTTGTACACGAACCATTTGCTTGATCCCAACGAAAAGCTTATTCCATCATCCGTATATGCTACATATTTAGAATACCGAGTTCAGATTCCCTACTGTTTGTTCTTGAGATTTGCTAATAACAGAAACACAGATACACATATATACACAGACCAACCGATAAACACCTATTTTTTGGATTCAGGGAACCTTAAGACGTGTAAATATAACAAATACTCAATTTTGAAAATTCGACCCAAAAATTTAGCTGATTAATTTTATTAATGTCAGTTTTGTGTTTTAATTTCCATACAATTTGAATTTGTGTTTTAAATCATTTCAAAAGCAAAAAAACATCTACATAAGCGACCAAAAAAAAAAAAAAAAAAAAAAAATCTGGAGTGACTCCACTCGACTTTCCGAACATTGAGTAATTAACAGTTTTGTAGATAAAGTAAAGAAAGAGTAGTTGTTAAACAAACAAAAGAGAGAAAACCATAATAGAGTGTTTGAGTATTTTTCTCCATACATTACACGATGTTCTATTTAACGCTACTGAACTTTGAGCCCATAGATCATAATGACAAAGAAATTTTCGTTGTGTCCCTGTAAAAACCTATAAATGTTAGATTCACCAAAATGCTTATAGTTAGTGCAACAGTGATTTATAATAATCATATAAATTTTCAGCTGAATTCAATAAGGCGTTTAGATGCTATCGTACTTTTAAAAATTTGGTCCCATAGGCCATAATGATAAAGAATTTTTCTTTGTGTCCCTGTAAAAAAACTGTAAGTGCTAGATTCACCAAAATCTATACAGTTAGTTCAACTGTGATCTATAACATGTGTACAATTTTTTTGCTCGGATTAATAAGGCGTTTAGACACTATCACATTTTTAAAAATTTGGCCCCGTAGGCATAATGATAAAGAATTTTTCTTTGTGTCCCTGTAAAAAAACTATAAGTGCTAGATTCTCCAAAATCTATACAGATTGAGTATTTGTGATCTATAATATGTGTATAAAATTTTTGCTCAATTGAATAAGGCGTTTAGATGCTATCGCACTTTTAAGATTTTGCTCCCATAGGCCATAATGATAAAGAATTTTTCTTTGTGTCCCTGTAAAAAAACTATAAGTGCTAGATTCACCAAAATCTATAGGGTTCGTACTATGGTGACTTACAATATGCGTACCAACTTTCAGGTTAATCGAACGAAGCGTTTAGACGCTAGCGTGTTCACCCACAGACATACACACATACACACATACACAAATACACACACACATACATACATCATCGTAAAAATAGTGAAAACGGACTCAAGGGACCTCAAAACGTATAGAAACATCAAAATCTCGAATTCGGATTTTTGACATGATTACAATACTTTCCTCACTATAGTGTTCGGAAAGTAAAAACTAGTTGGCATAGGTGGACTCTGCTCAGTTCCCCATCATATGTATGTTCTCATAAATTTCTTGTACAGGACATATTATATTCATGTTAAGAGAAATGAATTTGACCAAACGCTTGGCACAATGACAGAACGAAATCCTCACCTAATAGGCTACCCACCATTCAGTTCAACATATTTATCTTATTCTAATCTATTAATTTATTTTATTGGGATCAATTTCGTAGTTTATTTTTCATGCTAATATTTCCAATGCAACAATCCCAAAAATGCATATTTATATGAAATATCGCAACATTTTGCTATGTTGATAAAATCTTAAATTTCGAATAACTTACGAAAGTTTCCCATTAGAATATTTGTAGTCAATCGTGTTCATTCAAGTATCATAAATGTTGTTTTGAAATTGTCTGATATATTTATGATCCTCAAAATGGACGTTTGTGCTCGATTTTGCCTTATTCTGCCATTTTAAGTAAATCGTAAATTCCAAATAACTTACGATTTTTTTAAATTGGAAAATTCATACTCTATGGTATTTATGTAAGTATCCTACATAATATTTCAAAAGGGGTTTGACATCTTTACGATGAAAATATCCCTCAAGATTTGACGTTTGTGTAAAATTTTGCCCTATTCTATTGTGATAAGAAATTCGTAAATTTCCAATAACTTACGAAATTTTTATATTGGAAAATTCATAGTCATCAATATTCATGCCAGTGTCCTAAATAATATTTCAAAAGTAGTCTGACATCTTTACGATGAAAATATCTCTCAAAATTGACGTTTATGTGAAATTTCGCCCTATACCACCATGTTAAGAAATTCGTAAATTTCCAATAACTTGCGAAATTTTCAAAGAAGCATATTTATAGTTACTGATGTTCATTCCGGCATCAAAACTGATATTTTAAAACTGGTCTGACAATTTTACAGTAAAAAGTTTCTATTTAATGCACGTTTAAGTGAATTTTTGTCCTATTCTCCCACGTTAAGAAAATCGTAAATTTCTAATAACTTGCGAAGTTTTTAAAATCGAATGTTGCAAATGAATAGGGTTCTTGCCAGTGTCGAAAGTAACATTTTAAAACTGATCTGACCTCTCTGCGACAATTTGTTCTTGAGATATCGTGTACACAGACTAACAAACTAACGAACTAACGGACTAACAGACACCCTACAGACAGACACCATACAAATTTTGTCATTTTCGGATTCCTCACACCTGAAAACGTGTAGAAAAGTCAAAGAACCGAGGTCGAAAATTTTCACGATTACCTAAGTTCCCCATACCTATAGTATGATGGGGAACTAAAATTTTCACGATTACCTAAGTTCCCCATACCTATAGTATGATGGGGAACTAAAAAGCCGCACTGCAGAAAAATTGACTTATACCTTTTGGTTTTGCAATAATATATAAACTAATGATTGCAACAAATAAAATTGTTATGTTTGTATAATACGGAAATCATAACATGATACCTATGTACATTTTCGATTTAATAATTCGTTTTATTACACTTTACGAAGTATTTAATAAAAATCTACATAAAATTTTCTTTTTAAACGTAATATAATAAACATATACTTTATATTCTATCATGATTTATTATATGAAATAAACAAGTGATATTTTAACGTATGAAATAAAACTATTTATTTGTTAGATCTAAACAATTATTTAACACGACCTTCCGGCTTTTTCGGAAGGGTAGGTTGATTTCTTTTTCCTTATCAAGTAGCCGTCATTTTGTTTCAAAACGGCGGCTACAAATTATTAATGCACTTGGTAGAAATATTGATGTAGGCTATGCACATATGGAGTTTTAAGGAAATCGGTTCATAAATACACTTTTATGTGAATTTAAAATTTTCAAGTGGCCGGCGATAGGAAAAAAAATGGTGGGTTAAGTTGACAAATATATGAAATGCGTTTGTGAGATAAGTCTACTGTACACACATAATTCGAATTAATTCAAAATCTCAAAAGTCATTGTGTTGAAAAATTAAGTGGCTGCCACTTCGATAAAAATGGCAGAGAAAGTTGCTCATCTAAGATATCGTTGCAAATTTGAAATTTTTTTTTTTTTTTTTTTGTAGAAATTCTTTCAAAGAGGCTTAGTAAGTTGATAAAATGTTAGTTTCCTGCATTTCTAGTTTGTTTTAGCATTAAAATAGTCTAATTTTACCTTAAAAACGGATTAAAAAGATCCAGTAACGCATGTAATGGATTTGGCGCCAAATTTGGCGACTTTTCCCCTATGGCGACTTTTTTGGCGACTTTTGGCGAGAAAATACTTATTATCGATATACCAAAGATGGACGCAATAACGTGATTGGTTCATGAGTTACGTGAATTTTCTAAATTTTTGTTGTTTGAATGATAAATCCATTTTTCAACTAAGTTCCAGCAAACACATCGAAGATATTTGAAGCATAGGTTACTGTCCAACTGTGGTTTAAATGAGTGCCGTGTTTCAAAAGTTATTATTATGGCAAATTTTCAAGTGGCAGTCTAAGTGGCTGCGACTTGTAAAACAAAATAGCAAAACAACTTGCCCATCGAAATCATCCAGTACATTTGTACGATAAGTTCATTGTCCAGTTCTAGTTTAAATTAAATCAGAATTTCAAAAATTTTCAGGTGGCACAACTTGTAAAAAAAAGTGGAGTGAGATGCCTAGCGAACTTATCTGAGATATTTGAATGATAAATCCACTACCCAAACTTGAAGCGAATTGATTCTGTCTTACTAAAGTTACCATAATGACAAATTTTCAAGTGTCCGCCACTTGAAAATAAAATTGCGGATCAAGTCATCAAGAGAACTTATCCTAGATATTTGAACCAAAAGTTCACTAACCAGCTTTTATTTGAATCAGTTTAGTATTTTAAAAGTTATCGTGATAGCATATTTTCAAGTGGCAGTGTGATTTCAAGTGACTGGAACTTAGACACAAGATGTCGTGACAAGTTGCCTAGTGAAAACATTCAAGATAATTATATGATAATATCACTGTCAAAATTTGGTTCGATTTGAAGTATTATTTCAAAAATTATCGTGATTTTAAATTTTCAAGTATGAGCCTGATTTCAAGTGACCACGCTTAACTTAAGATATCTGCCACTTTATTAAAAGTGGCGGATATAGTTTATTAATAAGCTTCGTTGAGATCCTTATGTAGTCTGTATTTACATCACAATCCAAACAATTTCGGAATACGCTTTTTACAATTTAAATTTGAAATTTTCAAGTTGTCTCCACTTGAAAACAAAATGGCGGAGCAACTTGGTTAACAAACTCATCTAAGATATTTATAAGATAAGTTAAGACACTGTTCAAATTTGGTTCCATTTGGAGTATTATTTCGGAAGTTATCATGGTTTTAAATTTTCAAGTGGTGGCCTGATTTCAAGTGGTCCCGCTTAACTTAAGATATCCACCACTTTATTAAAAATGGCGGATAAAGTTCATTAATAAAGTTATTTGATACACTTGTGTAATCTATGTATACATCAAAATTAAAAGAAATTCGCAATACGCTTTTTACAATTTGAATTTGAAATTTTCAAGTGGTCTCCACTTGAAAACAAAATGGCGGAGCAACTTGGTTAACAAACTCATCTAAGATATTTATAAGATTAGTTAACACACTATTCAAATTTGGTTCGATTTGGAGTATTCTTTCGGAAGTTATAGGGATTTAAAATTTTCAAGTGGTAGCCTGATTTCAAGTGGTCCCGCTTAACTTAAGATATCTGCCACTTTATTAAAAATGGCGGATATAGTTTATTAATAAACTTCATTGAGATCCTTATGTGGTCTGTATTTACATCAAAATTCAAACAATTTCGGAATACGCTTTTTACAATTTAAATTTGAAATTTTCAAGTGGTCTCCACTTGAAAACAAAATGGCGGAGCAACTTGGTTAACAAACTCATCTAAGATATTTATAACATAAGTTAAGACACTGTTCAAATTTGGTTCCATTTGGAGTATTATTTCGGAAGTTATCATGGTTTTAAATTTTCAAGTGGTGGCCTAATTTCAAGTGGTCCCGCTTAACTTAAGATATCCGCCACTTTATTAAAAATGGCTGATAAAGTTCATTAATAAAGTTATTTGAGACACTTGTGTAATCTATGTATACATCAAAATTTAAAAAATTCGGAATACGCTTTTTACAATTTGAATTTGAAATTTTCAAGTGGTCTCCACTTGAAAACAAAATGGCGGAGCAACTTGGTTAACAAACTCATCTAAGATATTTATAAGATAAGTTAAGACACTGTTCAAATTTGGTTCGATTTGGAGTATTATTTCGGAAGTTATAGGGATTTTAAATTTTCAAGTGGTAGCCTGATTTCAAGTGGTCCCGTTTAACTTAAAATATCTGCCACTTTATTGAAAATGGCGGATAAACTTCATTAATAAACATCATTGAGACCCTCATGTGACCTGTATTTACAACAAAATTCAAGCAAATCTTGCTTTAAATATGCTTTTTACAATGTCGGTTTGAAATTTTCAAGTGGCTGCCACTTGAAAACAAAAAGTCGGAGCAACTTGGTTAACGAACTCATCCAAGATATTTATAAGATTAGTTCACTGTCCAAATTTGGTTCGATTTAGAGTATTATTTCGGGAGTTATCGTGGTGACAAAATTTTCATTATAGATAGATAGATAGATAGATAGATAGATAGATAGATATATATATAGATAAACGAAGTGATTGCAATAGGTCGATTTCTAAAGGAGTCAACCTAATAAAAATATGTATTCTGGATTGGATAATTCCGCCTTTATATGGAACTAGCAGGCTTTATCCGCTTCGGTGGTCACTACATTAAAATGATTTCTTTTTAATTGAATAACTGAAATGTTTAAATAAATATATTTCGATTGGCGACTTTTTTCGCCACAGCTTTAGTATGGGATCTGCTCAGTGATATAAATATCTTTTTTAGCTTTTCGAATCTACACTACAAAACTTTTATTTATGTTAGTTTGTTAGTCTGTTTACACGATATCTCACGAACAAATGATCGCAGAGAGGTCAGACCAGTTTTAAAATATTACTTTCAACACTGGCAAGAACCCTGTTTATTTGCAACATTCGAATTAAAAACTTCATAAGTTATTTGAAATTTACGATTTTCTTAACATGGGAGAATAGGGCAAAATTTCACTTAAACTTGCATTAGATGAAAAATTTTTGTGTAAAAATGTCAAACCAGTTTAAAAATATCAGTTTTGATACCAGAATGAACATCAGGTACTATAAACATGCTACTTTAAAAATTTCGCAAGTTATTGGATATTTACGAATTTCTTAACATGGCAAAATAGGACAAAATTTCACATAAACGTCAATTTTGAGGGATATTTTCATCGTAAAGGTGTCAGACTACTTTAGAAATATTATTTAGGATACTGGCATGAATATTATTCACTATGAATTTTCCAATATAAAAATTTCGTAAGTTATTAGAATTTTACGAATTTCTTATCATAACAGAATAGGGCAAAATTTTACACAAACGTCAATCTTGAGGGATATTTTCATCATAAAGATGCCAGACCACTTTTGAAATATTATTTGGGATACTGACATGAATACCATAGAGTATGAATTTTCCCAATTTAAAAAATTCGTAAGTTATTTGGAATTTACGATTTATTTAAAAGGGCAGAATAAGGCAAAATGGAGCATAAACGTCCATTTTGAGGATCATAAATATATCAGAAAATTTCAAAATAACATTTATGATACTTGTATGAACATGATTGACTACAAATATTCTAATAGGAAAATTTCGTAAGTTATTCGAAATTTAAGATTTTATGAACATAGCAAAATGGGGCGACATTTCATATAAATACGCATTTTTGGGAAAGTTGCATTGGAAATAGTAGCATGAAAATAAACTACGAAATTGATCCCAATAAAATAAATTAATAGATTAGAATAAGATATCGAACTGAATGGTGGGTAGCCTATTAGGCGAGGATTTCGTTCTGTCACTGTGTCAAGCGTTTGGACAAATTCATTTCTCTTAGCATGTATATAATATGTCCTGTACAAGAAATTTTTGAGAAAATACATATGATGGGGAACTGAGCAGAGTCCACCTATGCCAACTAGTTTAACATGAAATTCAGATATTTCACTGTGCTAAATATCATAAATGTTTTTTTCTAGTTATTTCAAAGTTGTAGGCTACAAATTTCTAATCCCCACCCTCTTTTATAGACTAAACATTTTCGAGGTGATTGAGATTAGGACAATTTTCAGGTCTAATAAAGAAGAAATCCTACGATATTCTTTGTGGGATTTAATTTTAAGTAAAAGAAGTTATGGTAACTTACAAAATTATAGATGCTCATGAGAGTGGATAAGTAATTTTAACAACTTGAATCAAATAAATGTATTGTTAGAAAATTGTAAATAATTGTGTTTATTTTTGTATAAATTCTTCCAAAGAGGCTTAGTAAGTTGATAAAGTGCTAATTTTGTGCATTTCTAGTCGTTTTAGCGTTGAAATAGCCTTATTTTCCCTTAAAAACGCATTAAAAAGCCCCAATAAGGCAGGTAATGGATTTGGCGCCAAATTTGGCGACTTTTCCCCACCTTGGCGATTTTTTTTGGCGACCTTGGGGAAAAAATCCTTATAAGGGATATACCAAATATGGAAGCTCTAATCTCATTGGCTGATGAGATAAGGAAATTTCTGGAACCTTCCACACTTTTCTACAGGGGTACATAAGGAGCGTTTTCCCGCCAAGGCAAGTTAGTTCAGTTCAGTTCTCAGCCAGCTTCGCTAATGCTTGCATTGTTTTGAGCCTCTTTGAAAGAGACTTGCTTTAAGTGTTATTGCTATACACTTTGTACTGTGGATTTGCTACTGACAGCTGTTGTTTAAGATGTGTTTACTGGTTGAATTGAAGCTGATACTTGGTTTATAGACCTGTATTTTTCTGAAACTTTCTGTGAATAAATTACTGAATTTTGTAAGTTTTGCCTTTCACTCTCGGACAACTCACGAACCCCCCAAGTACACAACATTTCTGGTGTCAGGAGTGGGGTTGTCTGTGAATGGTAATAACTAGAGCTATGGAGCAAGAAATGAAGAAGCTCCTGGAAGGTCTAACTGCCCAAATGAATGAGTTAAGATCTGGATTGATAGAGAAAATAGAAACCGGACAAAAATAATTGAAAGACGGCTTAACTGAACAGATGAATGAAATGAAAGCCGGACAAAAAAAATTGAAAGACTGCTTGACTGAAGAAATGAAGGAAATGAAAGCAGTTCAGGAAAAGATGGAAGCCAGTTTGACCGAAGAAATTAAATCTAACCAAGATGAGATGAAGAGAGAGCTTTCAACGGTGAAAGAATCAATCGAGGGTGAATTAACAGTGATGGAAAATAGAATGGATGGAATAGAAGAGAAAGTTATAAAGATAGAAGAAAATTTTGAAGAGAAAGTTATAAAGATAGAAGAAAATTTTGAGGAGAAAGTTTTGAAGAGAAAGCTATGAAGATAGAAGAAAATGTTATGAAGGTTGAAGAGAGTGTTACGAGGATAGAACGGAGTTTCGAGGAGAAAGTTAAAGAAAATTTTGATTAGAAACTGAAAGGAAGGTTTTCAGAGATAGAAGGTAAACTGAAGAGAATAGAAGATCTGGAGAGAAAAGTGGAAGAAAAGTTAGAATCCATGCCCCAGGAAACTGAAAAGAAAGAGAGAAGAATCCAGAATCAGGAATTTATTAAGCTATCTACCTACGATGGCAGTTCCTCCTGGCCTGTATATAAGACGCAGTTTTCCATCGTAGCTGAAGCTAACGGCTGGGACTCTACCGCCAAGTCATTCCACTTAGCAGCAGCATTACGGGGAGATGCAGCCGAGATACTGAGAAATGTTTCTAAAGAAGAAAGGCCCTGACTAGAGTACTGGAGCTACGGTTCGGAGAAAAGTGTTCTAAGGACTATAGTCACCTCCAGCTAAAATCTCGTTACCAGAAAACCGGCGAAAGTTTGCAAGAGCTGGCAGCGGACATTCAGAGACTGTCACATCTAGCATTCTCAGACTGTCATGCTGACACTCGAAATCACTTAGCTCTTCAGTACTTTATCGATGCTGTTCGTGATCCAGAAATTCAAAAAGCGCTGAGACTCTCCAACATCAGAGACATAGAATCAGCTTTAGGCTAGGCACTTACGGTAGAGGCAGCCCAACAAGCCTCACGTAAAGACTGCCATACCATAAGAGCAGTCTCATTAAATGATACGCCTGCTGGTGAAAATGAAATGCAGAGAAGTCTCGCAGAGATCTTAAAGAGATTGCGCAGCCCGGGAAATTATATGGAAATAAAGGATCGGGAGATAAAGTGCTGGGGCTGTGGAAGGGATGGTCATGTAAAGAGGAACTGCCCTGTACGACCAACTAAAAGAAATCATCCGGCTTCACCATCACTGCAGGGAAACTAGGAAAAGGCCATCTCGCGGGGCGGAGGTTGCCTGAAATTAAAGAGCCCCAGTTTACAGTATTTCATGTTTCATCGATGAGTGGCGGCGATAATGGACTTTACATCTATGGCCAAATTAACACCACCACCTGCCGGATAATTCTGGACACGGGAGCCAACGTGACCATCATTAGAACGGATTTGGCTCAAGAACTAAAAGAAAAGATCATCTGGACTCCGCCCTGCGTTAAACTCCAGACTGTGACCGGAGGCGAAATCAAAATATATGGAAAAATGAACTTGGCCATCACTTTTGGGAATGCCAGTTACCATCATATGGCATATGTGGCTGATATAAAGAGATCCTCTAATCATTGGAATTGATTTCCTGAAAAAAATTAACTTTAAATTGGACTTCAAGAATAATGAACTGCATTCGAGTTCAGAAGACATAGCTGTGTTCAACACTGAAAATCAAGACATTCAGCCAATTTGCCAGATAACAGCCAAGTCTGAAATTTCCATCCCTCCACACAGAGAGACAATAGTTTCAGGAACACCTCCTACCAAGCAATTCTTCCGCTATGGACTGACTGAATACCCGAATATAGACAATAGCCCAAGTGGAGTTCTGGTAGCTTCATCTCTAGTTGATCTCTCAAAGAGTACTATTCCTGTGAGAGTTGTAAACATCAGCGATAAGGTCCGGACAGTGAAGAAGGATGAGGTGTTAGCAACCTGCACTCCTGTTGGATTCAGAGGGGGCAGATCCTGTGAACATGCATTGAAAGAAATACTAACCTCCTGCGCCGTTAACATACAGTCTGAAGAATACACCACTCTGATCTCACTCGACATCAAAGGAGCCTTCGATAATATTGAATGGCTACATATTCTAAATTCTCTTAGAGATCTTAACTGCCCGAGCAACTTGGCGGGAGTCATCCGTTCGTATCTATCTAATAGGAAAATCTCCATTAATTGGGGACCGGATACAAAAGACCTTCCTCAATCCAAAGGTTGTCCCCAGGGGTCTTGTTTGGGCCCGTTATTGTGGAACCTAATAGCAAACAACATACTAGTTGAAATGAATTCCAAAGGATTTAAAACTTTCGCATATGCGGATGACTTCTCCCTGGTTGTCTCTGGCAGAACGAGGATTGACCTGGAGAACCAGGCCCGGGAGGCTCTAAACCTTTTTAGTAATCTTCTCACCAAATTTAACCTGGAATTATCAACCTCAAAAACGCAAGCTTTGACGTTTTCGGAACCCCGCACTCTACAAAGGACCCCGGTGATGAGGATAGATGGCGTCAGTGTCAATCATGTACCTCATCTCAAATTATTAGGAATAACAATAGATAAACACTTTAACTGGCTAGAACACATAAAAGAACTTAAAATTAAAACTCTAAAAATTTTTCACAATTCTGCGAAAATGGTCGGCAAGAGGTGGGGTACATCAACAACTCTTCTTAAAATCTGGTATAACTCAATCATTGATAAAATTCTAACATATGGGGCTGGTATCTGGGGAGGGAAACTCACACAAACAGCAAAAACGAAAATTAACTCTGTTCAAAGAATGTTTTTACCCCAAATTTCGCGTGGCTATAAAACCATTTCAACAGACGCCCTCACAGTCATCACCGGGATCCCCCATGTACATCTCCAACTTAAATATGTTCACAATAAAACGAATATCTTACAACTTCAAAACTCAGATCTTTCAAATTTACTTCTTCCTGGCGTTAGAGTGCAACATCTCCTTCCCAGCTGGCAAATCCACCCAGCTCAAGACATTGCCTCCTTACTCACCTCATGTTCCAAAAATAGTTTTTCTCCTTCGGTTCCTATGGCGGCCTATACTGATGGTTCTAAAACGGAACACGGGGTCGCGGCTGCCTTCTGTGTTCTAAAAAACAATGAATGCATCCATCGGTGGGCATGCAGACTCGAAGATTATAATTCAGTCTTCCAAGCGGAACTTTTCGCAATAGAAAAGGCCCTGGAGTGGATCATAGCCCAACATGATATCAATCAAAAATCCCATATCTTTAGCGATAGTCTATCGGGTCTGCAGGCCATAGTCCGTCATAGGGCCAGACACCCTCAAGTTATTAAAATAAAGCAACTCTTAAAAGATTTAAATTTCCTAATATCCCTGGCACACGTTTCTGCCCATAGGGGCGTGTTTGGTAATAAACTGGCAGACTCCTTAGCAAAGGGTGCAACGGAGAATAATAGTATAGATTATTCTCTTCCTGCACCTCCTTCGTACATTAAAAGTACACTGAAACTATCAATGCTTCGGGAATGGCAGGCCTGGTGGGAGGACTCAGAAAACGGAAGATATACCTTTTCCTTGATCCCGCATGCGACCGCAAATGATTGGTCACTCTCTCCTGAGTCTGCTGCCTTCCTATCCGGTCACGGGCCATTTCCAAAGTACCTACACAGATTCCACTGCCGACGCACGCCCCTATGCTCTTGCGGAGAGGAGGGCACACCTGAACATTACTACTACAGTTGCCCTCTTACAAGTATATACCATATTAGAAATCCCTTGCCAAGACCCGAGGGCTGGCTGGAAAACATTGTTACGCGTCCTTCCCTCCTAAATAAATTGAAAAGAATATACTATCTTTTGAAAGACATCTCAAATAGAACAAATTAATGGAGTTAAAATTTAATTTTAATTTATATAATTTTTATTATTATTTTTTTTAGTTAAGTTTTTTACTGTATATGGTCTGAGTATGTGAATGTTTTGTCTGTCCTCTAAAGCATGTGTGCGAGAATGTGAATTTCTGTACTCTCCCCCTCGATGCTGCAATCAGCCCAGTTTTAAGTCATCACTTCACTGCAACAATAAAAGTATGAATGCGTTTCTGCGTAATTTTATTACTTAAAAGCGCTCCTTGTCGCGAAGGGTTAATTCCCGGCGCAAGTTCAGACAAAACATATGGACTAATAAGTAATTCAGGACTTTCAAATAGGACAGTTCCCACCAACTATCATTTCTGTTTTCAACCTCTGTTATTTATCAATTAACGTCCATTGTCGGTATGGTTTAATTCCGGCGTGACTCTCAATTCGTGCGGTGTCCTTCTCCAAGTTCAATCATTTCTAGTCACTACAGCGCCCCTTGACGCGAAGGGCTAATCCCCGGCGCAACTTCGGACTATAACCATGGACTCCTCGTTATATAAGACTCTCAAATTAGACATTCCTCATCAACAATCATCTCTGTTTTTAATCTCTGTTGCCCTCCTCATTAGAAGCCTAAATTTTGTCTTTTTAAGTAACTGCTGCCCTCTGTCGCGTGGGATTTCATATCTGGCAGCAATTGTAAAATTTTTTTTTTTTTTTTTTTTTTTTTTTTTTGTGCAATAAACAACGGGGGAGACTTAACCTCTAGAAACGGGCTCTTTCAGAATTTCACATTGTTATGTGACATTTGTCGTCAGAGCCCCTCTTTGGAGGTTGAAATCGCTCAAAACCGCTGAATAGTGGTGAGCGGCCTCCTTCCGTCTTTGAAATCTTTGAAATCCAAGTCTTCTGAACAATTAATAACGGAATTACTCAAGAATGCAGAGTTAGGAAAGGAACAGAGATGTGCTGCGGAGAAGCTACTCCAAGAATTTAAAGACCTTTTTTCTCGAACACCTGAAGACGTCGGGAGGACGAACATCACCCAGCACAGAATTGATACAGGAAATCATCCTCCAATCAAACAACATCCAAAAAGACTTCCATTTGCTAAACAGGAAGAGGTCACTGAACTTCTAAGTGAAATTCAGCACAATGATGTCATCGAACCATCAACGAGTCCTTGGGCCTCTCTCATAGTACTGGTGCGAAAAAAGGATGGTTCAACAAGATTTTGCGTGGATTATCGTCGTTTGAATGACATCACGAAGAAAGACAGTTACCGTCTTCCCAGAATTGACGACACATTAGACACACTTGCTGGCAATAAATGGTTCTCGACTTTGGATCTGAAGAGCGGTTACTGGCAAGTAGAATTACACCCTGATGATCGTGAGAAGACTGCACTCACCACAGGACAAGGACTGTGGCAATTTAAAGTTATGCCGTTCGGATTATGTAATGCACCTGCCACCTTCGAATGCCTGATGGAGACAGTGCTAAAAGGACTTTCCTATGAAGCCTGTCTGGTGTATTTGGATGATATTATCATTGTGGGGCGAACCTTTGAAGACCATCTACGAAACATCCGAAAGGTAATGGAGAAACTCAGAATGGCTAACCTCAAATTGAATCCAGGCAAGTGTAACTTGTTCCGTCGTGAAGTGAGCTACCTCAGCCATATCATCTCTGCCGAAGGTGTGAGAACTGATCCTGAGATGATCTGTGCAGTCGAGAACTGGAGTCGCCCTGAAAATGTACACCGACTACGAAGTTTCCTGGGCTTATGCACTTACTACAGGAAGTTTGTCAAGGGTTTTTCAAATATTGCCAGACCACTCCACAAGCTGACGGAAGCCAAACAGAAGTTCCTGTGGACAGATGAATGTGAAAAAGCGTTCAAGCGACTTAAAGAGGCCTTAACATCATCGCCTATCTTGACGTATCCACAGCCCGACAGACAGTTCATACTTGATACAGATGCCAGCCATGAGAGTGTCGGTGCTGTTCTGTCGCAGGAAATTGATGATCAAGAACATGTCATTGCCTATTGGAGTAAATGCCTGTCCAAACCAGAGCGAAATTTCTGTACCACCAGGAAAGAGCGACTCGCCATCGTAAAAGCCATAGAACATTTCCATCATTACCTCTATGGCAGAGGATTCCTGCTCCGGACTGACCATGCATCTTTAACGTGGTTGCTCCAGTTCAAGAACCCGGAAGGACAGATTGCCAGGTGGATACAACGCCTCCAGGAATATGACTTTGAGATACGTCATCGTAAAGGGACTCTACATGGTAATGCAGATGCCTTTTCACGGAAGCCCTGCTCGGAAAGCTGCAAGTACTGCTCTAGAGCCGAACAAAAATGCCTGCCGATAAATCCGGTTGCCTGCCAAGTAACTGTCTCAACACCATCAGAACAAGATCCCGATCCATGGAGTGACGAAGAACTTAGACAAGCCCAGTTGGAACATAAAGCCAATATTACAGCTGAAGGAGACGACCAGCAACAGACCTACCTGGCAGGACATTTCCAGATTTAGTCCCATTACGAAAAGTTATTAGGCACTTTGGGACTCTCTTCATATCAGAAATGGCGTATTATACAGAAAGTGGGAATCTGATGATGGGAAAAGCTTCAGATGGCAGACTGTATTACGGAGATAAAAAATTCCAGATGTTTTAGAACAACTGCATAGTAGCTCTACCGGAGGCCATTTTGGGGTAATGAAGACTCTGCAGAAGGTTCGGGAACGCTTCTACTGGTGCAAGGCAAGGGAGGACGTGGAGAAATGGTGTAAATCCTGTGATGCTTGTGCGGCACGTAAAACCCCGCAGAAACGAAGTCGAGGAAGACTGCAACGATATAACGTGGGAGCATCAATTGTACGGATTGCACTCGACATCTTGGGCCCTTTGCCACGGACCTCCAGTGGAAATAAATACATCCTCGTCGTGATGGACTATTTCACCAAGTGGCCTGAGGTATATCCCATTCCCGATCAAGAGGCATGCACTGTCGCAAAGGTTCTAGTGCAGCAATGGGTGTCAAGGTACGGCACGCCTCTACAACTTCATACCGACCAAGGCAGGAACTTTACCTCTGCTGTTTTCAAAGGGCTGTGTCAACTACTAGGCATAGACAAAACCCAGACACACCCTTACATCCCCAGTCGGACGGCATGGTCGAGAGGTTCAACCGCACCATCCTGAATAACCTCTCTCTTCTAGTATCAAGGAACCAGCAAGATTGGGATTTGAAATTGCCATTGTTCCTGCTGGCTTATCGAAGTGCTGTCCATGAAACCACCGGCTGTACTCCAGCCCAGATGCTGTTTGGACGTGAACTTCGTCTCCCTTGTGATCTCCTGTTTGGTTTTCCACCCGATGCGCCTTCATCGCCGGAGGAGTACACCCAAGATCTCCAGGCACGATTTGAGGACGTACACAACTTTGCTCGGGAGCGGATTCACATTGCAACGGAGAAAATGAAGACAAGGTACGATCTAAAGGCTACACAACATGAGTTCCAGGAAGGAGAGAAGGTCTGGTTCTGGAATCCTGTTCGACGCAAAGGACTCTCTCCCAAGTTACAGTGCAACTGGAACGGACCATACACAGTCTTAAAAAAGCTGAATGATGTAGTGGTGCGGATCACTAAAACACCTTCATCAAAACCGAAGGTGGTGCACTATAACAGGCTAGCCAAGTACCACAATTAACGGTAATATTAAAATTTAAAATGTAAATACTGGTAAAATTTGCGCATGTAATGTAAATATTTGTATATAAATATTTGTACATATTTGTGAATTTTGTAAATATTTCTCACTTGATTTATATTTCTATTTTATCGTTATATGCAACTTAGTTTTTTGTATTTTAGATTGTGTAAATTTGTTTAGTTTCGCCTCTTGACCAAGGGTTGCATTGCCCGGGACGTCAGTCCTTGGGAGGGGGGCAGTGTTACAAAATTGTAAATAATTGTGTTTATTTTTGTATAAATTCTTTCAAAGAGGCTTAGTAAGTTGATAAAGTGCTAATTTTGTGCATTTCTAGTCGTTTTAGCGTTGAAATATTCTTATTTTCCCTTAAAAACGCATTAAAAAGCCCCAATAAGGCAGGTAATGGATTTGGCGCCAAATTTGGCGACTTTTCGCCACCTTGGCGATTTTTTTTGGCGACCTTCGCGAGAAAATCCTTATAAGGGATATACCAAATATGGAAGCTCTAATCTCATTGGCTCATGAGATAAGGAAATTTCTGGAACCTTCCACACTTTTCTACAGGGGTACATAAGGAGCGTTTTCCCGCCGAGTCAAGTTAGTTCAGTTCAGTTCTCAGCCAGCTTCGCTAATGCTTGCATTGTTTTGAGCCTCTTTGAAAGAGACTTGCTTTAAGTGTTATTGCTATACAGTTTGTACTGTGGATTTGCTATTGACAGCTGTTGTTTAAGCTGTGTTTACTGGTTGAATTGAAGCTGATACTTGGTTTCAGTGGCATATCCAGGGTTTTTCCAAGGGGGGGGGGGGTTCGTCCTTCCGAATTTTTAATTAAGTTTAATTAAGTTTAAGTTTATTTAAGTTTAATTAGGTTTAATTAAGTTTATTTAAGTTAAATTAAGTTTAAGTTTATTTAAGTTTAATTAGGTTTAATTAAGTTTAATTAAGTTTAATTAGGTTTAATTAAGTTTAATTAAGTTTAATTAGGTTTAATTAAGTTTATTTTTAATTAAGTTTAACAATCTTTTAAAATATCATAATTACTTGCCGAAAATAAGAGTAAGAAAATGAAAAATAGTAAAATAAACTCACCAATTAGAAGATCAAACTAAAAAATCTTTAATTAGCGACGAATAACGTACAGCCTGTACAAACTGCTACACAAAACATAAAATACAATACATAGTTACGCTTACGAAAAATATTTCATTGAATTTTCTTATTTACAGAGCGAAGTCTAATTGACGAGAAGTTTTCGCTAGTTCATTTAAAATGCCTTCCACTGTTGGGGTATTTTTTGGGTCACTCCTTCAAGGTCACTACTTCAATGGTCCCCCTTCCCCATATGGTCGACCCCTCTTGTCCTTGAATATGAACTCGTAAAGTTGAAATCCTTTCAGAGAATTGTTTTCAGGGGAAACATGTTTCGCGCCGCGCAAATGAAGTGGTTTAGTTATTTTCAGGAGTGTTTATCGCAGAGTAATGAAAAAAAAGTTAGTCATAATTTTAAACCACTTCGTAGAAAAAAATATTCTACGCTTGCCATATATTTTTTCCGCCTGAAATGTGAAAAAAAAAAAATGTAAGGAACAGCCTAATTTTTCTTATCATACATTTTGTTTATAGACCTGTATTTTTCTGGAACTTTCTGTGAATAAATTACTGAATTTTTGTAAGTTTTGCCTTTCACTCTCGGACAACTCACGAACCCCCAAGTACGCAACAGTATCACAAGCGCCATATAACAAGGTGCATTATCATCTTGAAATTCTGATTATGGAAGAGTCTGAAATACCCCCAAAGTAGTCAGTCAGGTATCAATTTTTTGATGGCCAAGTTTTATTTCGTGTTAATTGATCCCTTAAACATGAAAATTTGCCAGACACAAAATTATGCATTTTCGTATCGTATCGTATGTATCGTATGTCATTGTTTTAAAAGTATAATTTTCGTTAAGTCAGTCACATTTTCGTGATCAGATCTGCTTGTTTCCGTCAGTTCGAAATACGTTAAACTTGACTCATCAGAGAGAAGAACTTCAGCCCTAAAATTAATTGGTCATTTTTTAATTTTTTAACCCTCTAATATCTTGGTTTTCTAATTATTTTCGTTAAGAATGATTTTTTTTCAGATTTTCTGGCAATTAAACCTGCTTTGTTTAATTTTTTATTTCACTCTGTTTAGATAAATTATGTTACTAAACGCTTTTTTTGAATCCCTACTATGTTCTAAATGTAATACAAACTGATTTTTTAAGCGCTGGCTTTTTAACTTGCGGTCATCTCGACTGGATTAGTAACGTGGCTGCCTAAGGACAAATGTGCAGTTTAAACAGCCAAAAAAAAATATTATATCTTGCTGAAAACCAGATTACTAATACTTTGTTAACATTTAATCATTTTGACATACCACGCATTAAAATACTTTTTTGATTTTAATATTTTTTGTGGTATCGTTAAATGCCTTATTCTTGCCATTTTTGAAATACTTTCTAAAATTACAATTTTCCCAACAATTGCATCCTGTTTTTAACACTTGGTTCAATTCTAAACTGCACGCGGGACACGACGTAATAAAATCAGTTCAAAAATTTACTTTTGAAACAATAAAATTGGCGATTACAGAAAGAAAAATGGAAAATATCCAAGTGCGGTTTTTTTTTTTTTTTTTTTTTTTTTTTTTTAGACTGAGGGCCTATTAGTCTCAATCTGGGATTTTTGCGTTGTCGATTTCGATAGTTGGACATTTGTCGAAATCTAAAATTTATCGAAAATATAATTGAATAATTTGAAAACGATGTTATAATTTGAAAAAAGAAAAAGAAAAAAAAAAAAAAAAACTAATAGTCCTCCGTCTTAAACTGAATTCTGCTTTTGCCAGAATTTCATCAAAATCTTTTTTTTTTTTTTTTTCTTTTTATTATTATTGAAAGAATTAGAAAAGAAAATTAATAATAATCAGTATCGTTACAAGCGATATCGAAAAAGTTTTTTTTTTTTAATAATTTTGAATTAGGAAATAAAAAGTGCGCGTGAAATAATATGAAATAAAAATAAGTAAAAAAATGAATTTAATGATTTAATGTTTTTGTTTTTCGGGGGCTGCTCATGCATATAAAAAATGCGTATTAAAACGAGTCGAAGAAGGAAGCGAAATAAGTATTGAGTTATATTAAGATAAATACCATATATAATATGATACGATATATTAGACCTATCGTCCAGGGTTAGTAGGCATTTTCGTTGAAAGAAATAGTTTGTTCGTTCGGTGCAACTTGCCCATTAGTCCCGTGTAGTACAACTTTCAAGTTAGTCCCTTGAGGTACAATTTTCACTTTAGTCCCGTCAGGTACAACTTGCACATTAGTCCCCTTTAAATATAGTGATTTTTATTATTTTCTTTTTTGTGCGTGCCGTAAGAATGAGAAAATTTCATTGTACATATTTATTTAATAAAAGAAAGAAAGAACAAAAAAGAAAGAAATAACAAAATTTCATAAATTCAATTTCGTAAAAATTGCAAAATATAAGTTTTTAATCTAGCTTCTAGGACCTTCTGCTTACCTTAGTAAAACAGTTTTTATACACTAACATAGGCGCTAAGTCTTCCGTTTTTCCGGAGAGATTTTATACTATAAATTTTCCGGAAAATAAAATTCCATTAAAAAGTAGTGATGATAAATTGAGTTTAAAATTGTGAAATGTTGGCAGCTATGCACTAAAAAAAATAACAAGTAATTTTCTTTTTTTTTTTTTTTTTTTTTGTCGCTTAGTGTATAATG
Source organism: Salticus scenicus (assembly GCA_963930645.1). Taxonomy (NCBI): domain Eukaryota; kingdom Metazoa; phylum Arthropoda; class Arachnida; order Araneae; family Salticidae; genus Salticus; species Salticus scenicus. The sequence continues at coordinate 31,434,536 of OZ005660.1, forward strand.
CACGTTTATACGAAGTTTTGTCAAATTCTCTTATTTTAAGAAAATCTTAAATTTCGAATAACTTATAAACAAAAATTTATAAAGTTGAGTGTTCATAGTCGACGACGTGATGTTAGTATCATAAATAATAGGTACAACTATAGTATTTCCCCTCAGCTAGATTTGGAGATTTTTCGTTGGCGCCGATTTGAACGATAACGATGTCGTTCTGGATTGTTTGCGATATAATATGGCAGCCTACATGCTATTTATTTTGGATTTATGATTTTATGATTTATGATTTATAATTAAAACCATTTCATAAATATATATATATATATATATATATATATATACAGACACGACATTATTTCATTATTTAAAACATGAAAATCTGACATTGACAGATTTTAATTTAGTGCAAGAGGCCTACTGCAAAACTTGTTAATATCGACAAATTCTTCTTTAGTTAATTCGTGACGATCTAATTTCCATGATAAAGTTTTCATTAAATCAAACCAATGTGTTTCAGCTGCAGATACTGTAACAAATAACGTTGGAAGTCCAAACTGTCTTATAGCCGCAAAACAACGTTTTTTCTCTTTTTCCCAATGAGGGGGAGGTGTGCCTTGGGGGTGACTCATGTCAAAGGTTTGCCTTGGAGGGGGGACTCATGTCAAAGTTGTACCTTGGGGGGACTCATGTCAAAGTTGGGCCTTGGGGAGACTCATGTCAAAGTTGGGCCTGGGGAGGGACTCATGTCAAAGTTGGGCCTTGGGGGGACTCATGTCAAAGTTGTACCTCGGGGGGGACTCATGTCAAAGTTGTGCCTGGGGGGGGGACTCATGTCAAAGTTGTGCCTTGGGGGGACTTCATTCAATAAATCCCCATTCAATAAACCGACTGAAATAGGCCCTTAGCACTATTAAGAGTGACGTATAAAAATTCGACAACGCTGTACCGACTGAAATAGGGGTACCTTGGGGGAGACTCATGTCAAAGTTGGGCCTGGGGGGGGGGGACTCATGTCAAAGTTGGGCCTTGGGGGGACTTCATTCAATAAATCCCCATTCAATAAACCGACTGAAATAGGCCCTTAGCACTATTAAGAGTGTATTATAAAAATTCGACAACGCTGTACCGACTGAAATAGGGGTACCTTGGGGGGGACTCATGTCAAAGTTGGGCCTGGGGGTGGGACTCATGTCAAAGTTGTGCTTTGGGGGGGACTTCATTCAATAAATCTCCATTCAATAAACCGACTGAAATAGGCCTCTAGCACTAATTACGAGTGAAGTATAAAAATTCGACAACTGTACCGACTGAAATAGGCCTCTAGCACTAAAAATAAAAAAAAGGTACAACTATAGTATTTCCCCTCAGCTAGATTTGGCGATTTTTCGTTGGCGCCGATTTGAACGATAACGATGTCGTTCTGGATTGTTTGCGATATAATATGGCAGTCTACTGGCTATTTATTTTGGATTTATGATTTATAATTTATAATTTAGCTTACGATTTTATCATTTATGCTATATGATTTATGATTTTTAGATTTAGCCATAATCGCCAACGAAAAATCGCCAAATCTAGCTGAGGGGAAATACTATAGTTGTTCCAAAATGCGATTTGGGGAACAGATTTTATATCATTCGTACTTGGCGAAAAAACGAAAAAGATCACCAAATTACATGGTGAACATATTTAATTCCTTTCCAAATTCATGGTTATTTTAATAACGTATATTAATAGAGCAATCACTAATATGAAGCAATATTTCGTACAATATATATTATGAAAATATACATCTAGCATGTATACTCTCGTAATACTTTTTGTAGCCAAATACAAAAATCGCCAAGGACAACAGTCAACAGATATGAAATCCATGCCTTCCGTTCTGTTTCTGACTCTCTATATCTGAAATTTAATACAACATTATAATACATTAATGATAAATGATTTTTAATCCAGTATCTTCTAAAGTTTTGGCGAATACACTATTATGATATCAAATATTTTATTGTATTTTTACAATCTAATGACTAGCATAATTTAATATTGTCTTAATTTTGATAAAACATTGCAATAAATTAATGATATGTGATTTACAATTAAACCTCAATTTAGAATCTTCTGAAATTTTGACAAATGCATTTGAAGACAATTATTGGACTTCTTCTTCCACAGCTTTCCTTCGGCGCCTTGATCGTCGTCGCTTAGAGGTAGATCGCTTGCGCCTTCCTCCACTGCTAGAACGCTTGCGCCTTCTTCTTCCGCTGCTAGAATGCCTTCTGCTGCCAGAGCGTTTTCTGGCGTTTTCTGGCCTACGTTTAGGCGAACGTTTTCTTGAGCGACTTCTGCTGCGCGATCTCCTACGTCTCGCTGTCTCTTTGATCTTGTATCTTCCATTATCCAGCGACAGTAGTCCTTTGTCAACAGCATTCGCAAGATACAATTGCCCACTTTTCAGATCAGAGAAGCCATTATTCAAAGGTTGCTTAGAGAATAAATATTGTTTCAATTCGGCTACAGATAATCCTTTAGCATCCCCAAGATGGCGAATAGCACTTATTACAGCTTTCTCGCTATCTGCATGTAATTCGTAAACTCCAGCCATGATTGAATTTATTTTATTTTATTTTATTTGTATGCACTTATATATACTAACAAAAATTTATCAGAAATTTTATTGACAATTACTGCTAGATAATAAAATTTCCGTCGAGAGATGAAGAAAGAATTTTGAATAAAAAGAATAAGGCGAAGTCAATTATTTAATTAGAAATTTTTTACTAAAAACGATTCTCGTTTCTCGTTGTTATGTAAACGTTTTCTCGTGCTTATAAATAAAAATAAAGTTCAAGGAGTTGGTATAAAAATACCGAGAATATGAAATAAATTCAATTGGTTTCATCAAGATTTAGTAAACAAAATATAATAAAATTTTAGAAGCAATGATTTTATTTAGATTAGATTTAAGCATTTAAATTTAGTTTTAACTGTCTGTTATCCCCTAAATATTTTCTTTGGAACATGTTTGAGGATTTCTAATATGCTTTTTTTTTTTTTTTTTAATTTTTCCTGATTTAAAAAACTATTAAAACTCTAATCCCATCTATATTAAGATCTGAGATATAGTAAGAGGAATTTTATTTAAATTAATGCAGTAACTGTTGCTAAGAAACGTAACTTCATCTTTTCTAGCAGAGAGACAATTTTTTCTTTACGTTTTCTATATATCTAAATAAAAATATAACTAATATATTAATTTAAAACAAATTTATTTATAAAAAAGTACTTTCCTGTTCAAAAGAAATAAATTGCGGTGAGATTGAGGTAGAGTGGAATTAAGAGGACTTTCTCACTCTGGCCGGCGGAAGACAAGCTCATGTTATTCTATAGAGAAATTTGTTTATAGTGTTACACATTACCTAATGTATTTTTTAAATTCAGTTTTCACATTCTGAAAATTCAAAATCGTTCAATTGGTACTGTTTTTCTAAAAATAGATTTTTTTTTTTTTTTTTTTTTTTTTTAGGACTGAGGACTATTAGTCTTTTTGCGGTGTCATTTTTCGATAGTTGGACATTTGTCGAAATCATTTTTCGATAGTTGGACATTTATCGAAATCTAAAATTTATCGAAAATATAATTGAATAATTAAAAAATAATAATAATAATAATCCCTCGTCCTAAACTAAATTCTGCTTTTGCCAGAATTTCATGAAAATCATTTTTTTTTTTTTTTTTTTTAAGAAAAAGAAAAGAAAATTAATAATAATCAGTATCGTTACAAGCGATATCGAAAAAGTTTTTTTTAAATAATTTTGAATTAGGAAATAAAAAGTGCGCGAGCAATATGAAATAAAAATAAATAAAAATAACGGATATCTAAGCATTTATTTTTTGACTCCCCCCCCCAAAAAAATAAAATAAAATAAAAAAATAAAATAAAATAAATAAATAAAAATTAAAATTAAAATTAAAAAATAAAATAAAATAAAATAAATAAATAAATAAATAAGCTGTTACCAAGGGAACCGCCGAATACGCAGGTGCAATGAGAGCATGTCACACGACTCATCTTAGACCTCAAGGGTTACCATTTATCACCCTACTTTATATATCTCGTTGGTTTTACCTCCACCGCTTCTAACTATATTTAAAATCAATTGAGGTAGTGAATCAACGAATGCTTTGCCAGCTTCGCTGGTCACTATATTTAAAGGGGACTAATGTACAAGTTGTACCTGACGGGACTAAAGTGAAAGTTGTACCTCAAGGGACTAATGTGAAAGATGTACCTCACGGGACTAATGTGCAAGTTGCACCGAACGAACAAACTATTTCTTTCAAAAAAATGCCTACTAACCCTGGACGATAGGTCTAATATATCGTATCATATTATCTATCGTATTTATCGTAATATAACTCAATACTTATTTCGCTTCCTTCTTCGACTCGTTTTAATACGCATTTTTTATACGCATGAGCAGCCCCCGAAAAACAAAAACATTAAATCATTAAATTCATTTTTTTTACTTATTTTTATTTCATATTATTTCACGCGCACTTTTTATTTCCTAATTCAAAATTATTAAAAAAAACTTTTTCGATATTGCTTGTAACGATACTGATTATTATTAATTTTCTTTTCTTTGTCTTTCAATAATAATAATAATAATAATAAAAAAGATTTTGATGAAATTCTGGCAAAAGCAGAATTTCGGTTAAGACGGAGGACTATTAGTTTTTTTTTTTTTTTTTTTTGAAATTATAACATCGCTTTCAAATTATTCAATTATATTTTCGATAAATTTTAGATTTCGACAAATGTCCAACTACCGAAATCGACAACGCAAAAATCCCAGATTGAGACTAATAGGCCCTCAGTCCTAAACAACAACAACAAAAAAAAAAAAAAAAATGTCCGTTATTTTCTTCGGAGAGTTCATACCAGAAAGTTTTTATATCTGTTTTCAGTTTATTTGATTTTACTTATTCGCCGAAAATATATGTGTTAGATTCTTTTTTAAAAATACTGCTGATAAATCTGATTTAAAAATTAGTAATGTTGGCAGCTATGCATAATGAACGTTTCTGTGGAAGTTCGTCCTATTCTAAAATGGTGAGGGAATTGTAATTTTCGAATAATGAGCGAATTTTGAAAATTAGAATGTCAAAAAGGAATAGGATTCTTGTCAGTGTCGTAAGAGATGTTTAAAACTGGTCCGACCTTTTTGCGATGATTCCTTCATGAGATTATACAAACTAAAAAACAAACAAAGTAACACATTAACTAACAAACCGACTAACCTATAGAAAGCATAGATATAGTAATAAGACACAGATTGATCATCGAGAAGGAAAAAGTGATGCGTTTTTACTCGGGAAAAGTCACTGTAATGGCTGTCTTTCCTCGAGTAAATTACACACAGGAATACGCACGAATAATTTAGCAAATAAAATTTATGAATAATTTATGTACTAAAGGTAAATGAAAAACAGGTACAGTTTCAAATTCACTTTTCTTTCATTTTTTTACTATATCTATTAATTTAGTTAATATTTAAACACTTTTTGTATACTAAAACTAATGTTCTTTACCTGCGCCGCTGCTAACAATATTTAAAAGAATGATATAGAAATGGGGATGATAGAATGGGGATGATTAAAGAATGGGGATGATAGATCTATACGAATTACTATATCTGTGCACTGTAAAAAATGCTGCAGTAAAATTACGGGCAAAGCCCGGCAGCAGAGATTCCACTCAAAACCCGTAAAAATACATTTAGACGATGAATGATGTATCGCGAGAAATTTTACATAGTGATGAAACATACAACCAACCTGCAAAAAAAGTAGCATTGACCGTAAAATTAAAAATTAAAGTATGAGTTTCTCGAATGCTTTAAAAAATTTTCTTGCAATTATTACACATGCGTGATGGGAGAAATCCAAAACACTAAAAAACATATTTATTTTTTTACACGCAAAAGCTGACTTATTAATTTTCCTGCGAAGCACACCGTCTTGGATAGCACGGGATTCGAGCTCACAATCACCAGTGTCAGAGGCCAGCGCTTTGCCAACCGCGCCGTTGGGATCACAGAAACTTTCTTTACAAAAGCAGATAAAGTCAACATCAGAACTGACTAGTTGGTAAATCTTTTCATACGCACCAAAAGACTTCTGGAAATTTTTTTAAACCGATTTACAGCACAATGTGAAGTAACAAATCTTCAATTATTTTTACAGACCTAGCTATACAAATTTACAGCAACCTATGCTGTATTTATGTTAATAAAGTGCTTTATTTTTACAGAATTTTTTTACAGTAATTAAACTGTTAACGTTCAAACTATGCATAAAAAATATTTTATTTTAAGACTATTTTAAAATCTAAATTTGCTATTTTTGACAAAATTAAGAAGTCAGTTAATTCTCATATTGAATAAACAAAAGCTTTTTTTTTTTTTTTTTTTTTCCCCCCTATAAAGACTACAATACTGAATTTTGTGAAAGAAAATCTAACTATTTTTCGAAATCATTTTTATTTGTAAACGGACTGGATTAGATTTGGGAATAAGGCCGATTGACTGCTGTAGGTCCTAGGCCTGAGGGGGAGTGTCCTCCGAGGAGTCTTTCTGAGGGGGTCCTAGCCCGTATTTACACAAGTTTCGGAGGAAACCACGGAAAACTCCGAACGGCTAGGCCGACGAGCGCGACCTGTGATCGAGCCCGGCACCTCACGTCTACCAGCTTTGAGCACAGAACCGCTCGGCCGCTGGTGGGCCTTTTTTATTCGTAAACACTAGCACTAAAGCGGTAGTCTTATTTCAAGGTTCTCATTAGAGGTAAATAATTTTGGTGAAAATTTCTCACCTTTTTTCAAAAACAAAATGAAACTTTTGAAAACTATGTGAGATTTCTGAAAATTAACCGAGACGCAGAATGAACTTTGAATAATAATAATAATAAATCTTTTACATAAATACAGAGAATTTCTATCTCCAATTAATACTATTTTTTTCATGGTTTTCGATCTTTATGGTTTCAGTACTGGGTGCAAATAAGAAATAACTAGAGCCTAATTCTTATTATCCAAACAGGTTTTCATGATAAGACCGATTTCAAACTGTGTTTATGAAGTGTTAGGCGTATTTGCACTTTTTAGAACAGCAGAAGAGTTTCTTTCTTTCTTTCTTTTTTTTTTTTTTTTTTTTTTTTTTAAGTTGTAAGAAGTTGTAAGAAGTTTAAGTTTTTCCATTGAAGAGAGCCCACCAGCGGCCGAGCGGTTCTGCGCTCACAGCTGGTAGACATAAGGTGCCGGGGTCGATCGCAGGTCGCGCTCGTCGGTCTAGCCGTTCGGACTTTTCCGTGCTTTTCTTCGAAACTTGATTACGGGCTAGGACACTTTAGAAAGTCCCCCCCACGGAGGGCACTCCCCCTCTGGCCTAGGACCTATAGCAGTCAATCGGCCTTATTCCCAAAATCCAAATCCATTGAATGAAGAAAGGACTGAAGTATTTCGAGAGCAGAACCTGCTATATATGATGTAACGTACATATCTGATGGTCATATTCAGATAAAGCTTTGTTTTTTAACAGTGACGATCATAGTTAATAATCATAAGACTTACCTTCAAATGGTTAATTGCATATTCATTTCTTATTGAAATAAACTTTATTTTAGCATATTGTAAAAAATGCATTGTGGAAACAACTTTAAAATTTTCCGTTTTCTAAGGCTTAACTAAAGGGTTAAGAGCAATTAGAATGCTGTATGCTTAAAAATAAAAAATAAATAAAAAAAACTAAAATTAAAAAAATGCGTTTAGTGGATAAAAGAATTATTAGGTTGTAGTTTGTGTTTTAGAAATCTGGCTTCAAATCAAGAAATCATTTTTGCTTTCATTTTAATGTTTTCGTGTTAATAGACAAAGAAAATCAAATTCATCAATATCAATTACTCAGTTTCAGTCAGAGGGAAAATTTTTGAATTAAATTAAGAAAACAATAGCTTACTAAAACCAATGGATGTTTCTACAGTATAAATAACAATCATAGTTTCAGTTTGAAAATGGAAGAAAATGGAATTCTCTTTTGATGTCACTGAAATGATAGCATTTGAAGAGATTTTCTCATAAGAAAATGATTTGGTGAAAGATAAGAGCAATTTGCGTAGATTAACTGCTTTTTCTCGTAAAAATTCAAAAAATTATACTTTCGAAACATCAATTTATGGGCTACGACCGTTTAGTTAGCAAAACGGTCATTTCCCGTAAAATTATACGGTTATTTCCTAAATCATGCTTCCAAAACATTAATTTACGGATTATGACCGTTTAGGTAGCAAAACGGTCATTTCCCCTAAAATTATACGGTCAAATATACCGTGATTTTACAATTTTTTTTTTATAGTGTGATAGAAAGACACTATATCGATTTTGTGATTTTTGTAATCCTCACAATATCAAAACGTATAGAAACATAAAAAAACTGATGTTGACATTTTTTACAAAGTTTTTTAAACTTATGGCATGATGTGGAACCAAAAGTCTAAAAATTATTAGTTACTTAAATACTTAAATTAAAGCGAACCAAATTAAAATTCATTAACATACAAATAAATTAAATACTTTGCGATAAAATGTCCATTTAAAATGAAAGGTAAATTAAACTGCAATTTTTCATACACTCATTAAGTTGAATTTATCTTATGTCGATTTGATGGGTAGAATCAATATAAACTAGGCTAAACTAAGTTCCAGAGCTTTCAAGGCTTTAATATTTTTTTTATTTTATATTACTTTATTTTCTCCGAAGAAGAATTTTAAAGATTAAATTTTATCGATAACTGACACAACTTCCCGTAGGATGGTAATATAATCCTCTATAGAATTTGTGAGTTTTCTTTTCTGTCATGTTTGTTTTTATTGACTTACTCAACTTGATTTTATGTTAAACTTTTTAAATTCACTTTCATTTTAAAAGGCTTCAATTTTAAAATTTAACCTAATTTTTTTTAAAACACTTAACTTAAATAGGTCAATTTAACCAGAATTTGTTTTTATTACTTCCATTACCCTACTACCGTAGGTAATGGAAGTATTGTATTCGGTCTGAAAATTAGATATCGGGTTTTCACCTGATTTACACGTTTTAAGGTCCCCTGAGTCCAAAAAAGTGGTTTTTGGCAATTGGTCAGTGTGTATGTATGTGTGTGTGTGTGTGTGTGTGTGTGTGTATGTGGAGAATCTTCTGGCTATTATAGCTCAGAAACTAATAAAGATAGAGCTACGAAACTTTAGAATTGAAATACGTCTGGTGTACAGATGAAATTTCCAAATTTTGGTGAAAATTGAAAAACCGGAAGTGGGACCGTAAGTCCGTATCTCAAAAACGGCTCTAACGATTTTCTTCAAACTTGCTATATAAACACTCTATTAGATGTCCTTTCGAATGATATAGTTGGTTAGTTCAGGAAAATTGATAGGTGTCCTGTATAAATAGCTCAATTTCAGGCCTCGCAAAGGCGTTCCTTTAAAAACGGTTGTACGGATTTTTTTCAAACTCGCCTTTTTAACTCACTTTTAAATATGCTTTTATATGTAATTATTGTTTTCCTGTCAATAATTGAGTTTAACCGGAAGTGGGACCGTAAGTCCGTATCTCAAAAACGGCTCTAACGATTTTCTTCAAATTTGCTATATAAACACTCTATTAGATGTCCTTTCGAATGATATAGTTGGTTAGTTCAGGAAAATTGATAGGCGTCCTGTATAAATAGCTCAATTTCAGGTCTCCCAATTGCGTTCCTTTAAAAACAGCTGTACGGATTTTTTTTCTTATTTTGTACCTCGCTATATGCAAGCTTCGTTTTATATGTCTTTACATGTACATAAAGTTTATCTTACCAGAAAAATGTTAGGTTTCTATTTCTTTAGGTCACTTTTATATCTTCTGATCACATTATCTCCAAAAAATGCATATAATATGTGTAATAGTGGGTAATGGAAGTCGTGTAGTTGTTTCACACCAGATTTTTTTTTATATTCTATGCACTTTTCTGAAAATCAGATAACAGTAGAAATATTTGATTATTAAACTTTAAAATATTTTTACTTTCTTATATGGTATATATATGTGCGTGTGTGTATATAAAAAAGAAAAATATTGCATTCATTCATAATTTTTGACCTTCGTGTTTCAATGGATTTACATGTTTTGGGATTTCCTGAACATTATTTGACCGTTAAAAAAATAAATAAATGTCTGTCTGTGTGTGCGTACTCAAAATTTTCTAAACGCTAAATCTCTCGAACAAATGGTAAAAATTAAATATAATTTTATATTTGGTTAAATCTTCACATTGGTTGGTAATAATTACCTTTTGGTATTTATCGTTTAACAGGTGGCGCTGTTGTCTCGTTTTCCCAAAATTTTCAATATGACATCATAGGGCAAAGTTTGTATGAATGTACACAAAAGGAATATTTTACATCATGCATTGTGAATAGAATATATCATCATCAATCATCATCAATCATCATCAATATCAGCCTTTAACAATTCACTGCGGGATGAAGTCTCCTAGGTGATTCCAAACTGCCCTGTTTTCTACAGTTCTTCTCCATTCTGCTCGTCCAAACTTTACAATTTGATCTCTCCAACGACGCAGTTGTCTCTTCCTCGGTCTTTTCTTATCTCTTGGTGTCCAAAATAGAACTTTGGTGATCTATCTATCACCATTTCTTCTTGCGAGGTGCCCATCCCAGCTCCATTTCAATTTCTTGACTCTAGAAATAACATCACTAACTTCGGTTTGTTTCCTAATCCAAGTAATCTGCTTTCCATCTATCGGGTGAATCCTAACATGCATCTATTCGTGCTTCTCTGGGTTGTTTGAAGTTTTTGTATAGATTTGCATGTTAATGTCCAAGTTTCTGAAGCATAAGTTAAAACAGGAAAAATGCACTGATCAAAAACTTTTCTTTTCAAACAAATTGGGAGGTCGCTTTTAAATATAGCGCTATTTCTTCCGAAAGCTCTCAATGCAAGTTTAACTCAGTTGTTAATTTCTTGCATGATGTTCCCGTTCATCGTAAGGACTTGTCCCAGAAAAGTATAACTGCATACCATTTCTAATTCATCCAAATCAACAGTGATCTTCAGTGGCGAAACAAAGGAATTTGACATAACTTTTGTCTTGCTGAGATTCATTTTCAATCCAATGAGCTTGCTTTCTTTGTTTAATTCCTGAAGCATTTCTTGCAAATCCTCAAATGAGGAAGCAAGCAGTACAATATCATCCACAAATCTCAAATGATTTATAAACTCTCCGTCAATTTTTATACCTCTCTGGTCACAATTTAATATTTTTTAAACTTCTTGAAGTACTGAATTGAAGTACTGAATTGAAGAGTTTGGATGAAATTGTGTTCCCTTGTCTTACACCCTTTTTAATTTTGAATGCATTACTCGTTTTGTGGAGTTTTAATTTGGCTGTTGCTTCTTTATAAATGTTTCCAATAAGGTGAATATATTCTGAATTATTATTAGTATTCCTTAGTGCATCCATAACTGCTAGTGATGATACGGGGTTAAAAGCTTTTTCGTAGTCCACAAAAGCCACACACAGAGGGAGTTCGTACTATACTTCTTTCAATAATTTCGCTAATTGTATGAATATAGCCGATGGTACTAAAACACATCGAAATCCTACTTGTTCTTAAGGTTACGCTGCATCTAATTGTTTCTGTAAGCGGTTTGTCAGAATTTTATACAAAATTGAAAGCAGGCTGATTGGACGATATTTTCTAATACCTTCTTTTTCTCTTTTTTTAAAAAGTAAGTTTATGGTGGCATTTTCCCAGTCCTTTGGAATATCACGTAATATTATACATTTGTTGAAGATTTAGTCTTCTCCTGAAGCTTTCCCATTTTTAATTATTTTTATTGCCATAGCTACTTCTTTCTTCAATATTGCTGGTATAGCATTGTTTGTATTTGATGAGGTAGGTGAACCACTGAGTTGTTCCGGCTGTACAATTATTATTGCAATAGTCATTCGGAATAAATTTTTTATATATGTAGGATCGTAACCCCCCCCCCCTACTCCTTCCGAGGGAAGAAATTTTTCCGTACAAGTATTGAAAAGAACTCATTTATATCTTTGAGATGAAAAGTTGAACCGTAGATCAGAAAATATTTGAAACAAAAATTTCGATTCTTTTCATTTTTAACAAGAAAATTGTGAAAAAAATGCATTTTCTAAGAGATCGCTTATAGTGCATAAAATTGGTTTTCTTTTACTATTTTTAATTATAATTCTCTCAGATGAAAATTGTCTGCACTGACAATGGAAAATAATTTTGATAAATAATTTAAACAGCGCAAATTTGTATAGGAAAATATAGGTGAAAGTTTTTAGCTCAATCTTCGTTCAGTTGTAGTGCCTACATTAATTGAAAAAAAAAAAAAAGTTATTAATCTATTAATTTGCTGTTATTAATTTGCCAATCATGATCAAAATTTTCAAGTGTCAACCTAATACGAACTTCAAAATACCAAGTTTGAATTTATTGCAGTAATTTGTCTTTGAGTTATGCTGTCTACAGATATACATAAAAACTAATATTTAAAAATTGGACTTTCGTATTCAGGAAACCTCAAAACGTGATAATAAGAAAAAAAATCTGGAGTGACTCCACTATACTTTCCGAACATTGAGTAATTAACAGTTTTGTAGATAAAGTAAAGAAAGAGGATTTGTTAAACAAACAAAAGAGATAAAACCTTAATAAAGTGTTTGAGTATTTTTCTCCATATATTACACGATGTTTTATTTAACGCTACTGAACTTTGAGCCCATAGATCATAATGATAAAGAATTTTCGTTGTGTCCCTGTAAAAAACCTATAAATGCTAGATTCACCAAAATGCTTATAGTTAGAGCAACAGTGATTTATAATATTCATATAAATTTTCAGCTCAATTGAATAAGGCGTTTAGATGCTATCGCACTTTTAACTAGTAAGTTGTGGCCATCACATGACTTTCTTCTATATTTTCCTATACAAATTCACTCAGTAAAAATAATTTATTAAATTTATTATTTAAAAAAACTTATCTTCCATGATAATGCAGACGATTTCCATATTAGAGAAGTAGTATTATAATACTAAATATCCAAAAAAAAGTCAATTTTATTGTCAATATTACATAAAAAAAAAAAAATAAATATATATATATATATATATATATATATATATATATATATATATTTGTTAAAAATGAAAAAAAAAATCGACAACTTCATTTTAAATTATCGCGGATCTATGGTTCAACCATTCGTTTTAAAGGTACTGGCGAGCTCTTTTGAAAGATACCTATCATGAAAATTTACTCCCCTCGAGGGGGGAATTCCCCCCCCCCCCAGGGATGGGGGTGAAGGCGAGGCTCCTACACATACAAAACCTTTTTCCAGTTGACTATCTCTATTATAAATAATTCTGGTAAATTTCATAATGATTATTAAAAAATAATTCTCTTTATGCACATTTATACAAAATTTTGTACTATACCACCATGTTAAAAATTTAGAAAAAGCGGGATGACAACGCAAGCTATAAGACAATTTTTACCAAAAGTTGATAGGCACTAATTTATGTCAAGGTGCAACTACATACCAATTTGTATGAAATTCTGTGAAGTAGTTCCTGAGATACAGTTGCCACAAAAGTTTGTCACATACACACACAGAGACTGACAGACAAACAGACAGACATTTTCTAAAAATGATCAAATCGTGTTCTACAGCTCTCAAAACGTGTAAATCCATCAAAAACCTGAGGTCGAAAAATTTGACGAATCCAATACTTTCTTCTATTGAATATGGACGAAAGTAAAAATTTGGTCCCACAGGCCATAATGATAAAGAATTATTCTTTGTGTCCCTGTAAAAAAACTGTAAGTGCTAAATTCACCAAAATCTATACAGTTCGTGCAACTGTGACCTATAAGATGTGTACAATTTTTTTGTTCAGATTAAATAAGCGTTTAGACGCTATCGCACTTTTAAAAATTTAGCCCCATAGGCCATAATGGTAAAGAATTTTTCTTTGTGCTCCTGTAAAAAAACGGAAAGTGCCAGATTCTCCAAACTCTATACAGATTGATTAACTGTGACCTATAATATGTGTATAATTTTTTTGCCCAATTGAATAAGGCGTTTAGATGCTATCGCACTTTTAAGATTTTAGTCCCATAGACCATAATGATAAAGAATTTTTCTTTGTGTCCCTGTAAAAAAACTATAAGAGCTAGATTCACCAAAATCTATAGTGTTTGTACTATGGCGACTTACAATATACGTACCAACTTTCAGCTTATTCGAACAAAGCGTTTAGACGCTAGCGTGTTCACTCGCAGACACACACACACACACACATACATACACACACACATACATACATACACACACACATACATACATCATCGTAAAAATAGTGAAAACGGACTCAGGGGACCTCAAAACGTATAGAAACATCAAAATCTTGAATTCGGATTTTTGACATGATTACAGTACTTTCCTCACTACAGTGTTCGGAAAGTAAAAAACAGAGTTGAAAATAGAACTTTAAAACATACTTTGTTTACAGAAGGGCATAAAAATGGATTTTTCTACATGACCAGTGTTCGTCGACGTAGTAAATCGTAGCAAAGCACTTCCATTTAATTTTTATATTGTCCGAATTCAAACTTCCTGATATTATTTATTTTTGAGACATCCCGATAACAGACAGACACACATACAGACCAATCTCTAAAAACATTATTTTCGAATTTAGGGACCTAAAAACGTGTAATTATAGCAAAAACTCAATTCCGAAAGTTTGACCTCAAAACAATATGTTTTCTAGCATGTATATATGGGTAAGCGAAAGTCAGAAAAAAAAAAAACTACTTATACAACTGGCTAAAAAAGCCCAGTTTGTTAACTACACTGCGTCTGGTTGCGTTTGCGTATATGCTTTTCTTTGAAAGAAAACACATGTTAAAGGAGGTAGGGGGAGGGCAGATAATAATAAAAGACAGAAATTTTAAGCGCTAGAATAGAATTTCTCAGTTTGTTTTATGCTACTTTTACAGTTAAAAATTTTTATTCCCCCCGCTCTTTCTTCAGAACTCCAGGTAAGACCGCCTTACAGTCTTTGTTGATTATGTGAAAAGAGTTTATTTATATTTAGAAAGTCTTTATTCATCAACCTTAATTAATTTTAGAAAATTTGGAGTTTCCACTCCAAATTTTCTAAAACTAAAAAGAGTTTATTTATTTTAAAATAAAATGAAATTTTAATATCAGTTTTAAATAATAGTATTTTTTCAACTGATTACGTAAATTAAATTTTAAGTTGTGACGCATATTGGCCGAGAGAATGCTTTTGTGGTTGTAAAGATTTCATAAGTCAGTTTTAGTAATTTCGTCATGCTAATAATGTGAATACTGATATTACACAAGTAATCTACAAAGAAAAGGAAAAAAAAAAGTTAAGTATAAAAATATTTTTTAATGCATATGTTGTGACCATAAGAAAACTTTTTTACTTCCTTATACAAAGTATAAGGAAGTATAGTAATCCCGATTTGCGAAATGGATCTTGTATTTCACATTGCTCGAAAACGAATGATCGCTGAATGTTGCCAATTTATACGTGTGACTGTCATGATGTCTAGTTGCACACCTGCAAGTGTCGTCTTAACACAAGCTCTCGTTTTAGAGATATAAGGGATTTTACACCATTTTTCGTGACGTCTGTATGTGTGTGTGTGTGTCTGTGTGTGTATATGTCGCATAACTCAAAAACGGTTGGACGTAGAAAGTTGCGAATTGGTACATAGGTTTGTTATAACATCTAGTTGTGCACCTCCCTTTTTGGACTTTCTATGATTTTCCGTTTTCGAGATATTTAGGAAAATTAGGTTCATAATGACAAAAATACATAGGTTTTGGCCATAATGTATCAAAAAACGGTAATAACTCAAAAACGGTTTAGACAAATTTTGCAATTTAACTGACTTTCCGACTAGCTAGATATTTGAAACTTTCAGAAAAGCTCAGAACATGTTCATCATGCATTTTTTAAATATTTTTAGCCAACTGTTTCCGATACCTGTTACCTTCAGCAGCGTTTATGTGATTCAACAGAAAATTCATTTAACTAACTTCCCGACTAGCTAGACATTTGAAACTTTCAGACTAGATCAGAACACGGTGAAAATGCATTTTTTAAATAGTTTTAGCCAGCTGTGTAGGGTCCATGCTGCCTTCGGCAGCGTTACCAGTTCAAATCTTGGAATCGATTTTTAACTAACTTCCCGACTAGCTAGACATTTAAATATTTCCGGAAAAGCTCAGAACACGGTGACAAAGCATTTTTTAAATATTTTTGACCAATTGTTTCGGGTCACTGCTGCCTTCGGCAGCGTTTACATGGTTCAATAGAAAATTTATTTAACTAACTTCCCGACTAGCTAGACATTTGAAACTTTCAGAATAGTTCAGAACACGGTGAATATGCATCTTTTTAATACTTTTAGCCAACTGTTTCAGGTCCCTGCTGCCTTCGGCAACGTTTATATAGTCCAACAAAATATTTGTTTAACTAACCTCCCGACTAGGTAGACATTTGAAACTTTTAGAATAGTTCAGAACACGGTGAAAATGCCTTTTTTTAATGCTTTTAGCCAATTTTTTCGGGTCCCTGCTGCCTTCGTCAGCGTTACCAGTACAAATCTTGCAATCGGTTTTTAACTAACTTTCAGAAAAACTCAGAACACGGTGATAATTCATTTTTTATTTTTTTTTTTAAATATTTTTAGCCAACTGTTTCGAGTCCAATGTCAATGTTTTTTAACATTATGTATATTTCCAAAAGTGTATAAGGAAGTCATGTGGTGCCCACATCAGATTTTTTGCATTAGTCTTTAAGCCCTCTCTACCGATTAACATGGACAAAAGTTTAATCAAAGCTTCTCACAATAAAACTTTTTCATATAAATTTTGGTGCAACAGTTACATAGATGTAGCCATGTAGAAAATCGTGGAAGATGCGCACCGCCAAATTAAGTTAGATACACTCAAATACGCAAAAATTAAGTCAGCGTTATTTTTTAGTATGGCTATCACACATATCAAGTTTGGTGCATTATTTATATAATATAGCAACTGAAATATAGTCATCTCGTTAACGAGGAAAATTATGGCATGGTATCGCCACCTGTCGGCCGATATACACTCTATATGAATCAGCCTAGTTTTTCAAAATGGCCATTCCACATATCAAGTTTGATATATTAATACATTATAAAGCTAAGATACTGCTTTTCCGTACATGGGGTAAACTGCAGCACACTGTTAAAAATTTCAACAGAAAACTCTGTGTAATCTATTATATTAAGTCTTACGTAAAATTACAGAGAAAAATAAACGGAGATGTTAAAAAACTTATTTTATATATTCATTTTAATAACTAATATTAATTTAATTAGTTATTGGTGAGAATATATTTCGCACTTAGAATGCTTTTTCTAAAGAAGAAACAGTCACTTTTTAATTTTAATTAAAAATTTAAATAATAAAATTACTTAAAAATACAGAGTATAGATTGAGAATCTCGATTATTCACTTTTAACTAAGAATTACTGTAAATTTACGGAGACTCTGGATAAATATTTACATGAAATTTACAGAAATTTTTAACAGTGCATATTAGAGCCACCTGTCGCCCGATATGCCCTCAAATTGAATAGCTTTAGTATTTAATACTGACCTTCTCACATTTCAGTTTAGTAAAATTATACATTATAGAAGCTGACACATAATCTTCCCATAAATGGAGTAAATTTCAACCCCGCAATTAATAAGTTTTTATGGAATTCTGTGCTTTAATTGTTAATCCAGAATTGCCACAATATTTGGTCATCCACGGACAGACAGACAATTTCTAAAAATAGTCTAATTGTGCTCAGAAAATCTGAAAACATATAAATGTATCGAAAACCGGAAGTCAAAGGTTTTTACGAATCGAATACCTTATTCTATGAATATTTTTTTTCCAATGGACGACACTTGCTTCTTAAAGATTGGTCAAGGGGTCGCCGAATTGATGTTCTTTTGTGAAGGGGCAGACCAATGGACGGACATCGCAGTATCTAACGGACACAACACAAGGTAAACATTTATGCCTTGTTTGGGATTCGAGCCCGGGCTGTACTGTGTGGGAGTCAGGGACGCAAACCACCATACCGCATGGGCGGCAATTATAATCTATGAAAATAGTAGAAAGTAAAAAGAGTACTACACGAAAAAAAGATATAGTGAAGAAGTTTAAACCGCAAGGTTTCATAAAAACTTGACATCCACTAGCTGTTCTATGATGAAATATTTTAGCTACATTTCGTAGATTATTCTTCCTTCCAACCAAGCAAGAAATGAAAGAAACAATGAAAGTTTGCTTTCAAAACAAACTTAAACCCAAAATTTTGTCCCAGATAAAAACTTCATACCACTACATGGCGACCTTATTAATAGCCGAGAGGTTTTACCCATGCTGATAAACGGAAGGCACTGTTTTGGACTCAGCACGTATTCATCGATCGCAGCTTGGACTGGAACATTGATTCATTAGATTAAGACCTACAGTTTATAAATAATTCCGATCCACTACGAAAGTCCATATCTGAATTAGGATTCGAACCTGGCACCTGGGAGCGCTATCTATCCTGTCGCCAGATGACTGCCGCGTGGAATTTTCCATGTGTTTCTTCGAAACTCACAGGAACACGGGCTACGATCTTTCAGAAAGACCACCATGGGAGAATGACCACTTAGGCCTAGGTCCCTAGAATATAGACAATCGGTCTCAAATCTCATACAATCAATCAACCAAAACACGTTGATAACACTAAATGTCAAATTGTAGTAAATATTTCACCATACTTTGGAAGCGGCTACGGCGGTGTTAAAATTTGTTTTATAAAACGCAAAAGTTTTAACTGAATAAATCACTTTGATAATTGTTTTGTCAGCTATTTTATATGGCTGATTTATTTAATGGGTTCTTCCCACCGTCGTCTGCTCAATCACGTGATAGAGGAAAACGAATAATGGAATTCTGAGAATCGAATTCAATTAAATATTGTTCTTAAGAACAAAAATTTTAATATTTAATATAAAATAAAATAAAAGTAATATTGTGCATTTGTAAACTGTAGAATAATTGTATTTGTAAATTTAATAATTTTTAAAAAACATTTTATGTGTTTATTTATTTTTACCTATAAGAATCGATTTTTGTATATTGTAGTGTAACTGTAACATTAACTGATCTATTAGCAATAAATAATAGCTTCTTGTGGAATGTTTACGGCTTATAAATTGAAATTTTAAAATTTTTCATTTAATTTAATTGCATAAAGGTGTTACAACAAGTTAATTAACTTAGTTACTGGTCTAAATGGATTTACGTAGTACGATATTGCACTGTCACTGATATAAGTACCAAAAATCAGAGTATTTAAACATGTCTTCATGAACATCAATAACAGGTATAAACTAAATGATGATTGTAAATGTATACAGCAAACAAAAGATAATGAATAATGATATAAAATGGATTAAAAATGATGATGTATAAAAAATAACACAGATTAAATACGATTGATCAAAAATAAGAATAGAAAATATGTTATTTTTAGCAATCGCTCTAGATAAACAAGACTTCGTCTGCTATTTGTTTTTCCTCTATCATGTGACCTCTGACGTCAGGTGGGAAGAGACCATTAATAAGCATTCAAAATTTGTTTTATATAATTTTTCTGTTAACAATTTTCTGAAAAGCAATATTATCAAATAAATTAAAAAGATACAAAGGGCAGAATGGCAACAATCAATCAATAAATAATTACCATTTGGATTTCCTTTTCATTAGATTGAGGAAGTAACATAGAATAATAATTAGGAAGAAGGAGCATGCCAATACTCTTAATGCTTACAAACCCCTTCTAGTGAAATGCCAGCGAAAGCACCTTTTGCACCTCAAAACTTTAAAGAAGGGCCATAGAATAATAATAATATCACGCTGTTTGTTGTGGCAACACAACAGCTTATTAGAAATACTTATGCTCCTTCTTCCTTTATTATTATTCTATGGGAAGTAAGCCCTGACAAGATATTTCAACCATTAGTCATTTCTTTAAGTTATTAATAAAAATAGCAATTGATTTGTATCATTATACAATATGTCGCTTTCATTAACTGTCTCTCTCTCTCTTTTTTTATTTTTTTATTTTTTTGTGTGTGTCTTAAAGACATCATCTATCATTCTGAATTGATATTTATGAATGTATTAACAATATTTAGAAGTATAATAATACTTTTTCTAGTCAAAAATTTTGGTACTGTTTATAATCTTAAAGTTGAGTTATCAAAAGTATTTTGCAGTAAATTGCAAATGGAAATTTTTAATATTAACCTTTAAATGCATAGCGACGTAGACCTGCATCATATGTTTAAAACCTCATGTCTCTTTATGTAGCAACCTTTGCACTGCAAATTCACGTGTCTTTAATTCAGACACATAAGTGTCTTAAATGGGTGTCTTTATTTTCAGAAACGTAAGATGTCTTAATTTAAGACATGAATGTGACTGGATTTAAGACACTTCAAGTTACTTAAAGCATCCGTTTTTAACCCTCATTTTTCATAAATAAATTATTAAATAAATAAATAAATACATAAATACATAAGATTGCGTGTAGTTTAGTTGTCAGTTAAAAAATGGATATAGAATTTCGTAGATCATACATAAAATGCTTATGCAAAAGTTTTCACACGTAGCTAACCTCTCCGACTGACTGGACTCGAAATGAGGAATTACTTCACTCCATCAAAATACACTTCCATCAATTTTCAAGTATTATACCACTATATTCTAGTTCTTTTGTGTATCCCTGTAAACGAACGGTGAACGATTTTCATACCATGTTCTGCAGGAAACCTGCTTTTATGTATTTAAATATACATATTCATTTAATTTGATTTAGTGCAGCCTGTAAATGTCAAACTCTACTTACCTGCAATTTCCCCATAAACGTAATGTATTTGAATTCTCTTGGGTGTCCCTGTACACGAACCCTTTGCTTGATCTCAACGAAAAGTTTAGTGTAGCATTCCTATATTATACAGATTTAGGATACTGAGTTTGAACTTCCTGCTGTAATTTGTTCTTGAGATACGCTGATAACAGATACACACACAGACCTACCGATAAAAATATGTTTTTCCGATTCAGGGGACCTTAAAACGTGTAAATATGACAAAAAAATCTATTTAAAAAATTTCGCCCCAAATCAATACTTTTTCTACCGTATATAAGGGTAAGAAAAAGTAAAAATTGTGCGCAAGTTCTCCCACTGTGGTGGACATACCACCCCGGGGGATGTAAAATTTGGTCTATGGGTTTATTCTACGATGTCTTTCAAACGAGCTCGCCAGTACCTTTAAAACAAACTGATGAACCATAGATTTGGGATAATTTATAAGACAGTTACCTTTTTTTTTTTTTTTGTTTCATTCTTATCAACAACAATAAATCCTAGATGTCGGAACAAAACGGATTTTTTTTGGACATTGAGTGTTATAATTTTTATTAAAATCACACAAACAACTGTGGAAGAAAATCATATTTATTGAATCCGGGGTTCGAGTCCCGGTCCAGGCATTATTTTCACTCAGTCGGAAAAATAAAATTTCAATAAATATGACTTTCTTCCACGGTGTTTTGTGTGATTTTTAATAAAAATTGTATTTCTTTCTCTCATTATCTAATGGTGTTTTCCATTTCCTGCGGCTTATTTTCTGTTGAGCTATCTACATGATAGACCAGAGATGTTTCTGCCTAAAGGTTGTCTGAGTGAGTAATGCTGACCGGGGTGTCGGCCTGGATAGCTCAATTAGTGATCTTGTAAGTCAAAGATCCGGGGTTCGAGTCCCGGTCCAGGCATTATTTTCACTCAGTCGGAAAAATAAAATTTCAATAAATATTGAGTGTTATGTTTCTGTGAGATAAAAATTATCTGAATTCATCATGGAAAATAGTTTTAATAAATAATTTGTACTGCGTGGGAATTTGCATAGAAAACATTGAAGAAACGTTATGGCGGCAACAACATTTTCAATGGAAAATAAATAAATAAATAAATAAATAAATAAAGAATATTTATAATGCTAATAACACTGCTCGGCATGAAAATTGCCCTCAACACCATTTTTGCAAATTATTATGTAAAGTGACCTCCTGAATCCGAATAGGACGACCATTTTGCCCTATCACCCACCATTTTTTAGGGACGGCTCCCTTAGTTTTATCACTTTTCGGTAATTTTGTGGCTATAAATTTGATTTATAGTGGGGAAAAGAAATATTTTAACTGTTAAATATCTTCTGAGGGCCTAAAGAGGTAAAAAATTCTACAATGAACATTTGCAGCAAGGGGAAAATTTAGGGGGGGATTTGCTACTGAAATTATAAGTTACTTTTATTATATTTTATTAATCAATTATTATTATCACTTATTATACATTATGTTTTTTTATTTTGTATTTAGAGTTGAAATAATTATTTTCCACTCTCCAAATCAAATTCATGGCCATAAAATTACCGAAGTGTGATAAAAATTGGGGAAGGAGGTGACGTCTCGAGAAAACGGTGGGTGATGGGGCGAAATGGGGGTCATATTCGGATTCAGAAGGTCATTTTACATAAGAATAAGCAGCAGGAATAGTATGAGGGCTCGATTTTTTTTTTTTTTTTTTTTTTTTTTTTTGCAGCGTAGTGTAATTAAGTAAAAGTTCTTCTTTTTTTTTCAGCGTAGTGTAATCAACTAAAAGTTCTTTTTTTTTTTTTTTTTTTTTTTTTTTTGCAGCGTAGTGTAATCAACTAAAAGTTCTTATATATATATATATATATTTTTTTTTTTTTGCAGCGTAGTGTAATTAACTAAAAGTTCTTCTTATATATATATATATATTTTTTTTTTACTTTCTTCTATATGTAATATAGAGAAAGTATTGGATTCGTAAAAATTTTCGACCTCGGGTTTTTGATGAATTTACACGTTTTGAGAGCTGTAGAACACGATTTGACCATTTTTAGAAAATGTCTGTCTGTCTGTCTGTCTGTCTGTCTGTCTGTCTGTGTGTGTGTGTGTGTGACAAAATTTTGTGGCAACTGTATCTCAAGAACTACTGCACAGAATTTCATACAAATTGGTATGTAGTTGTACCTTGACATAAATTAGTGCCTATCAACTTTTGGTAAAAATTGTCTTACAGGTTGCGTTGCCATCCCGCTTTTTCTAAATTTTTAACATGGTGATATAGGACAAAATTTTGTATAAATGTGCATAAAGAGAATTATTTTTTAGTAATCATTATGAAATTTACAAGAATTATTTAAAATAGAGATAGTCAACTGGGAAAAAAAATTTGTATGCGTAGGAGCCTCGCCACCCCCGTGGGGGGGAAGTCCCCCCTCGAGGGGAGTAAATTTTCAAGATGGGTATCTTTCGAAAGGTCTCGTCAATACCTTTAAAACGAATGGTTGAACTATAAATCTGCGATAATTTAAAACAAAGTTATCGATTTTTTTTTACTTTTAACGAAAAAAAACTTAGAAAAAAAATCTTTTTTTTTTTTTTTTTTTTTTTTTTTTTTAACGAAATTTAACCAGACTTGGTATTTAGTTGGCCCCTGACATAAACTGAGGCTGATTAGATTTGGGGATCAATCGCTCAACAGGTGGCGCTGTGATCGTATTTTTTCTAAATTTTTAACATGGCAGTATAGGAAAAAATTTCGTATAAATGTACATAATGAGAGTTATTCTTAACCTGTGATTGTGAAATTAATATGAATTATTGATAATAGTAGTAGTTAATTAGGGAAAAAATTTGGGGCATCGCTTCCCTCCCCCTAGGGGGAAGTATCCCCCCCCCCCCGGGAGGGGTGTAAATTTTCAAGATCGGTATCTTTCGAAAGGTCTCGTCAATACCTTTAAAACGAATGGTTGAACTATAAATATGTGGTAATTTAAAACAAAGTTATCGATTTTTTTTACTTTTAACGAAAAAAAAAATGAAAAAAAATCTTTTTTTTTTAAATATTGTAGTGCGTGAATTTGTATAGGAAAATATAGAAGAAAGTCTTGTGGTGGCCACAACATACTAGTTTTTTTTTTTTCAGCGTAGTGTCATCGACTAAAAGTTCTTCCTCTTCTACTTCTTTTTTTTTTTTTTTTTTTTTTTTTTTTTTGCAGCGCAGTGTAATCAACTAAAAGTTCTTCTTCTTCTTCTTCTTCTTTTGTTTTTAAGTGTTAGAGCATCAGTTTCGCTCCTGGGGGTGAAAATTTTCGGTATGGGTATCTTTCAAAAGAGTTCATGACTACCTTTAAAACGAATGGTTGAACCACTGACTTGTAATAATTTGAAATAAAGTTATCGATTGTTTTTTTTTTTTAATTTAATTTAACAATAATACATTTCTTAAGATATCATTTTTATAGAATAAAATTGATCTTCAGATATTTAGTGTTATAATTCTCTGTAATGAAAATCATCTGCATTCACCATTGAAAACAGTTTTGATAAATAATTATTTTAATCAATAACACTGCTCGGCATGAAAATTGCCTCTGACACCATTTCAGCATATGTAAAATGACCTCCTGAATCCGAATAAGACGGTCATTTTGCCCTATCACTCACCGTTTTTTAGCAATGGCCCTCTATTTATTTATCATTTTTCGATGATTTTATGGCTAAAAATTCGATTTTTAAGAGGTGGGAGGATTATTTCAACTGTTAAATATCTTCTGAGGGGCTACAGAGTTGGAAAATTCTAAAACATGGACATTTGCGACAAAGGAATTTTTTTTTTTTTTTTTTTTTTTTTTTTTTTGGGGTGGGGGGTGGGGGTGGATTTGCCACTGAAAATATGCATTAAATATCTTATATTTTTTTAATCGGTTTTTAATGTTATTTTTTAAGCTTTATATATTTTTTGTTTTTAGGTGTTAAATTAATTATTTTTCATTCTTCAAATCAAATTCATAGTCATAAAATTATCAAACAAGGAAAGAAATTGAGGGAGGGGGTGGTGTATCTAGAAAACGGTGGGTGACTGGGCAAAACGGGAGTCATATTCGGATTCAGGAAGTCATTTTACATAAGAATCAGCAAAAACTGTATTAAATCTCGATTTTTTTTTTTTTTTTTTTTTTTTTTCAAAATGTCAACATCCTTAACAAGTTTGTTTTAAATGTTCTATGATTCTTTTGTCGCACTGTAATATTGCAGTATAAAATTTGACAATAAACAAATCGAAAGATTTCCTTCATATTTTACACTCGTGTAGATTTGCAATCAGGAGCCTTAACGTCCAATTTGCATTGATAATTACTATTGAATTGCGGTAAGTCTCGCCAAAATCTGCAACAGTTTTAGCAATATTTTTGACATTGAAGGAAAATTTTAGTGTTTACTGGTAGATTTCACTAGTCGCTATAGACAAATAATAATTTCTCCCCTTACGGTACTTTATACATTTGTAAGGAAAAACAGAGATAATAAGTCTTTTGTATTAAATTTCCATTTTCTCACAATCGATTCCACAGTCACTTATCTTGAGGAAAACAATTTAAAGAATTTAAATTAAAAAAAGTTGTTTCCTTTTCATTCTTCGGAAATTGTGTTAATAATTCCAAAATCTTATAATCTATAGATGGAAGAAATAATTTTAGTCTGTAATAGAATAACTTAAAAAGTTAACGAACTAAAGATAAGTTAATTCCATAATTTTTGCTACATCATTATCATAGAATATGTATACAAGGCTTATATTTTCCCTATAGTTGATTGTCACTGATAAATAGAATGATGAATCTGATATTTTGACAAACGAGAAGTTACATTAAAATATTGTGATATTCCTCAAACACTATTGCTTCCTCGTACATTGTTTTGTATTTCTCCAGCAGATAAATGATGGTGAACACTTTTTAGAAATTGGTCAAGTTTTGTGCATTACTTTTTTTTTTTTTTTTTCTTTTAAATTTTTGATTGTGGCTCAAATACACTGCTGTTCAAAATTAAAACAACAACTCGTTTTCTTCTTTTGAACAAGTAAACATATGAGCATAAAATTTGGATGAATGTCTGTTACCATATCATTAATCGAATTTTACGTAACTTTAGCAAAAGTAATAATTTTTAAACTAATAATCATTCAATTTTTCTCAAAAGTAAGCTTTGGAAAAAATGAAAAATTTCAACAATTTTAGAAAAGAAAACTTGACGAAAAATGTTTTTAAGGAGACATAGATAGGTGAAGACGGACATGCCGTCAACTAAATCCCGATCTTTTTCTTTCTTTATTCGCTTTTCTTTTACTTTTATAACGAACTTTTTGAAAAAATATAATTACTAATTTATAAACTATTTTCATGCTTGTATGTATATTTTTTAAAAAGTTATTCGCATGTGAAAAAAAGAAGATAAAAGAAGAAACAAAAAAGTGATCACAGGAAGAAAAATCAGGTTTTAATCTAACACATGGATGCATGTAGTACATCTTTACCTATCTATAATGCTTCCTTATGATCATTTTTACTTTCTCTTACCCATAGGCTCGAGAAAGTATTGTTTAAGGGTCAAATTTTCGAACGTGAGTATTTGTTATATTTACATGTTCTGAGGTCCCCTGAATACGAAAATCATGTTTTTAGCGAATGGTCTCTCTCTCTCTCTCTCTCTCTTTCTCTCTCTCTCTCTCTCTCTCTGTGTGTGTGTGTGTGTGTGTCTGTCTGTCTGTCGGTCTATCTGTGTGTCTGTTATCAGCATATCTTAAGAACAAACAGTTGCTGAAATTCAAAACTCTGTATTCTAAATATGTATCATATAGGGATGCTACACTCAGCTTTTAGTTGAGATGAAGCAAATGGTTCGTGTATAGGGACATTCAAAAGTATTCAAATACATTACGTCTATGTGGAAAATTGCAGGTAAATAGAGTTTAACATCTATAGACTGCACTAAACCAAATGAAACGAATATATATTTTGTGTAATAGAGATAGTCAACTGGGAAAAAGTTCTTGTGCATGTAGGAGCCTCGCCTCCCCCCCTGGGGGGAAGTCCCCCTTCGAGGGGAGTAAATTTTCATGATGGGTATCTTTCAAAAGAGCTCGCCAGTACCTTTAAAACGAATGGTTGAACTATGGATCTGCGATGATTTAAAATAAAGTTATCGATTTTTTTTTTCATTTTTAACCATGTATATATGTATATATATATATATATATATATATATATATATATATTCAATGTAATATTGAGAATAAATTGAACTTTTTTTGAGATATTTAGTGTTATACTACTTCTCTAATATGGAAACCGATTGCATTATCATGGAAGACAATTTTTTTAAATAATAATTTTAATAAATTATATTTACTGAGTGAATTTGTATAGGAAAGTATAGAAGAAAGTCGTGTGGTGGCCACAACACACTAGTTATATATTTTTTTAGTGGATGTGCTTTACTAATAATATTTTACCATTTCCAGGAAAGCTGTTCGGGAATTAAAATAAATTCCTCATAGATATATGGTAAATAATGTATGTTTTAAGCTAAAGATTCATCACTTGTTTTTTGCATATTTACACGTTTTGAGGCTTCCTGATTACCGTAGTCAAGTTTTTTAACGTTTGATCTTTGTCTGTGTCTCTTAGAGTGACTTAAAAACGAATAATTTTAGGCGATCCAAATGTTGTATTTTGAATTTAATGTAAGTTTCTTGCTGGAAAAGTTTGATCAAGATTGGTAAGTTTCAATGAATGTTACATGTGAAACTCTTTTCTATATCGCTTTACAAACAAAAATAAAATTTAAAGAAATCATGAAACTGTTTTAAAGCCCGTTTTGGAAAGTTTCGAAACGGACAGTATCGAAAAAATTTAAGTAGCCATTTTATATTTGAATCCCAGTTACATATGAACAAGACAATACGTGGTGTTCATAATATTTTCTTTCACGTTATTGTCTATATTTATTTGATTTATTCAATCAAACATAAAATTACAACAATTTCACACCAAATATAATATTACAATGTGCTATGATCAACTAAGTCTATCGCATGAGACAATTAATTTTCGTGGTTATAATAGTAGTTGAGTTAGTTAATAGTGTGGCGTTTCGGAATTTCTGGCGAGGGTTCTGGTAGCGAAGAAGAAAATCCCGTCACAGCAGAAGTTGATAAGAAAATTAATTTAATTAAAATTTAAACAAGATTCTATGTACAACCTTTAGTTACAATATTGATGTTGGAGGATTATATACAATGGCCAGGAGCTACAGTATGGATCGATAGTTGAGTTGATGCTTTTAACCAACAGTTTCAGTGGATCTCCGTGATCCTAAATTCGATTTACTGAAACAATCCTTGCACCGTTCCAGGTACAGAAAAGATATAGCTCAGTCCTAGGATAATTTTAAGTACAAAGTCTCTTATGAGCTGACCTGCACCTTCGCCGGTGACAGAAAATACGCTGACCTGTGTTCTCTGCTCCTAGAGGAACACAAAAAATCATTAAATGTCTCGTTACCTCTCCTGGTAAACGGGACAAGAAAAAACCCTCCGACCTTCACTGGCCGAAGACAAGATGCGAATCCCCGACTCTCTGCTTCCAGCTCTGTTCCTGGGAAAACTCGTTCTCTCGATGGCAACCCGCGCTCCTCTCTCATTCGCTGAGCGGGCGGGCGCCTTCCCGTCTGGCCGAAGAAATTCCTCGGAAACTCCAATGTTCTCACGACCATCAGGGCGTACCATCAGGGCAGCTTCTTTGTACTTTAGTGTCACAGTTCGAGACAGTCTGGAGCCAAACTATTGTAAGTATCAGCACACCTGCTCTGTGTAGAGATTAAGGTCTGGCCAACTTTAATTAATTGGAAGGGGGGCTGTATGCCACAACTTCCCCCCCCTTAAGATGATTTTCTGGGGTTGAAACTCCAGAAAATCTCTGCAATCAAATTAGGTTAGGGTGCATCAAAGCAATTCTAGAGAGGCTAATCTTCCTGACTAAACAATACTTAAATTTACACTAAAGTTACAAGTTTCAAATTACAAATTAATTAACATAATAAAACAATACTAATAATAATAAATTATATACAAAATTTCTTACAGATAACTTTTAATCCACCCGACTCAAACAGTCCACATGAGGAATGTCTTTTCCTGGTCTGTGTCGGATTTCATAGTTAAAGGGCTGCAAGGTTAACGCCCACCGCATTAATCTGGGATTGTTTCCCGCATTTCTCTTTAACCATATTAATGGGTTGTGATCAGTTTCTATGGTAAATTTTTGACCATCCAGGTAATGTTTTAACTTTTTCACTGCGAAAATGATCCCAGCACATTCCTTTTCGGTTGTGCTATAGTTTTTCTCTGCCTTAGTAAATTTTCGACTTAAGTACAGAATTGGATGTTCTTCATCTCCTTGCCTTTGAGCCATGATAATACCTATCCCCTTATCTGAGGCGTCACTTTGAATAATAAACTCCTTAGTATAATCAGGAGCGTACAGTACTGGGTCACGGGTGAGTTTATCTTTTAACTCCCTAAAAGCCTTCTCCATTTCGGGACTCCAGTCTACTTTTTCCTTTTTCGTTTTCCCTTTTAAAGCTCGGGTCAGCGGTTCTACTATAATTGCATAGTTTTTTATGTATCGGGAGTAATACCCGCACATCCCTAAAAACCTTCTAATTTCCGTTTTTGATTTTGGAGCTGGGAAATCAGTAATGGCCTTAATTTTAATCTCGGACGGTTTCCTACGTCCTTTCCCTACAACATGCCCTAAATATTTGACCGTCTCCTGAGCAAATTTACACTTGGCTAATTTAATGGTTAATTTTGCCTTGGTTACCCGCTTTAGAACTATATCTAAATGTTCTAAATGCTCTTCCCATGAATTAGAAAAGATAGCCATATCGTCAAGGTAAGGCAAACAGAAACTTTCTAGTCCCTTTAATAGAATACTCATGAATTTTGAAAACCTATACGGGGTGGAGACAAGTCCAAATGGCATTACCAAAGGTTGATATGAACCGAAACTAGTTACAAATGTCGCTAAACGTTGTGCGTTAGGGGTTAAAGGTATTTGCCAATAGCCTTTAGTTAAGTCAATCACGGTAATAAATTTTGATGCTGCCACTTGCTCTACCCTCTCTTCTATGTTAGGCAAAGGGAAAAATTCGGCACGAGTTATCTGATTTAACTGGCGATAATCAACGCACGGGCGGGGTTCTCTGCCAAGGGCCTCTACTAATATCATAGGCGAGGTATAATCTGACTCCCCTTCCTTAATTATGCCCAATTCTAACATACGCTGGATTTCGGATTTCAGGATGTCGGTTTGTCGAGGTGACGTCCTATATGGCTTCATTCTAACGGGTTTATCACTAGTCAATTCAATATCATGCTCAATTAAATTCGTTTGGCCTGGAATATTGGAAAACACTTTCTTGTGTTTAATTAGTAATGCTCCTAATTGCTCCTGTTGGGCTTTTATGCAACGACTTCCTAATTTACTGTCCCTAATTACCATATTGAGGTCAAATTCTTCCGGGTCAGTTATAGGATAAGGTATTTCTAAGTCTGCCTCCGTCGTTTTATTATCCCAATTTTCCTCTATTAATACATTTACGATTTCTGCTCTCTGCACGTAAGGTTTTAGTAAATTGACATGATAAATTTGCGACTTTTCGCGCCTGTCCGGTACATTTACAATATAATTAGTCTCTGACATTTGACTCTCAATAGTGCCTGGCCCTATCCATGATACGGATAATTTATTGGGTTTACTTGTGGCTAAAACCAGCACTTTATCCCCGGGATTAAATTTCCGATTTACCGCATTTCTGTCATACCAGATTTTGCGTTTGTCCCTTTTTTTCTCCATCTGCTCCCCTGCGAGCTCTTGACACCTTTGTAGTCTGTTTATCAATTCGAAAACATACTCCGTCACTGGGTTTTGCTCCTCTTCCTGCTCTGTCCATTTCTCAAATAGCAGGGTTTCCGGGGTTCGCAGATTTCTCCCATGAACCAACTCGGCTGGGCTGAATCCCGTTGATTCATGTGTTACCGTCCGAAAAGCTAACAAAGCATAGGGTAAACTCCTCTCCCAACTTTCTCCACTTTCTAAACAGATTACCTTCAATAACCGTTTAACTGAACGATGCCAACACTCAATGCAATTTTTCTGTGGGTGGTGCACACTACTGTGAGTTATTTTAATTCCAAATTTTTCTAAGAAAGTTGAGGTTAAGTTACTCATAAAACAAGCCCCTAAGTCTGTTTGGATTACTTTCGGAAATCCCATTCTACTAAATACTATCATTAACGCGTCGATCACTGTTTCCGACCTTGAATCGCGTATCGGGATAGCCTCTGGATACCTCGATGCTAAACACATAGCCGTGAGCATATATTTATTTTGATTTTCTGAAGGTGGGAGTGGTCCCACAATATCACAGTTTATATGCATAAAAATTGCAGTAATAATGGGAACAAGTTTAAGAGGGGCTTTTTTTTGCTCTCCTGCCTTCCCAATTTTCTGACAAGGATCACACGATTTTACATAGGCTTCAGCCTCTTTAATGATATTTGGCCAGAAAAAATATCGCAGCAATTTATCCTTAGTTTTAGTCATGGCCACATGACCGGATATTAAACTGTGACAAAGATTCAAAATTTCATTCCTATATTTCCGCGGAATAATTAGCTGACGTCTTTTTCTCCTCTGTGATCTGTAGCAATTCTGTACAGCAAACCTTGATCTATTGTTAAATTCGATTTCTCCTCTTTCGCGCGCGCCCACAACTCCGTTAGGCTTTCATCTTTTTCCTGCTCTTGGCGAAACTCGTTTTTCCCAACGTGCGCCAGAGCGGTGATCCTATCCTCCTCTAACTCGGGGAGGAAAATTGATTCTTCCGTACCCTGATTTTCCGTAGGCTCGCTCTCTGGCGACATTTCTGCCTCTCCCTGATCATTCCCAGTGCTTTCACTCGCCAGACTGGTTTTTGGCGCAGTTTCGTTTTTACGCCTTTTTGCTCGCGTTTCGACTGCATGGATTAATTCGGGTTTTTGTTTTTTTCTCTCGATTAATTTATGCGTCTCATTTCCCAGTAAATAATAATCCATGAGAACTTCCTTATCCGATACCGCGGCTTTCGTATTAATTAACCCTATTCCCTCAATTTCTAATTCAATATTGGCTATGGGTAGACATCTCACTTCGTTGGCTAAAGCTGCTTTAACCCACACGGTTTCCCCGTTTAATTGCTCATTAGAAATTATTTTATGAGGGGCAATATCGAGGCACGTCCCAGAATCACGTAAAATGGTAAACTTTTCCCCATTTATCTTGGCTTCACTTAAATAAGGTTCAAAAGCCGGGTTTAAATTCTCAGCGTCTCCTACGTGATTTACTTTTTCAGCCTTCTCTTGTCTGCTTTTCCAGACTGGGCAATTTGGCTTAATGTGATCGGGGGAAGAGCACACATAGCAAACAATAGGTTTTCGGGCCTCAAATAATTTAGATCTTTCCGTCAGATCAGACTTATCCCTCCAATTTTTTTGTTCTGGGGCATTTTTCTCAACCCTATTTTTATCAAAGTTGCGAGGTTTATCTAATTTCTTTTCTAGTGGTGGTTTCGGGGTCCAACTTTTCTTATTATTTCTGCGAACTGACTCGTACACGTCAAACTTCTTAGCTAACTCTCGCGGTTCATTGAGAGAGCTCCACGAATCTATGAAATGATCTTTCATTTCGAAATTAGCCCGTTTCTTTAACTGGTCGGCCACCATTAATTTCTTTAGATCCTCAAAATTCGTTACTTCTACTCCCTCTAACCACCCATTTAAATATGTATCTAAATCATAAGCTAGATCATGCCAAAGAGTTCCCGGTTGTTTTTGGTGTTGCATAAATTTAATTCTAAAATTTTCCGGACTTAATTTAAATCGATCTAATAGCATTTGTTTGACTTTCTCAAAATCGTCACTAATTTCTTGGGGTTCTTTTAAAATTAATTCCGCGATTTCTACGGGCAATAAAGCTAATAAATTAGTCACTAGATCCTCGTCATCTATTTCTAACTTCCTAGCTTGTCTTTGGAATAACGCAAGAAATAATGCCATGTCCGATTTCTCCGGTTCAAATTTTTGCATAACCGATTTTAGTGATTGTCGGCTGGGGCGTTCGCTACGAGTCGAAGCTAGACTTACTGTTTCTGAATTTTGGGCTATTTTAAGTTTTTCTAACTCTAATTCATGTTTCCTTTCCGCTTCTCTTTCAGCGATTTTTTTCTCTTCAGCCTCCCTTTCCGCAATCTTTTCCGCCTTCCTTTTCTCTTCCGCCTTTCTTTCTAAGAGATCCTCCCGTATTAACTTAATTTGAGCTAGGGCTAGGTCTTTATCATAATCTGGAGACTTTTGAATTTTCCCTATGATATCACTTATCCTATCCGAAGTTTCAACAATCACTCCGAATTCGACTGCGAGCTCTTGCAGTTCCGCTTTCCTATACTGCCCTAAATCTGACATGTTTACCTAATTCTAAATTCACAATTTAATCTTACACAATTCCCAAAAAAAAAAATTTCTACACAATACCTAACACTTTTACACAATTCCTAACAATTTTACACAATTCTTACAATTTTACCCAATTCCAAAAAATACATATACAAAATTACACTAATAAAACCTATAATTCAATTTTGCAAATTTTTGGGGTGTATAAAATTCCAATACAACACGATTCCAATAATTAAAACTTAATATTCAATTCTACACATTAAATTTGAAATATTTGAAATCACAACCCTTTCCAGGAAAGAAACCTCTTTCCGTAACTTATTTGATTCACTTTTAATTTTCATAAATTACACAAAACAATATGAAATTACTGTGTTATCTTTCTCAAGGTATTTTAACACCCTTTTTGTTTTCTCAAACAATATCTGTTTTCAAGTATAATCTTTCTCATTTAAAACAAGATAATCAAATATGTGCAAATCAATTAATATTTTTCCAAACTAAACAAATATGAGTTATATTTAAATTAAATTTACCTATAATTTAAATTCCTCCCTGTTTTTACTTAGAGTTTCTAATATTTGTGATGTGCCACATTTTTAATTTTTCCAAAAACAATGTTAATTTAAGGTTTACTCTCCCTTAATAAATTTCTAAATAACTTTTAACTTTATACATTTATCATCTAATACCTTAAATAACAAAAATTTTACAGCCTCACTAGAAAAGTTTGACTCACCCCTGTTTTGTTGTCGTTGCTCGAGTTCCGTCCTTCCTTCTGGCACTTATGATGGGCTCTCGGATCGGCACTCCGTATGGAATTCGGTATGGGCTCCGGATAATTCAGGCTGAGGGCTCTCCTCTCTGTCTTAGAGATTCTAGTCGATGCGACGTAGATGTATCCTCCGTTGATTTGATGGTTCGACGTACTCCGCTGC
Source organism: Salticus scenicus (assembly GCA_963930645.1). Lineage (NCBI taxonomy): Eukaryota > Metazoa > Arthropoda > Arachnida > Araneae > Salticidae > Salticus > Salticus scenicus. Next base: position 31,469,181 of record OZ005660.1, read on the forward strand.
GTCTATCCTTCCGATCCTTCCGTTGAGTCTATCACGTTTCTATCGTCCGTAGTCCGTACTTCTTCAGGCAGTGTAGTATTTCTCCAACAATCATCCCTCTAGCGCTGCCACCAAGTTAGTATAGCTGTGGCGTTTCGGAATTTCTGGCGAGGGTTCTGGTAGCGAAGAAGAAAATCCCGTCACAGCAGAAGTTGATAAGAAAATTAATTTAATTAAAATTTAAACAAGATTCTATGTACAACCTTTAGTTACAATATTGATGTTGGAGGATTATATACAATGGCCAGGAGCTACAGTATGGATCGATAGTTGAGTTGATGCTTTTAACCAACAGTTTCAGTGGATCTCCGTGATCCTAAATTCGATTTACTGAAACAATCCTTGCACCGTTCCAGGTACAGAAAAGATATAGCTCAGTCCTAGGATAATTTTAAGTACAAAGTCTCTTATGAGCTGACCTGCACCTTCGCCGGTGACAGAAAATACGCTGACCTGTGTTCTCTGCTCCTAGAGGAACACAAAAAATCATTAAATGTCTCGTTACCTCTCCTGGTAAACGGGACAAGAAAAAACCCTCCGACCTTCACTGGCCGAAGACAAGATACGAATCCTCGACTCTCTGCTTCCAGCTCTGTTCCTGGGAAAACTCGTTCTCTCGATGGCAACCCGCGCTCCTCTCTCATTCGCTGAGCGGGCGGGCGCCTTCCCGTCTGGCCGAAGAAATTCCTCGGAAACTCCAATGTTCTCACGACCATCAGGGCGTACCATCAGGGCAGCTTCTTTGTACTTTAGTGTCACAGTTCGAGACAGTCTGGAGCCAAACTATTGTAAGTATCAGCACACCTGCTCTGTGTAGAGATTAAGGTCTGGCCAACTTTAATTAATTGGAAGGGGGGCTGTATGCCACAATAGTAGTTCGTATATAGAAAAATAAATAATGAAATATGTAAACATGATCATGGTACAGCCTTAATGTTGTTCCCCTTGGCGACTTTTGAATTTTTGTTGTCACTTTAGACAAAAATACATAATTTATTTTTATTTATTTATTTTTTGTTTGTTTGTTTATTTCTTTTCTTTTCATTTTCCTTTCCTTTCCTTTTCTTTCTTTTCTGTTTTTCAATATTTTATAATTTATTTGTATTTTTTATGCGCTACTTGGCTTAAAATGGCTTTTACGAAAGTGGAGTCCTTGGCGAAAAATGTCCGATCTATTTCAGCATCAAAATTTTAAAAATTACCCAATAAGTAAAGCTCTTTAATGTAATGCTGAATTAGCTTTCATGCTTAGCGCGATTCATCCGTGCCAAAAACATACTATTTAAACAAAATGGGAAAAAAAATTTAAAATTTAAAGTTTAATATATTTTTTTACTTTCTTCTATATGTAATATAGAGAAAGTATTGGATTCGCGAAAATTTTCGAAGTCCACTTTTTGATGGATTTACATGTTTTGGGATATGGAGAACACGAATTAGTAGTTTTTAGAAAATGTCTGTCTGTCTGTCTGTCTGTATCATTTTTTTTGTGGACGCTGTATCTCACGAACCAATGAATGAAATTTAACCAAACTTGGTATTTAGTTGCACCCTGACATAAACTGGTGCTGATTAGATTTTGGGATCAATCGCTCAATAGGTGGCGTTGTGATCGCATTTTATGCAAATTTTTAACATGGCAGCATAGGACAAAATTCCGTATAAATGGGCATAAAGTGAGTTATTTTACACTTGTGATTGTAAAATTAATATGAATTATTGATAATAGTAGTAGTTAGCTAGTAAAAAAATTTTGTGCATGGGGGGTATCGGTTCCCCCCCCCCCGGGGAAGTAAATTTTCAAGATGGGTATCTTTCGAAAGGTCTCGTTGATAATAGTAATAGTTAACTTGGAAAAAAATTTTGTGCATGTGGGGGCATCGGTTCCCCCCCCCACCGGGGGGGGGGAAGTTCCCACCCGGGGGGGGCAAAGTTTCAAGATGGGTATCTTTCGAAAGGTCTCGTCAATAACTTTAAAACGAATGGTTGAACGATAAATCTGTGATAATTTAAACCAAAGTTATCGATTTTTTTTTACTTTTAACAACAACAAAAAAAAAAAAAAACAGAAAAATATCGCATTTTTTTTTTTTAACGAAATTTAACCAAACTTGGTATTTAGTTTGTCCCCGACATTAACTGGTGCTGATTATGTTTGGGGATCAATAGCTCAACAGCTGGCGCTGTGACAGCATTTTATCTAAATTTTTAACATGGCAGCATAGGACAAAAATTCGTATAAATGTGCATAATAAGAGTTGTTTTAAACTTGTGATTGTAAAATTAATATGAATTATTGATAATAGTAGTATGTAACTAGGAAAAAATTTTTCTGCATGGGGGGCATCGCGTCCCCCCCTGGGGGAGAAGTACCCCCCCGGGGGGGATAAATTTTCAGGATGGGTATCTTTCGAAAGGTCTCGTCAATACCTTTAAAACGAATGGTTGAACTATAAATCTGTGATAATTTAAAACAAAGTTATCGATTTTTTTCACTTTTAACAAAAAAAAAAAAAAAAAAAACGAAAAAAAAAAAAAATCGTACTTTTTTTTTTTTTTTTTTTTTTTTTTTTTTTTTAAATATTGTTACTGATTGAATATGTATAGGTAAATATAGAAGAAAGTCTTGTGGTGGCCACAACATACTAGTTTTTTTTTTTTTTTTTTTTTTTTCGCGTGAAAGCATATTTAATTTTATATTGAAAAAAAAAAATAACTTTTTTTTTTTTTTTAGAAACAATTAAAAATTTAAATGTCCAATTTAAAGGTTTTACCAGGTTATTATTTTCACATTTTAATTAATTTTAAAAAAATCTAATCAAAATTTCGTTACAAATAAGGCACCAAATGAAAGGGACATTTTTTCTGAATCCGTCGGTTTAATTAACTTATCGATCCGACAGTTTGATTTTTTTTTTTAAATTAACTAAAGTATGAAAAGCTGGTGCCAGTTTTTTAAATTAACTGAAGTATGAAAAGCTGGTGGCAACTTGCGTCAGACAAACAGAAGAAAATCTCTTTTAGCCAATCAACTTCCGTCAACACACAGTCAAACAGGAAGAAAACACTCTTAGCCATTTAAAAAAAAGAGATTAAAATTATGTGAAACGCAAACGATTTTTATCTCAAAGAAAATAACTGAGAATGCCGAAAGAAATTCAATATTTTCCAACATCAGAAGAAATGCGCTCTTTCCATTTTATTTTACTTTCGTTAAAAATGAAAAAAAATCGATAACTTTGTTTTAAATTATCACAGATCTATTGTTCAACCATTCATTCTAAATTTATTGACGACATTTTTTTAAAAGATATCTGTAATGCATTATGAGATTTAAGGGAAAATTGTTCAATGCAAGTTTCCTGTGTTTGTTTCTTGTTCAATATAAGTTTCACGTGTGTTGCGAGGAATTGTTTAGTAAATGGTATGTGTATGCAAAGTTTAGACGATAGACATGGCTACACAATAGAAAACATTTTAATGATTTTCCTTTAAAAATAAAGCTGTAAAGGTGCTTTTGTGAGATTTATTACTGCATAGCTAAAACAAATATTAATACATATACAAGGGCATTTAATACATGAGGACTGCACAAACGTAATTTTTACAGTTCTTTTTTTCATTAAAAGAAGAAATAAAAATAAGTATAAAAATAATATTTGCGAAATTTCTTCCTTTCTAATTAAAAAATTAAAAAATTCTTTTTACTTTCTTCTGTATTTAATAGAAGAAAGTATTGGATTGGTAAAAAATTTCGGCCACGGGTTTTTGATGGATTTACACGTTTTGAGAGCTTTAGAACACGATTTGACCATTTTTAGAAAATGTCTGTGTGCGACAAAATTTTGTGGCAACTGTATCGCAGGCACTACCGCACAGAATTTCATTAAAATTCGTATGTAGTAACACATTGACATAAATTAGTGCCTATCAACTTTTGGTAAAAATTGTCCAACAGCTTGCGTTGCCATCCCACTTTTTCTAAATTTTTAACATGGTGGTATAGGACAAAATTTTGTATAAATGTGCATAAAGAGATTTTTTTTTTTTTCGATCATTATGAAGTTTACTGGAATGATTTGTAATAGAGATAGTCAACTGTTAAAAAAAAAAAAAAAAAAAAAAAAAAAAAGTGTATTTAGGAGCCACCCCCCCCCCCCACGAAGGGGAATTCCCCCCTTCGAGGGGAGTAACTTTTCATGATGGTTATCTTTCAAAAGAGCTCGCCAATACCTTTAAAACGAATAGTTGAACCATCGATCTGCGATAATTTAAAATAAAGTTATAGATTCTTTTCATTAAATATATATATGTAATATTGAGAACAAAATTGACTTTTTTTGGATATTTAGTGTTATACTACTTCTCTAATATGGAAATCGTCTGCATTATCACGGAAGATAATTTTTACTTTCTTTTATATGTAATATAGAGAAAGTATTGGATTCGCGAAAATTTTCGAAGTCCACTTTTTGATGGATTTACATGTTTTGGGATATGGAGAACACGAATTAATAGTTTTTAGAAAATGTCTGTCTGTCTGTCTGCCTGTCTGTCTGTATCATTTTTTTGTGGACGCTGTATCTCACGAACCAATGAATGAAATTTAACCAAACTTGGTATTTAGTTGAACCCTGACATAAACTGGTGCTGATTAGATTTTGGGATCAATCGCTCAATAGGTGGCGTTGTGATCGCATTTTATGCAAATTTTTAACATGGCAGCATAGGACAAAATTCCGTATAAATGGGCATAAAGAGAGTTATTTTACACTTGTGATTGTAAAATTAATATGAATTATTGATAATAGTAGTAGTTAGCTAGGAAAAAAAAATTTGTGCATGGGGGAGCATCGGTTCCCCCCCGGGGAAGTAAATTTTCAAGATGGGTATCTTTCGAAAGGTCTCGTTGATAATAGTAATAGTTAACTTGGAAAAAATTTTTGTGCATGTGGGGGCATCGGTTCCCCCCCCCCACCGGGGGGGCAAAGTTTCAAGATGGGTATCTTTCAAAAGATCACGTCAATACCTTTAAAACGAATGGTTGAACGATAAATCTGTGATAATTTAAACCAAAGTTATCGATTTTTTTTACTTTTAACAAAAAAAAACCAGAAAAATATCGCAATTTTTTTTTTTTTTTTTTTTAACGAAATTTAACCAAACTTGGTATTTAGTTGGTCCCCGACATAAACTGGTGCTGATTATGTTTAGGGATCAATAGCTCAACAGGTGGCGCTGTGATAGCATTTTATCTAAATTTTTAACATGGCAGAATAGGACAAAAATTCGTATAAATGTGCATAATTAGAGTTGTTTTAAACTTGTGATTGTAAAATTAATATGAATTATTGATAATAGTAGTATGTAACTAGGAAAAAAATTTTCTGCATGGGGGGGCATCGCTTCCCCCCTCTAGGGCGAAATACCCCCCAGGGGGGGTAAATTTTCACATTGGGTATCTTTCGAAAGATCAGGTTGATAATAGTAGTAGTTAACTAGGAAAAAATTTTTGTGCATGTGGGGGCATCGGTTCCTCCCCACCGGGGGGGCAAAGTTTCAAGATGGGTATCTTTCGAAAGATCTCGTCAATACCTTTAAAACGAATGGTTGAACGATAAATCTGTGATAATTTAAACCAAAGTTATCGATTTTTTTTAGTTTTAACAAAACAAAACAGAAAAAAAATCGCTTTTTTTTTTTTTTTTTTTTTTTTTTTTTTAACGAAATTTAACCAAACTTGGTATTTAGTTTGTCCCCGACATTAACTGGTGCTGATTATGTTTGGGGATCAATAGCTCAACAGCTGGCGCTGTGATAGCATTTTATCTAAATTTTTAACATGGCAGCATAGGACAAAAATTCGTATAAATGTGCATAATAAGAGTTGTTTTAAACTTGTGATTGTAAAATTAATATGAATTATTGATAATAGTAGTATGTAACTAGGAAAAAAAATTTCTGCATGGGGGGGCATCGCTTCCCCCCCTGGGGGGGAAGTACCCCCCCCGGGGGGGATAAATTTTCAAGATGGGTACCTTTCGAAAGGTCTCGTCAATACCTTTAAAACGAATGGTTGAACTATAAATCTGTGATAATTTAAAACAAAGTTATCGTTTTTTTTCACTTTTAACAAAAAAAAAAAAAAAAAAAAAAAATTTAGAAAAAAAAAAATCGTACTTTTTTTTTTTTTTTTTTTAAAATATTGTTACTGATTGAATATGTATAGGTAAATATAGAAGAAAGTCTTGTGGTGGCCACAACATACTAGTTTAAAATAATTTTAGTAAATTATTTTTACTGAATGAATTTGTATAGGAAAATATAGAATAAAGTCATGTGGTGGCCACAACATACTAGTTTTATGAAAATATTGATAACACATACATAAGATTTGTATGCTTGACTCTAGAAGCCCGCTTGTAAATCTTCGTCAGATAAAGACAGATGGCACATGACAGAATTACAGTACGAAGAACTGGGAAGACACCCAGGACCAGCACGGGAATCGAACCCGCTGTCCTACGCTCGAAGGCGATTAACAGTGTGGTGACATAACCACACGGCCACGGAGGTCCCGTACTAGTTTAAAATTAATATTATCAAAGAGACAAATACACTGAAGGCTAAACGATGCAACGAGTACTTAGAAAGTATTTAGAATCTACGCGAAGCGCGTATTTTTTTAGTTCTTGTTTTAAGGATCCGCTTCACTCACTGCCGCCGGAAGCCGAAGCTAATGTTATTCTATGGGAAATTTTTCTTTACAAATAACTTATTAACTAATACATATTTTTAAATTTCTGTTTTCCCATTCTGAAAATTCCCAGCTGTAAAATTGACGGACCTTTTTTAAAAAAATTATTTTTTAAATTTTTTATATTTTATTTTGAAGCTGCAAAATACGAATTTTTAATATGTGGATTTTTTTTCATTTTGCAATTTCAAAGTAAAATATTTATTTAAGAGTGAGCAAGAAGGAAATTTTCGTTTTCGTTTTTTTGTTGTTGATTTTTGATGTTTTGATGTTTTTTTATATTTTATTTTGAAGCTGCAAAATACGAATTTTTAATATGTGAATTTTTTTAATTTTGCAATTTCAAAGTAAAATATTTATTTAAGAGTGAGCAAAAAGGAAATTTTCGACCTCGTTTTTTTTATTGTTGATTTTTGATGTTTTGAGGTGTAAAGAGGTCACAAAAATGGTGTGGTTTGAGGTAGTAAGTAAAAAAAGGTACAAGTAAAGTAGGTACAAAAAAGGTACAAAAAAGGTAGTAAGTTTGTTAGTTTATTAAATTGGTAGTCTGTGTACACAATATTTCAAAATTATTTTCATCATAAAGATATTAAACCAGCTTTAGAATATCTTTTTGTTATTGGCATGAACATCTTTAACTACAGATATTTTTCTTTGAAAACTTTGTAAGTTGAAAAAGAACTTTGAAAACTTTGTAAGAAATTTACGATTTTTAGTATGGAATAATAGGGTAATATTTGAAATCAATGAGCATTATGAGGATTAGTATTATTGTAAAAATATCGGATCGGGTTTTAAGTATCACTTATTATATTGGAATGAACACCACTGACCATGGACATTGTGTTTTGAAAGCTTCGTAACTTAAAAAAAAAAAAAAAAAAAAAAAAATTACGATTTTCTTTAACGTAGGCGAATTGAACTAAATTTCATATAATCGTGCATTATGAGGATTATTTTTATAGTAAATAAGTCGTATCAGTTGTAAAATACTATATAGGGGCCCCATCAGTGGCCGAGCGATTCTGCGTTCGTACTGGAAAATGGGAAAGGCCGGGTTCAATCCCAGGTCGTGCTCATCGATCTAGCTGTTCGGAATTTTCTATGGTTTTCTCCGGAACACGCTTAATACGAGTTAAAGCCCCTTAGAAATACCCACTGTAAAAAAATATCTTTTAAAAGTACAGGAAAAATCTGGCAGCTGGGTTGCCAGTATTTCTCCGTCAAATATACAGAACAAAACTGTACTTTTAACAAAAAACCTGCTTGATTTATAGGATTTCTACGTAAAATATATGTCAGTGAAACAATTTTGCGGTTTTAAACTGTATTTTTAACGGAGAAATACTGGCATCCCAGCTGCCAGATTTTTCCTGTACTTTTACAGGTTTATTTTTTGCAGTGCCTCCCACGGAGGGTATTCCACCTGTAGGTCAAGGACCCTCAAGTAATCAATCGGCTTTAAACCACATAATCACAGCCACAACCCACAACCATTTAGAATATTGCTGTAAAAATTTAGGATTGTCAACAATGTACTTAAAAAGCTGCATTTTAAAAGCTTTTTAAGTCGAAATTAAATATTTTTATAAAATGGTAAAATGAGGCAATATTTCACATAAACTTGCTTTATGGGGATTATTTCCTTAGAAATAGTGCGAAGTTGCATGAAAGTTAAAACAAAAAACTCAATCTTGTAAAATTAGTCAACAAATTAGGATAAGGTAAATGTATCGAAGAGGAGGGAAGGTAGCTTAGGGAATTGGAGATTCTAATCTGCAGCGTTGGGCATAATTGATTAAAAAGGAATTGAATTACAATTAAATTACAATTACAATTATTTTACTGTCAATCGATTAACAAGTAATTGACTATAAATAAAATGAATTATTACAAATAAATTGAATAAGTTATTCAATTTATTTCTTATCAATTACTTGTTAATTGATTGACAGTAAAATAATTATAATTGTTATTTAATTGTAATTCAATTACTTTTTAATCAATTATGCCCGACACTGCTAATCTGTGACCGTGCCGGGTGATTGTCACTAGTTCTTTTCTTTTAACCTAAACCAGAGTTTTGCTTCGGGTCGGGTAAGCTGGATTACCCGCTTTGCAGTTTGTGTGTGGGTCGAGTGTACACCAAATTTTGACCTGCGGGTTCAAATTCTTTTTCTCTGCAGAATATTTTATACTGATTTTTACGAATATAAAATCTTTTGAATACAGAGATTACATGACATTCATTTTTTTCTTTTTTATAAACTATCAAAATATTTGGAGCAGTGAATTTTTTAAAGGTAAATTTTAACATATTTGAAAGTTTTTTATATTACATTACTGAAGATTTGTTTATAATTAGGCTAATAATTTTTAATATAATTATTATTAAATACTAGTTACCGTATTTTAGTGAAGATAAGCCGCGGGCTATCTTAAAAAAAAAAAAAAAAAAAAATGGGGGGGGGGGGACTGCGGCTTATCTATCAGTGCGGGCTATCTAAAAAATGCCGAATTCTGTCGTCTGTTCTTGGAACAATCGATATGCCCCGAAAGCGGAAGTTTAGTATTCGAGTTTCTCGAGCCCTGATTCACGCTTATAATCTGTTATTTATTAACTAATAATCTCTTATTTTGATTAATTTGCATATAAGTCTGGAGTTTGGCATCTTGTTCCCTTGTTTTTGATTTTTTGCATCGTATTTGTATACTGGCTTTAATTTTTGTTTTAATTTTTTTTATACAGTGCTTTTTAAAATAATTTATTACTTTTATTCATAAGTAATTATTTTTATGTATATATGACCGGATTCCACCATCTTGTTCCCGTGTTTCTAATACTTGTTGCATTACATCTGCATACTGGTATAGTTTGATTTTATTTTCATTATACTGAATTATTTTTTAAATAATTTATTATTTTCATTTATAATTAATAATTTATTATTTTTATTAACTTGCGTAGATGTCAGAAGATTGATACCTTTTTTTTTTTTTTTTCATTATTTATCTGTCACATCATCGTAATAATGCTTGCATAAGCCGCGGCTTACCTTCCTGTGCGGTTTATCTAAGAGAACTGTTTCTTTTCGCAACATTTTAATAAGCTGCGGCTTATCTACCAGTGCGGCTTCACTAAATTACGGTATTTAAAAAATCCTTTATGTAATATTTAAATCACTGAAAATTCTGTTCCGTAATTTTATTGTATTTTGCGTAATAAAATTCTAATAACGTTTTTTATATAGCATAAATTTAACAATACTTTATTGTGAGTTGCGTGTCAGAAGCTGCGGGTCAAAAGTCATATTAAAGGTCGGGTGAGGGTGAAGCTTACTCAAACCGCGAAGGACTCTAACTTAAATATGCTAGTATGCCATACTCAATATTCTTTGAATAAAAATTGGCGTTTTGTGCAGTGATGCCAGATGGTCGAAAATTATTTCCCCAAACAGGTCTTCAAATTTCCCCAAATCAGGGGTTTTTTTTGAAAAAATCCCCAACTTGATTTCTACTAAAAAGGGAAAATAAAAATTTTTTCAAAAAAAAAAAAAAAAATATCAAGCAGATTTTTCAATGATTTAAGCTCAGATGTTTCCGCAAATGAAGACAATTTTTGAAAAAAAAAAATCCCCAAATAACAACAGAGGTATTGAAAGTCTCTAGTTGTAGGGATAAATCATTACGTTGCCAACATTGACAGAAAGTTGAAGAACTCCCCAGATTTGTCCCCAAAAATTTTAGAATTCCCCAAAAAAGTCCTCACAAACATTTGGTCCCCAAAATTGTCCCCAGAAGCTTCAAAAATCTCCAAAATGGGGACAAAATCTTCAATCTGGCATCACTGGTTTTGTGACTGATTTAAATCGGTAGATCTACTTGCAACATTTTCAAAATTTTAACTTCAATTTAAAACATTAAAAAGCATCCAACTTTAAACATTTGCATACGTTCATGGGCACATAATTTAAATTAGTTTTAAATTAGAAACTTTTCCTGTTTTGTAGTGATATAGAATAATTAACCTTTGAAGAAACTTTCCGAAAGTGCTAGCAACCTTATTTTATGACGTACCAGGAAAACTTGCTAATGGATTGCACCTTAATGTTCTTTTTTTCCGACCGGTCAAATCAGATGCATTTAAAAAATTATATATGACCTTGGATACGTATTGATGTAAGATGTAAAAAAAGAGAAGTCCGTAACTTCATTCAGCAGATACTTTATGACTGGCTTCGCCCATGGATTAGTTCTGTAATGAGGGGATGGTAAATTTTCTTTGTTAATGAGTAAGGTTACTTTTTTTTTATTATCATATCTATTTATTTGATTTCTGATAATAATTCTGGAATTGTTTCACAATAGTTTCACGGAATATTGAGAAAAAAGCATGATTTAGTACCAGACTCACTGATTTCTGTCAGGAAAGGCGTTTGTAAGTGAGTATATGTATATTAGTGTGTTTAGTTTATTAATATCTTCAAGTGTAATGTATATACATTACATCTGCCATACATTTACCAGTGAGAATGCGTATCGACTATGTTATATTTGGGCGACAACAAATTAGTATGTATAAAACTATTTTTTATATGATGAAATGTTTAATTTTAACTATGCCTATTGCCAAGTAAATTTTCTTTGTTCAATGTAAAAGTTTAAATTTTAGATTTCTGCTTGCAGTATTCGGCTATTCCATAAAAATTCAAACTTCAGAAGCAAAAAATAAAGTTTACATAAACAGTAACAGCTATCAGCTTTCAACTAAACTTTTAGAAAATAGTAATGCCATAATTATCTAACAATAGTATAAAAAATACAATCATAATATAAAAAATCTGGATTGACTCGACTTTCCGAACATTGAGTAATTAACGTTTGTAATATTGTAAGTCAAACACACGCTTTAAATGAAAAAAAAAAATAAAAATACTGTGCCCACAACCGGTTACATGAAGGTAGTCACAACCGGGAATGGCAGCCATTTTTATAACGACAGAAAAAGCAATTTTCAGTCCACATTTTGGTTGAATTCGATATTGCATCACAAATTACAATGAATATGCTGCATCAATATACTCTTACATTTTTTAATTAATTTACTTCGACTTTTCGCATTCTGAAAATATTTACAAATTACTTTTGTGTTGCTTTTTTTTTTTCAGATTTTTTTTTTCGATACTTGCACTTCCCTAAGCAAATGCGTCTGTACACTTCGGTGTTAGTACAAAAACTGCGTACTGTCACAATACAAGTTTGACAGTATTCAAAACCACCATATTTGCTTTCAGTTAAAAGATATGGTGGGGTGCCCATAACCAGAGCATGCCAATAACTGGAGACATTCCCCTATATAAATTTTCAGCTCCAATGGATGATGCATTTAGACGCTATCGCATTTTCAAGTTTGAGCCCATAAGCCATAACAATTTAAAAAAAAAAAAAAATCAAAGCAGTGTTTGGGGACTGCCGATAGAAGTGAAAACTACGTAACTTGTGAATTGTATCGTCGAGCTATTAGATTATTATTTTCGAATTATTTTTGGTTTGTAAAGAAGTGTTTATGATCTGTATTATATGATTCGGCACAATATTTGTAGCTACCCAAATTAAATGAACTAAGTCTTATATTAGGTAAAAATATTGATTACTTATGAAATTATTTTAATTAGTAGCTAATTAGTAGGACACCCCAAACCGTGTAATTCAGGTGAAATCTCGAATTTCACATTCGATAATATAAAAGAACTTTAAAATATCTTTCGAATGATGTATTAAAAATAATTTAATCGTAATTAGAATTTGAAATACTGAAATTTTAAAATATTACAACGCCATCTGGCGGTAGAAATTTCTGTAATCTACTGTTCGATTCCAAATCAACAAAGCTTTCTAAAGATGTATTATTTTTGAAATTATTTTAATTAGTAGCTGAGATACAAAAGAAAACCCATTCAGGACACCTCAAAACGTGTAAATCAACTGAAATCTGGAATTCCACTTTCACTTCAAATGGAAAACATTCGCTGACGATGACGCAAGTTTCATGATTTTTGTTCACCCAAAAGTGCTCAACGCGTTTAAAGAAGTTTTCACTTAAAAAAAAAAAAAAAAAATCGTTGTGTTCCTGTAAAAAGAATTATCGGTACTACAATCTCTAAAATTCATATATTTTTTCTACGATAACATATAACATGTGTATAAATTTTCAGTTTGTTTGAATAAGTCGTTTAGACACTATCACGCTTTAAATAATTTCAGCCTATAGGCCATAATGATAAAGAATTTTTATTTGTGTCCCTGTCAAAAAAAAAAAAAAAAAAACTATAAGTGCTAGATTCACAAAAATCAATAAGGTTCGTGCTACGATGACTTTCAACATATGTACCAACTTTCAGTTCATTCGAACAAAGCGTTTAGACACTAGCGTGTTCAATCACACACATACATATATCATTGTAAAAATAACGAAAACGAACACAGGGCACATCAGAATGTATAGGTACATCAAAATCTGAAAGTCGAATTTTTGACATGACTACAATACTTTCCTTACATAGTATGCTCGGAAAGTAATAAAAGACATTGTATGTGGATGTGTAGGTTTGTCGTACATCTTTTCCCAAACCACTGAACTGTTCATGATGTACTGTGGTTGTTTGACATTACTAGTACATGTGTAGTGTGCAAGTGTAGGAAAACCGTTCTGGAAAATCATATTTTGTATGATTTCTATAGTATAAATACAACTAGAAACTTTAAATTTGACATGTAGGCTATTTCTAATTCTAATGTAATGCATTCTCCTGAAGTAGAGGTTTTTAAAAATTCGAAGTTAAAATGTCATGAAACGGTTAAAAAAAAAAAGTTCTAAAATTATGCTTTCGTAAAAATTTCATGTATGTGATTTAAATATTTTACCTTGAATACATCAAAACGACGCAGTGGCTTAATATAATTAAAATCAAAATAATTTTTATAATATGTTAAAATGACGTCACTTTCAGAAAATCTCCCAAATGAAGTACTGTCGTCTTTGGAAATGACGTCATTTCTTAGAAGTCATTCAATGACAAACGTGCATTTTCATAGAGAAAACTGCTATGCTTTGCTATGTTTGTGTGAGGCTTTTATTTGCTAGCAATAGATTAAATCGTAAGAAATACTAATCTAAATTTCAAAATATAATACAGCAGAACTTGGGTAATTCGAAGTTGAAGGGGCCAAAGAAAAATTCGAATTACATATACTATTTTGTAAAGAGTAAATTAAAAAATTAAAACTCTACGATCAAAGATTTAGCACATAAATTTTATATGTATGTATACTGCTACATCCCCCCCCCTCAATTAAATCAATATTTTTTACGAGCTTAATTATTCAACATTTTTTAAAAAATAGTCAGATATTTTTTATTTCTTCTTTATGTACAATCTTTGTGTCATAGCATATGACTTGATACAAAAATAGAATCTTCTACATTAGACATGACTTTCAATTAAAAAAAACTTCGAAGTTCATGTATATTCACCATATCTTCTGATGCACTAGCTAGGGGCTTCTCTTGTATTTCCTTATGTTTCTTTTGAAAGACTGTTAAAATGTATAATCCACTTTAGCTTAGAAAAATCTCGGGAACAAACTTTACTGTAATATTTTAAAGGTAATCGTATGAAAAATTCGAATTATCCACGATTTTTTAACATTATTTTAATATAAAATTCAAGGGACCAAGTAAAAAATTCGAATTATCCAGAATTTCGAATTAAACAAGTTCAAATCATTCAAGTTTCACTGTATAATATCAGACGTCTTTGCATGTGACAGATAAATATTTTATTCATCTGCGTAACAAAAACGAGCTCTTTTCTTAGAAAAACAGTTTTTTTTTTTTTTTAATAGTGTTGCCGTATCAGGGTTATGTTTTACGAATGAAACACTATTTCAAAAATATTATTTTGTATATTATTAATTATTATTATTATTTTGTATATTATTATTGTAAATTATTATTTTCTAATTATTTACTATTTCAAAAATAATTCAATTGTAGCAAACGATAATTGTTTGTATTTTCGAGCCTTATTAATAAATATAGGAAATAAAAAATGAGACATTTTATAATAATGATTCATTTAAACATAGCTGCCAACTTTCTAATTAGTATTCCATAAAAATTGTTAGTCCCCCCCCCTTTTTTTTTCTATACCACTTTTTTTTTAGATCAATATTTTCCCATTGTAATTGTGATTAAATAAGAAGAAAATTACTTTAAAAAATGACTTGTGTGAAGAAAAAGGCAGGTGCTTACAGTTTTACGGAACACTAATTTGAATGTTGGCAGGTATGATATAAATATAGTGACCAGCGAAGTGGGCAAAGCCAGATAATAATAATATAAAATATCACAGTGTATATTATAATTATTTAATATCACAGGTATGTAAATCTTTCTCTGTCGTATGAAAATTTTTGTAAATTTTATGTTTTCGGGGATGCAGAATCTAAAATTACTTTTTTCTGGTCACCACGTGCGTTTTTTTTTTTTTTTTTTAGTAATAGGTGTTTACAATAAATAATCCCTAATTTTATTACATTGAACTAAAGTCCTGCGCGGGTCAAGTAACCTTAATTCCGAATTACTGGAAATCACTAATAATGTCGCATTTAAATGATAGAATAAGTTTTATTTTATAGATAGTATATGTATAAAAATAAACTTATTCATATACTATGAATAAGTACACTACATATACACTACATTAGTGCATATACGCAACTGAATGTTAACATAAACTAAAGCTATAATAAAGCTCCAACTCACGCTCGAAATTATTGAGCTACCCACCTATATTAAAATGCCGGATTACATGCAGAGCCGGAAAAAGTAAGTGTCGGATTATAGAGGGAGTACGGTATAAGCACTGAAAATTACACAAGCATTTTGATGCTCAAGCTAAAATTTAACGAAATGCTTTTATTATTATTATTTTTTTTAATATTCCTTTGCGAAATAAAATACTTAATAACAATTTTAACAAGTGGATTTCTGAAAAATTTGAGCACCTTTTTACAACTTTACTTTACTTTTCTTTTCTTTCTTTCTTTTTTTATTTTCATAAATAGTTGTGTTGGTTGGTTGGTTGTGTGGGCTAACTCCAATTGACTGCCCTAGGGTCCTAGGTCTGCAGGTGGAATGTCTTCCGTGGAGTCTTCCTAAGAGGTTCTAGCCTGAATTCAAGCTAGTTTCGGAGAAAAGCACGAGAAACTTCGAACGGCTAGCCTGACGAGCGTGACCTGTGATCAAATCCGGCACCTTCTGTCTTCCATTTTTAAGATCCGATCCTCTCGGCCTTTGATGGGACAGAAATATTATGTCACGTTGATATAATTATTAACCAACTTCAAAAAAGAAGGAAGGTTCTTAGTTCAAACCGTATGTTTTTTTTTTTATGCTTGTTAGCTCATAACTTCTGAACGGATGCTCCGATTTTGATACTTTTTGTTTTGTTCAAAAGGTCTTGGTCTGAAATAGGTCCCACTGTAATATCTTTACGATCTAAAGAAAATACAGGGTGCCCCAAAAAATCAGTCCTAACTCTTTTAACTGCTAAACGGCTGCAGGTATAGTGATAAAAACGGTATGTAAGTATAGCAAAGTAAAGACTTCAAAAGTTATGATTAATTGTAGTGTTATAGGTTGTTTGGCGAAGGAAATTATTTTATACTTTTAGTCGCAATTTACAGTTTCATTTCATGCCAAATTTTTTTTTTCTTAGTTGTTTGAATAGCAGTTGCTTTTTGGAGTCGGTTCTATTTTCTTACAAAAAGATTTTGTCTTTAATATTATTTAAATCCTAGTTGAAGGTCGCAGTGCATCACAAATAATGATTTACAAACTGAAGTCTAATGTATAATAACCATTAATTATATATATATATAAAAAAAAATCAACATTTAATATCCTTATAGGTGACCTTCTAATTTTTTATTTATTGTTTGCATGATGAATCTAAGCTGTGTTATCTAACTTTTTCTAATTATTTTGAATTTCGTAATTATTAACAACTCTTCAGTTTCGAAACTTCTTCAAAAGCGCATTGATTTCACGTTGATTTTACTTCGTCGTTAACAACGATTATAAAATACATTATGTCATACTATAAAATATTACAGGGAAAACTGCCTAATTATAATGTAGAAGGAAGAAAAAAAAACTGTTCATTAGCAGTCCCCATTAACTTTTCTGAAAACGTACCTAAAATTTGTCTAATTTTTATCGAGAACAAAAACGAGGAAAAGAAAATTTGATGTAACATTGATGACATCTTTGATAACGTCCGGTTTTGTTATAAACATATTCATCTGTCGGAACTCTTACAATCCATAATAATATATAAAGAAGAAATGTTTGTTTGTATTGGGAGGGTAATCTCTGGAACTACAGAACTGATTTTTTTTTTTTTTTTCATTAATCAAAAGCTACTCTATTCCTGAGTGCTATAGGAAATAATTAATTCTGATAAAATAAATTTTTTAGTTCAAAATTTCAATATTTTGATTAAAATCCCCTCAAACTCCATGAAAACTCTGGAGTGACTCCACTCGACTTTCTAAACATTGAGTAATTAACGGTTCTGTAGATAACGTGAAGTAAGAGGAGTCGTTAAATAAACAAAAGAGAGAAAATTATAATAGGAAGTTTGAGTATTTTTCTTTATATAATACATGATGTTTAATGTAATGCTATTTTACTGAACATTTAGATCATAATAATAAAGAATATTTTGTTGTGTCCCTGTAAAAACCTACAAATGCTAGATTCACCAAAATGTTTATAGTTAGTGCAACAGTGACTTATAATATTTATATAAATTTTCAGCTCCATCGGATAAGGCATTTAGACGCTATCGTACTTTAAAGTTTGAGCCCATATGCCACAATGATGAAGAAATTTGCATTTTGTCCCTGAAAAAGAACCATAAGTGCTAGATTCTCTAAAGTTCGTGTGACGGTGACGTACAACATGTATATAAATTTTCAGTTCATTTGAATAAGGCGTTTAGTCGCTGTCGCACTTCAAATAATTTGAATCTATTGGTCTTAACGCTGAACAATTTTTATTTGTGTCCCTGTAAAACTCGTTAAGTGCTAGGGTCACCAAAATCTATATAGTTTGTATGAGGGTGGCCGATAACTCGTATATAAATTTTCCACTCCAACGGATAAGGCATTTAGATGCTATCGCACTTTAAATAATTTTACCACATAGGCCATAATGAAACAGAATTATTTGTTGTGTCCCTGTAAAAACACTAGAAGTGCTAGATTCACCAAAATCTATGCAATTAATGCAACTATTACGTATAATATGTGTATAAATTGTTTGCTCAGTTTAATAAGGAGTTTAGACGCTATCGCACTTTTTAAAATTTGGCCCCATAGGCAATAATGATAAAGAATTTTTCTTTGTGTCCCTGTAAAAAAACTATAAGTGCTAGATTCTCCAAAATCTATACAGATTGAGTATTTGTGACCTATAATATGTGTATAAATTTTTTGCTGAATTGAATAAGGCGTTTAGATGCTATCGCACTTTTAAGATTTTGGTCCCATAGGCGATAATGATAAAGAATTTTTCTTTGTGTCCCTGTAAAAAAACTATAAGTGCTAGATTCATCAAAATCAATTGGGCTCGTGCTACGGTGACTTGCAACATGCGTACCAACTTACAGTGCATTCGAGCAAAGCGCTTAGACGGTAGCGTGTTCATTCACACACATACACACACATACATAAACACATCAACATAAAAATAGTGAAAACGGACTCAAGGGACCTCAAAACATATAGAAACACCAAAATCTCGAATTCGGATTTTTGACATGATTACAATACTTTCCTTACATACGTATGTTCGGAAAGTAAAAATGAAATATTAAAAATCTAACTGATGCCACTAAAAAATAAATTTTTACATGTTCATTTTCTTTTTAAACTTTTTTGAGTTATGAAAAGAAATTTATTTATCTATACTAATATATACAGAGGAAAAGTTTGTTTGTATGTGGAGGATTGTCCCTGGAACTAATCGACTGATTTTTTTTTTTTTTTTTTTTTTTTTTCAGTAATCAAAACTACCCTATCCATCTCTGAGTGCTATACACTATAATAAATTTTAATAAAATATTTTTTTTAGTTCGAAATTTCAATATTTTGATTAAAATCCCTATTGTCCCGTCAGGTTTTATAAATTTCATAAGAAAGAGGATAAAATATTTCTTACCCGACAGGTCTTGTTCTTTTTCGCCGGCTTATTCTAAGTAATCACAAAAGAGTTGAAATGAACACAGCTAAGTTTCACGACACAAACGTTTAATTAGACGCACTATTTACATTTTATGTACATAATTGTTTCATTAATATCTGCAGCTATCACAATATTTCATATTAGCTGCCAAGCATTAAATATTAGCTGTCGAGCGTCAAAAGAACGCTCTTCCATATCCTTGCGGATTCACAATCCTTCTTTTTTACAACAGAAAAACAAAACTTTTTATCATCAGAAAAAACATGTTGCCAATCAATAAACATACAAAAGGCAGACGATCTCCAGTGGAAGAACAGCCCGCCTCCTGACGGCAAGAATGGGTCATCCTCCCACCTTTGATTTTGGCAATCTTGTACAAAATCAAACTAAAAAAGAGAAAAAAGACATATTAATAAACATTACATCAAGCAAAAATGAAAAGGAACAGAGAGAAAAGGAAAAAAAAAAGGTAAATAAAGTTCTATCAGTCAATTATAAATTCAGTCTATCTGGAGCTCTAATGGATCTACCCCTCCTGGTAAATCGTGGTTTCTCGTCAGGTATCTCAACAGATTTCTTGACATTCTTTGAAACAGTTCTAGACAGTTCAGAGGGATCAGGGCATCTTTTCGGTGTAGAACGAGTAGGTATCAAAGTTCCATTTGCAGCATACTTTGCACGAAAATCACTAGATTCATCAGAAGAGATCTCTAACGGATAAAGTCTTTGAACTGGGCGTATCAAAAACCCATTTCCTGTCTTGATTTTTGCCACTCGAACTATTCCGTCTTTACCAGGATAAGTTTCCACAACTCTGGCTAATGGCCAGTTGATTCTTTTTTGATTATCATGACCGACGAGAACTATGTCTCCTACAGCAATTTTTTTTGTCAGTCTTAGCGATACCCTTTGAATTTTTTAATTGTCCTAGATATTCAATTCTGAATCTTTTCCGTAAATCTTTCTTCAATTTTAGCAAATATCGAAGTCTTCTTTTTAAATTCACATTTTCGAAGTTATCTAGGTCAGGAAGACCAGTTTCTTTAATTCCTTGCAAAAACATGCTCGGAGTCAATGGAATTAAATCATCGGGATTCTCAGAAATAGTAGTTAATGGTCTGGAATTCATCAAACATTCGATATCACATATAATTGTGTAAAGTTCTTCAAAATCTAGAGCTGCTCGTCCTAATACTCTTCTCAAAATTTGCTTTGTACAGCCTATTAAGCGTTCCCACCAGCCACCCCACCATGGTGAAGCTGGGGGGATAAACTTCCATATTATGTTCTGTACTAGGGCTTCCTTCCGTACTTTTACAAGTATAGGATCAGTAAATAGCTTCGAAGCTCCTGAAAAATTTGTGCCTCGATCGCTGTATATTACAGAAGGTCGACCCCTTCTCGCAACAAATCTTCGCAGGGATTGCAAAAATGCTTCAGAGGATAATGATGTTAATAATTCAAGATGTACCGCTCTGTAAACAGCGCAGGTGTACAGCACAATCCAACATTTTTTACCATTTTTCAAGTACAAAGGTCCGGCTAAATCAACCCCGGTAATTTCAAAGATAGCAGCATCTCTGATCCTGTCTTCCGGCAAGGCGGTGATTTCAGGCTGAACAGAATTTACGGTGAAGCGTTTGCATCTTATACAACGTAAGGTAACTTGCCGTATGGACTTTCTGCACCTGAGAATCCAATATTTCTCTCGGAGATGGTTCATTAATATTTGTACTCCTGCGTGGTTTAATTCGTCATGTTTCCATTCTATCAATTTCTGCACGATGTAATGATTTCCTGGTAAAATGATAGGCAAACGAAAGTCTGTATTATCTTTACTTCTAAGTATAAGAGACTTTACCCTTAGAAGGCCATCTTTGTCAACGGTGGGATGAAGTTTTCGTAAACGATCATCTATTCCTTTAGGAAAGTCTTCCCTTTGAACCATCTTTAACAGGATTAATTCAGCATGTTTAAGTTCTTTATTTGTAAGATCCCCAGAATTTCGTTTAGAATGATTTCGAAGATTCGAGATGAATCTGTATATCCATGCCGTAACTCTTAATAATTTCACGTAAGACGAGTATCTCTCATAAAACTTCTCAGTAGTTTCAGTACTTAGAGCAGAAATGATCGACCTTTTTTTTTCTGAATTGACAATCTGTATTTCGGGTGAGATTTCTTGTCTCGGCCATTGACTCGTTGGTGTCTTCAAAAATTCCGGACCCTCCCACCAAAGGGATTTGAGTAAAGCATCAGCATTGCAACCTCTTGATGGAAGGTCAGCTGGATTTAAGTTACCCGGGACGTATCTCCAGTCGTTGGGATGACTCAAAGATCTTATTTCTCTGGTACGATTCAGCACAAATACTCCCCATGGTTCTTGATTTTTTATCCAGAACAATGCGTTCATGGAGTCAGACCAATAGAAAGTTTGAACTTGGCTGTCACAGAAGTCTCCCTTTATAGAATTCATTAATCTAACACCTAAACAACATGCTAATAATTCTAGTCTCGGTATGGAGACTGATTTCAAGGGTGCTACTCGAGCACGAGCTTGAACCAATTGACATCTCACATGAAAATTATTTTCTTCTCTGATATATATACAAGTTGCATAAGCGTGGCTTGATGCATCACAAAACACATGGAATGACACATTTGTATTTAGAGCATGATTTTCTAATATCCTTCTAGGGATTCTAATGCCTTCCAAGCATTTTAATGCATTTTCCCATTTCAGAAATTTTTTCTCGATGTCATCTGGTAGCTTGGCATCCCAGGGCAGTTTCCTACGCCAACATTCTTGCATTATGATCTTTGCAATTAAAGTGACAGGACAGAGAAACCCAATGGGGTCAAAAATCTTACTTGCTAAGGACAGGATAAATCGCTTACTTAGATTTGCATTTTCGCACTCTTCAAACCTTAAACTACAGTATAGAGTATCTTCCAGAATATTCCAATTTAAGCCCAAAACTGAGACAGTCTCTGGAAAATCTTCTTCAGGAATTCCGTACACACTTGGTGGTAGACCATTACCTATCCATCCTCTAAGATCAAAACATCCCGCTGACATGATTTCTTTAGATTGTGCCATAAAATTAACTACTTCTTCTTCGGAACTGCAACTTGTAACACAGTTGTCGACATACATAGAGTTTTTAAGTTTAGAAGCAGTCTCTTGCAAATAATCTGGAACATTACTTAGGTGGAAATTTAGAGTAGCTCCTAAAAGAAATGGGCTGCAGTTTACCCCAAATACTACTCGACGATGTCTGTAAATCTTCACTTTATTAGGATCACCGCCCTCCCACCACAGAAATCTTAGAAAATCACAATCTTCTTCATTTATTCTTATTTGTAGAAATGCTTTGCGAATGTCTGATACTATCCCATACTTGTTCAAACGAAATTTATTCAAAATGTTAGGAATCAACTCCATGTAGTTTGGACCTTTAGCTAGGCAATCGTTCAAAGAGTAACTGTTCTTTTCTTTTGCAGAAGCATCGAAAACAGGACGAATTGTTGTCGTTGAATGCTCTTTTATAACTGCTCTATGAGGCAGATGATGGCAATCTATCTTCTCGAATTCATCAGTATTTACTTCTTCAATTATTTCTTCACCAAGCCACTGACAAAAAACTTCTTCATAATCTTCAATAAGACCCTTATTCTTCAGAGTCCTCACAGTTGATTTTAGCCTTCGTTCAGCAATTGTTTTGTTATCTGGGAGTTCTTGGTGTCCTTCTATCCATGGTAATTTTACAACATAGCGTCCGTCATCATCTCTACTTAGAGTTTTCTCAAAATGATTTTTGGATGCTTCTTCAAGTTCTTCCTTTGACTGTTTCTCTGCAGGATCCTTAATTCCTAGGACATCTAGTTCCCACAGATCAGAAATTTTTACTTCTCTAGCTAACATCGAAGTGACTACAAGGTTTTCAGTATCTTCAGTAAACTTCTTAGTGCGTCCCATAACAGTCCAACCTAGCCTTGTTTCAATAGCGGTCAGACCGGATTTCAGATTCTTCAGCTTTCCTGTCATTAATTTGCCAGCTACATCTGCACCTATAAGGAGCTCTATGGGGTTAAGGCAATCTTCTAAATATATCCCTGTACCTGATAAATCATCTTCACACAGTTCTTGAGTGACCGGTGGCATAGTAAAACAAATTGTAGGCTGACTCAAAACTTCAAAATTGCAACGATAAGTTTCGCTGACATCAGAAAGGTAAGCTTTGTAAACATTGTGTGTCAAAGTATTCGTGTTCGAACCACCAAATAAGGAATGCTTCAGTTTTTCTTTTCTTATTGGCTTGTATCCAATCTTTTTTGCAGTGTTTTCTAAGATGTAAGACCTTTGGGAAGCGGAATCAATAATCGCCCGAATTTTTAAAATTCTGTTTTCACCTCTTAAATTAATCACGAGTGTCTGTAGCAAAACACTGGGAGTTGATGAAACATTTGATAATGTTGTATCTTGATCGGAAGTATTCTTGTCATTTTTAATCCTTTGTGCGTGCGCAGCTGATTTTGGATCATTCTTACAGAGAAGAGTATGGTGGGGTTTCCCACAAATCGCACAGTTACATCTACTTCTACACGAACTAGAAATGTGGTTCAATTTTAAACATTTAAAGCAGCCTCCCCGTTTCATAACATTTTGTTTTCTTTGATCATAAGTCAAGTTTGCTACTTTTCTACATTCCGCACTTAGATGTGGCTTATTGCAGAACACGCACTCTTGCTCTCGGTTTTGTTTACCTTGGGACGAGGTTAAAAGTTCCATACCTGTTGGAATAATTTTATTGTATGTTAGAAAATTTTTAGATTTCATTGTGTTAAATTTCTTGGGTTTGTTTTCAAAACCAAATCCACTTGTCGCTAAATTAATTTTTTCTTCACCTTGAATTTCATTACGTAAAAACTGCATTAAAGTTTCTAATTTATTAAAAGATTTATCTTCCGAACTAAGAGAAACAGAATTCAAGTGTCTTTCCCAAATACGCAAAAGATCTATTGGTAAACAAGATTCAACTAATGGGTATAACATTGAGGCATATTTATCGCTTGTTACACCAAGCATTTTTAAAGATCGTAACTGTGTTTCTAATTTATCATAAAGCTTCACAATTGGTAATTTATGTTCCTGATTTACAGTATTACTTAGCACAAGGCTTAATAATTCCCTAACATAAACTTCAATTAGTACATCTTCCCTGCCAAATCTTGTATGTAAACAATCAACCGCTTGTGAATAGTTCTCAGCTGTTACGGGAAAAGATTCTACGACTTCTCTGGCTCTAGACCCCTTTTGAGTAGATTGAAGTAGATACTGAAATTTATCTACCTCCGAAATATTTGGATCTTCATGAATTTTCTTAAATAATCCCCAAAATGATAACCAGTCCTTTAAATTACCATCAAACTTTTGTAATTCAATTTTTGGTAACTTAAAACTTCTTTTAGAATTACTCTCGTTTTCAAGTACACTTGAATTTAAATCCGAAGGTAAATTTATTCTACGTTCAAGTTTTGTTTTTAAATCAATATAAGTACTACTATAATTATCAGCACTTTCGATTTCGCTATCCAACATGGTCTGAGTACATTTTTCATCAACTTGTAAAATTTGAAGAATTTCTTTATCAAGCGTTTCAACTCTGGAATATTTTTCTTGTAACTGTGCTAAGAACCCAGCACAAGAATCGATGTCACAAGTTTCAGTTTCTAAAAGGTTTTTTACCTTTTCAGTAAATTTTGTAAAGGTACCTCGATAAGAACCGCGTAATTTAGTTGCGGCTTCCATAATTCAAATAAAGACTGATAAAATAATAAACAAACACTTCAAATCAAAGCTTCATAAAACGAGAATAAAAAATATTCCGAAATCGAAAGTAATTCTGGGAAGAAATTTTAGAATTCTAAATAATGTTTTGAGAACAAAAACATTCAATTTTCGAACACTTTGATTCAAAATAACAATTTTCATATAAAATAATAATCTTCTTTATTAAATCAAAATATGCAAAATCAATGTAAAATCAAAATATGCATTCATAGAATATGTATTAACATTTTCTTCAACATAAACAAATTCTTCATATTGTTCCAAATATCAAATGAGCAGTTCAAAAATAAACATACATTTTATGTTTTCAAAATTATTCTCAATAATACTTACAAAAAGTATTTCAAATTTTTAATGTTATCTTCTCATAAAAATGAGATCATTTTTCAATTAGAATAAATTATATTCTATTTCTATACTTTATTCATTAGAACAAATTAGAATTTATTACTTAGAACAAATTTTTCTACCGGCGTCCCTGTGAACGGGCGCCATTAAATGTCCCGTCAGGTTTTATAAATTTCATAAGAAAGAGGATAAAATATTTCTTACCCGACAGGTCTTGTTCTTTTTCGCCGGCTTATTCTAAGTAATCACAAAAGAGTTGAAATGAACACAGCTAAGTTTCACGACACAAACGTTTAATTAGACGCACTATTTACATTTTATGTACATAATTGTTTCATTAATATCTGCAGCTATCACAATATTTCATATTAGCTGCCAAGCATTAAATATTAGCTGTCGAGCGTCAAAAGAACGCTCTTCCATATCCTTGCGGATTCACAATCCTTCTTTTTTACAACAGAAAAACAAAACTTTTTATCATCAGAAAAAACATGTTGCCAATCAATAAACATACAAAAGGCAGACGATCTCCAGTGGAAGAACAGCCCGCCTCCTGACGGCAAGAATGGGACACCTATAAACTCCATTAAAAAAAAAAAAAAAAAAAAAAAAAAAAAAATATATATATATATATATATATATATATTAAAAATCTAACTGATGTCACTAAAACTAATTTTTACACATTCATTTTCTTTTCAATTTTTTTGACTTATGAAAAGAAATATGTTTATCTATACTAATATATAAAGAGGAAAGGTTTGTTTATATGTGGAGGATAATCCCTGGAACTAATCAACCGATTAACCCGTTAGTAGTCGCTAGTTGGTCGATTTGCCGCCCATCCTTCAGTGTTGGAAGATTTTTTTTATTCACTAGCCACCAAAAAATTTTAGAAGTAGCATTTGATATACATAAGACGCGAATAAAATCGAAGGAACGTCAATCACATCCCTTCTTAAAATTATTGGTGAGAGTTAAATGAAAAGTGCGCAATCTGTAATAGGTGGCGCTGTCTATAGTGACTACTAACGGGTTAAAAAAAAAAATATATATATATATATATATATATAATAATTAACCAATCAAAAGCTATCCAACCCTATCCCCGAGTGCTATAGGCTATAATCAATTTTGATAAAATATTTTTTTAGTTCGAAATTTCAATATTTTGATTAAAATCCCCATAAACTCCATTAAAAAATAAATAAATAAAATAAAAATAAAAATCTAGCTGATATCAAATTTTTATGCGTTCATTTTCTTTTTAAAATTTTCGACTTATGAAAAGAATATTTATACGCAGATTATAAGATTGATTTAAAGCTTTGTGAAAAACTAAACATGCGTGGTAAAATTTGCGTCATTGTGGCTTTAAAAGTATTTATTTTTAAAACAATATAATTTATTTAAAAATATTTGTGGATATCCTAAGTATAAACGTTTTAACGTTGTTATAGAATATATTTGTTAGTATTCAATATTAAAAAAAAAAAAAAAAAAAAAAAAAAAAACAGAAACAGATATTTTTTAAACTTTTTCTATTACTTTTAGTATATTTTTTAAATAGACAAATCACTGAAATGCATGATTTTTTGTTTTTGGTTTCCTTGCTGCTAATTTCTAATTAGGTAATCGTCACGCAATTTGGCCCATTTGTCGACTCATACACATAACGTGCATATCAGTTTATTTTACTGTATTTTTATTAACTTCGATTCTTGTTTGGTTGTTTGTTTGTTTGTCCGGTACAAATCTTGCAGTCGATTTTTAAATAACTTCCCTATTAGCTAGAAACTTTCACAATAGCTCAGAACCAGGTGTCAACACAATACTTTGAAGCCCGATTTTCGAATTTAAATTTTTTATTAGTTTTCTTTTAATTAATTAAAATATGAAAATAATAACCTCTTAATAGCTATAAAAAAATAACCATTAAAATATTAGCTATAATTTAATTGTTGTCCAAAAAAAAAAAAAAAAAAAAAAAAAAAAAAAGAGGGTTTTTTTTTTTTTTTTACATAAAAATAAATAAATTTAATTAAACCTGAACGTTAAAAAATTGTAAGTTAAATTATAAATCTTACAAAAATTGACGTCATTATCACTTTAAAAATTTTATACGCATTGATAAAGTGCTAATGTAGTTCTACAGCTATGATTGAACAGAAAATTTAAAAACATGGTTTATACAAATTTCTTTATCTCATAATTATTTTGTTTGTATTTAAAAAATAAATGTATATTCTTTACGAATAATAAAATATTTGTCTGTTTCTTTATATATTGTGTCAATCACTTTGTAGTCAAACTGCTGACTGCAGAGTTTTAACATTTTGCACGGAGGTCCGTTCTAACATCTCGTAACGCACCTCAAAGCCCAACTTTCTTTCTTTTTCTTTCTTTCTTTTTTCTTTCTTTCTTTTTTTTTTTTTTTTTTTTGATTAATTAAAATCTGAAAAAAAAAAAAGAAAGAAAGAAAGAAAAAACCCTTATAGTAGCTGTAAAATTACTAAACTTTACCTGCACCCTACCCGAACCCGCAGGCTTCTGACACGCAACCTGACCCGCGACCCGCACTGTATAAGTTGTAAACACTGTTATAAGAAACTGAATTGGAATTCTGTTACACAAAATAGTTATATTATTTAACAGATCTTTCAGAAAATTACATATTACATAAAAATAAAAAAAAAAATTACAATCTTATTAACCGACTTTATAAAACAGGAGATTCAAACCGATTCATACTCAATTCAAACCTTATTTATTTATTTTTTTCTTTAGCTGATAATTTCTTAACGGCTGTTCCGATATTTTATAAACAAAACTTCAGGAAGTAATATAACAAATTTTCAGATGTTTGAATCTTATTTTAAATTCGAGATATTATGAGTGTATTAAAAAAGAAGTAAAACAAGCAAGCAAATATACATTAAAAGAAAAATGATTTTCGCAAATAAAATTTTAAAAGTTAAGTATTGGCTTTTACGTAATTGTAATTAAACTCATGTTATGGGTCAGTTTCCTTTAAATTACTGTAAAGGGAGAGAATATTATCCTCTCCCCACATTCGTAAATAAATAAATAAATAAATAAAAATATCGGAGAAAAAACTTTCCTTGCGTGTAACTCGCGGTTCAAAAATTGAGGAAAATCTGACGGCACCCGACCCGATGCAGGACTCTATAAGCATATCGCTCATGACCAAAAAAAAAAAAAAAAAAAAAAAAATGTTTATGCGTTAATTATTATTATTATTATTATTATTATTTTTTTTATATAATATATACATATGTTACCGCTAAAGTGCAGAAATCAGTTAATCTGCAGATTAGCTAGGTAATCTGCACATTAACTAGGGAGATCCGTTAAAGTGTGGAAAATTGTTTCTTTTCTCAAATTATCTAGGTAATCTGCGAATTACCTAGATAATCTGCACATTACCCACTAGACGCTCGTTAATCTGCACATTACCTACTAGGCACTCGTTAAAGTGAAACTAACATATATGGTGGAACAACAGCAACGTTTGCAGTAACGAGGCTTTTCTATTTTCCCACATAGATTGAGTCCAATTATAACAATAGGTACATACTTAATTCCATAATACATAATTAATTAAGATCTTTCATTTAAAGCTAACTAATTTCTTTTTTCCATGTAAGTTGGGGACTTTGCTTATTTTTGGGTATTCATTACGTGCAAATTTACCACATATAATATTTTGGCCTGCTGATTCTAAATCCGCAATAAAATGTTTCAAACATAGGTTGGGGTCAATGTAAAAATTATTGAATTTATATAGGTTAGGGCAAATTTCTTTTTTTAGGTTTCTTTACATAATAACAATATTAACTTTTCAATGCATGTTACTTAATGTAGTTTTCATAAGTTTACACCACTTTTACTAATCACACATAGTTTGAGGCCTACATTTTCATTTTTTTTTTAACCCGCATATTTGTATTTCTCGACTGAAAATTCCAGTATTTAACAAATATTTCAATTGTTTTCATTCGGAAAAAAAAAAAAATAATAATAATAATTTTCTTCTCTTTCTATCTTTACATATTTTAATTTGTATGTTTTTTTTTTTTGTTTTTTTTCCTTTTAATTTTTCGGTAAATAAAGTACCTAAAATTTTTCTCTATATATTTTTTTTATTATAAACATATACATGTACCAGAACTCTTACAATATTAAATCTAAAATAGCTTAAAAGTTACATAATTATATAGATACTAGCAGGCTTTGCCCGCTTCGCTGGACATTAAACTTAAATGAGTTGTCAAAATCCCATATCTTTATTAATAACCCAAGTTCTCGCTGTGATTGGTAGAGGTTTTCTCGCTCGCAAAGTGAGGAGTCTAGGTCTCCACTGTCTTCGGCACAACTTACCCACTTCTTACTTCCCCTTCCTCAGCGGGTGAGTTCGAAGTCTTGCAAAATCACACTAATGTACATAATGCGTACACTTAATCAATATACAATCTGGGTCCCCACTGCCTTAGGCACAACTTACCCACTTGTTACTTCCCCTTCCTCAGTGGGTGAGTTCGAAGTTTTGCAAAATCCCACTAATGTACATAATGCGTACACTTAATCAATATCTGCACACCAAAATTCGCCATTCTAAGATAATTCAAAGCGAATTCAAACGGAAAAACATGTTTTTACACATGTTTATTGGGAACGACTTCAGAATAAACCCACAACGATATTTGGCGATTTTTTTGTTGGCGATTATGGCTAAATCATAAATCTAAAAATCATAAATCATATATGATAAATGATAAAATCATAATCTAAATCATAAATCCAAAATAAGCAAAATATTAGGCTGCCATATTATATCGCAAACAGTCCAGAACGACATCGTTATCCTTCAAAACAACGCCAAAGAAAAATCGCCAAATTCAGCTGTGGGGTTATACTGAAGTTATACCGTTTATTGCCCTCCGACTCCGAGAAGGGGGGGGGAGATTTCGAATTTCGTGAAATCCAGTTACAATAAGTGCCGGATGCAAACAAACAATTTACGCACCAAATTTCGTGACCACAGAAGTCTTTAATAGAAAATATAAATAAATAAGTACAAAATGCACAGCTTTAGTATGGGAACCCTTTGGTGACTTTAAATATTTTAAGCCATTTTTGCGATGAACTGAATTGGCCATCTCAATTGTGCAATCAAAGATCTTGGCGAGAAACGTCCGAGCTACTTCGGTTCCGAATTTCAAATTTTGCCAAAGGGATCCAATACTAAAGCTGTTCCATATCGAATCTGGGTTGAAAACGGAAAAAGGGTAAAATGAATTAGAAATATCAGACCTATATTTATAAATTTGATACCGAATGAAAGAGGCGATTTTGCTGAATCCAGGGGTTCAAACAGTTTTTCGATGCGACAATTAGATTTTTAAAAAATAACTAAAGTATGACATTTAAGTGGCAACGGAAAAACGGATAAAGGGAAAAATAAATTAGAAATATAGGACCTATCATTACAAATTCAATACCAAATGAAAGAGGTGATTTTTCTGAATCCTGGGGTGTAAACAGTTTTTCGATACGACAATTAGATTTTTTAAAATTAACTAAAGTATGAAACTTAGATGGCAACACTTCATTTCAATCTTTTCATAATTTGTAGTGAAAATCACGCGAATACAAAAGTCTTTAACTTAAAAATTTATTTTTATATTTTATTTTTTCATTCAAAGCATTTTAGTGAAAAGATATTTATGGCGCATGCGCAGGCGTTTTTTACCCACAATTTAAACACTAATTATAATTTTGAAAATTTCTATATATATAATTTCAAGTTGGGTGAAGACCTAAGTTTCTGCCAATCGTCGTTGAATTCCGTCCAGCCGTTCTCGAGTGATGCCCGGACAAACGTGTTTCAGTCTTTTACCCCCTAGAGGGGAACGGGGGGGAATTTCCGAAAAGTTGATAGATATAATTTTAAGTTGGGTGAAGACCTAAATTCCTGCCAAGCGTCGTTGAATTCCGTCCAGCCGTTCCCGAGTGATGCCCGGACAAAAAAAGCGACATTCGGACACGATGACATACACACAGACACACACACACACACACACACACACAGGCAAAATTTTCTGAAGTCATTTTCGGCTTTCATGGGGTGTGAAACGTGAAGATATCGCAAAATTTTTCGATTCCGACAAATTTACAGACAAAACTCTGATTTTATTAATATAGATAAAAGAGATTTTAATGGAATTTATCTATTAAATTCCATTTATTATCCTTACTGGGAAGATTACAATTTAGATAGTATAACGAATTGCATGCTGAAACAAAGAATTGTTTTTAAAATACAAACATGCCATAATAACTGTATATTTCGGAATTTTTTTTTAGATTTCTTCGATATTTATTTTAATTTTAATAAAAAATTCAATTGGTGGCAGTTAAGTTTTTCATTGTTGCGAAAAGGAAAATGGTCCAAGTGAAAAGGGATACATTTTTACTTAATATTCGGCAGATGAAATTTTAAGGAAAAGTATATTTTTATGTGAATTGATTGTATTTGAGATTGCTTTAAGGTTATTTAATTATTAAAGCATTAATTTTTCAGAAAACGTACCTAAAATGTTTTTCTTAATTTTTATCAAGAACAAAAACGAGGAAAAGAAATTTTTTTGTAGAATTGTTGACTTCTCTGATAACGCCCTATTTTATTATAAACACATGCACGTATCAGAACCCTTACAGTATTAAATCTAAAATAGCTTATCAGTTATATAATTATATAGTTATGAAAGAAGATTTTAATCGAATTTATCTATTAAATTCCATTTATTATCCTTACTGGGAGGATTACAATTTAGACAGTATAACAAATTGCATGCTGAAATAAAGAATTGTTTTTAAAGATACGAACATGCCATAATAACTGTATATTTTCGAATTATTTTTTAGATTAAGTTTTTCATTTTTGCGTAAAAGAAAATGGTTCGAGTAAAAAGGCATACATTTTTAACTTAATATTCGGCAGTTTAAATTTTAAGGAAAAGTATATTTTTTATCTGAATTGATTGTATTTGAGATTGTTTTATAGTTTTATTAATAGAGTTTTGAAACTCGAATTCCTTTACGGATAAAAAGCCGTAACTTAAATATAAGCTAAATAATTTATTTTCTAAATAAATAAATAAATATATAGATAGATAAGCAAAATAATTAAAGCCAGATGAAAAAATAATCCCAAAACACACGAGGGCCTTCATCAGGGGAGCTCCCCCATGTAGGGAAAGGAAAATGAGAAGTTTCTGAAGAAACGCTGGTAATTTAACCAAAAAACACGTCTCTAGCCCCCAACTTCTCACAGACGAAAGCAAGACCATACAGCAAACGAATTTTAATTAATACAAAGCATGAAAAGCAATTAAATTCAGAAATCAAGTACAAAATATAATATATCAATATAAAATACAAGAATATATAAATACATACCTGGACAAACTCGAATAGTCATTAGAATATGGAAAATTGAAAACCACCCCCAATTATAAACATAGAACCTGCTTCAGCTCATTAGAATATGGAAAATTGTAACCCCCCCCCCCCCATTATAAACATAGAACCCCCTTCAGCCCGCTTCAGAAATTAAATTTTATCTTTATTTTAAAAGTTTACATGCACTATGATTACAGCTGCAATGGCTCTTTTTTTTATGTGTATTATTTCAATTGTTAATCATATACCTTTTTTGGCTGTTTGTGGATCTATGCATTTAACGGCTCTTTGATGTAGAACTGTTTTATCTAAGTTAAAAATTGGGATATTCCTTTAGTGGCTTGTATGTTCTTAAATGAGTCTTGACTTTTATTATTAAATTTATTATTGTAACTCATTGGTTCTTACTCTATATCGCAACTTTTTGTGTCAGTTTTTCCTCTATGTTAAATTCAGTTCTATATTTTTGTGTGCTGTTATTGTTTTAGTTCTATTAATTGCTAAATTTTAAGATTGAATTTTATTACGTTATCTATTACATATATATATATATATATATATATATATATATATATATATTAACAATTGCCTTAAATTTGCATTTGTTTTAATTACTTTTTATTCTACTAATTACATCACTATATTGTAAAAAAATTAACTTATCTACCGAACATTAATCGTAGATTTTACGAGAGAGGCATTCTTTTTTATGCTTTATTTTTCATATATTTGCTGTATTTTGTCGTAAATTTTATGGCTAATCGTAAAATTTACATCTAAAATTTAACAGTGAGGATTCACTTTCTTACAATGTAGAAATCAAGGAATTAATGTAAATTTGTGGCCACCATATTTTTTATTTATTTATTTATTTTTTTAAATATTACTATAGAAATTCATGCAATATATATTATTTATTAAAATTATTATTTATCATAATTATTTCTCATGATGAATGAAGACGACTCTCATCTCAGAGAAATAAAAGTACTTAATATTCAACGAAAATCAATTTTGTGCTAAACAGAAGATGTCTTAATGCGTTTATTATTATCAAAATTATTGTTAATAATACTAAAAAGGTTGGTTGATTGGTTGGGTTTTACGTCGCACTAGTGCTGCGCAGATGAACAATTGGCGACGGTCTGGGACTCACCCCTAGAGGTGGTCCGGAGACATGCCATCGCAAATTTGATCCTCCACAGAAGGGGTGGCTGTCTCGCTTAGGTGACCCCCAGAGGTATAATTTTTGATGGGAACATGGAGGACATTGCAACCACGACAGATTTTACGTGAACCAGCCACCATTAGTGTACACGACGGTCTTTGGCCGGTTCGAGTACCGAACCCGCAATCTTCCAATTGCGAGGCCGGCTCTCTACCGACTGGGCTACCTCGGCCCAATATTAAAAAGGGAAAAAAAAATCATAACTTTGTTTTAAATTATCACAGATCTGTCTTTCAACCATTCATTTTAAAGATGTTGATGAATTCCTATATAAGATACCCTTATTGAAAATTTTAACCCACGGAGGGTATTTACGTCTTATACATCTTACTCACATCTAAGTACATAGTACTTACATCTTACCTCAGGGGGAAAACAATGACCCTACATATACCGTATTTTAGTGAAGATAAGTCGCGGGCTATCTTAAAACTAGTATGTTGTGGCCACCACAAGACTTTCTTCTATATTTTCCTATATACATATTCAATCAGTAACAATATTTAAAAAAAAAAAAAAAAAAAAAATTACGATTTTTTTCTTTCTTTTTTTTTTTTTTTGTTAAAAGTAATACATATTCAACCAGTAACAATATTAAAAAAAAAAAAAATGCGATTTTTTTTTCTAAGTTTTTTTTTTGTTAAAAGTAAAAAAAAATCGATAACTTTGTTTTAAATTATCACAGATTTATAGTTCAACCATTCGTTTTAAAGGTATTGATGAGACCTTTCGAAAGATACCCATCTTGAAAATTTACTCCCCTCGAGGGGGGACTTCCCCCCCAGGGGGGGGGGGGGGCGTGGCTCCTACACGTACAAAAAATTTTTCCCAGTTGACTATCTCTATTATAAATAATTATTGTAAATTTCATAATGATTACTAAAAAATAATTCTCTTTAAGCACATTTATACAAAATTTTGTCCTATATCACCATGTTAAAAATTTAGAAAAAGCGGGATGGCAACGCAACCTGTAAGACAATTTTTACCAAAAGTTGATATGCACTAATTTATGTCAAGGTGCAACTACATACCAATTTGTATGAAATTCTGTGCAGTAGTTTCTGAGATACAGTTGCCACAAAATTTTGTCACACACACACACACACACACAGACAGACAGACAGACAGACAGACATTTTCTAAAAATAGTCAAATCGTATTCTACAGCTCTCAAAACGTGTAAATCCATCAAAAACCCGAGGTCGAAAATTTTTACGAATCCAATACTTTCTCTATATTACATATAGAAGAAAGTAAAAAAAAACATTGATTTTTGGGGATTGCGACTTATCTACCAGTGCGGGCTATCTAATGATAATGCCAAATTTCGTCATCTATAAATCTTGGAACAGTCGATCTCCCCCGAAAACGGAAGTTTAGTATTCGAGTTTCTCGATCACTGATTCGCGCTTATAATCTCTTATTTTCACGCTTATAATCTCTTATTTATTAACTAGTAATAACCTCTTATTTTGATTAATTTGAATATGTCTGGATTTCGTCATCTTGTTCCCTTGCTTTTGATATTTTCCATCGTATTTGTATACTGGCTTTGTTTTATTTATTTTTTTCTTAAAACATTGCTTTTTAAAGTAATTCATTACTTTTATTTATAATTCATTATTTTTATGACCTTGTATATATGCCCGGATTCCACTATCTTATTCCCGTGTTTCTGATATTTGCTGCATTACATTTGCATACTGGTACAGTTTGATTTTATTTTCTTTTAGTTTAGGACGAAGGACAAGAGATTTTTTTTTTTTTTTTTTTTCAAATTATAACATCGTTTTCAAATTATTCAATTATATTTTCGATAAATGTCCAACTATAAGAAAAAATGACGCCGCAAAAATCCCAGATTGAGACTAATAATCCTCAGTCCTAAAAAAAAAAATCTGTGGCATTGTTTTTTCCGTATTATTCTAAGAAAAACAAAATAATTTTCTTTTCCGGACAAAATAATTATTATTTTCTAGACAATAATCCAAAAATTAGCTTGAGATATATGTATAAAGGAAGGACAAAAAAAAAAAAAAAAAAAAAAATCCAGAAATATGATTACATGAATAATTGCCTTTAGTCGTTTTATGATATAATCCACATTTAATTTAAGCAAACAGAAATTTGTAGAAAAATTTCCTTATCTTTCTATTTTTAACGTATACTATCGGAATACGGAAAAAGCTGATTTTAAATCATAGAACAAAGAAACGTTATATCATCGAATGTCATTATCATAACAGGTGGGAAAATGAGAATTTTGATTACAATAACTGTAAAAGAAAATGTAAAGAGAGATTTTGTTATTTTGAAAAAAAAAAAAAAGATTAAATCTTTAGGTGTTTAAGGTGTTGCATATAACTAAAAAGTTAACAGCAAAAAATATTTGCGTAATAGCTAAATATAATTAAATATATATTTTACAAAACCTTTAAGTTTTACTCTTTATTACTTTGACAGAACTCTATCCATCATCGTTGTTATTGTTAATGCGTTATCATTCTCTGGGACTAAATTTGTCTGCACTCATCATGGAAAATAATTTTAGTAAACAACAATCTATATAATATTTCTCTAACGTGAACCAGTTTCAATTATTTTTTGTCGAAACGATACGATACGCGAGGATAAAAAAAATAATATTTATACATGGACAATATTTAAGCACGCGGACTTATCTCAATGGACTAACAAGAAAAAAAGACGTCAAACGTTATTGCAAAAATAAATTGATCTGAAAAATAATTTTATATTTAAAAATAAATTTCAAACTTGAAGCACTAATCAATCCAAAACTTTTGAAAACCATCATATTTGAATAAGTTTACATAACTTGTAAAAAAAAAAAAAAAAAATGTTTCACCATAAAATAATTACTTTTGAAGTCATCTGTAGTGTTTGCTGTTTTATTCTCCCGCAAGGAAATTTCCGTAAACATTTATTTATCTTCATTATATACTCTTATTCCACTGAAGTTGTACAAGTACAACACCCTGTATTTAGTAAGACAAGACTAATTTTAATAATTTCACTTATATGTTATATATGATCAAAATAATGAGTATTACTGTTTGTATTTAGAAAAAAAATCATTATTTCTAGTTTTGGCGGTTAATGGGTTAACGCGCGGATGCCCTTCCACTGAACCACCCTGGCTGATAACCAGTTCGGCATTTCCCACATTATATCCGTTGGCAAGGTCATCGTGTCATCAGACATCAACCATGAAAATTATTTTAGATAGATTGGAGTGTGTAGGGTTGATATTTTTTGTATTGTACAAAAGAACGAAGAAACTCCAATAATTCTATTAAAATCACATAAATGGCATTGTAGGTATTTTTTTAGAAAACTAAAACTTCTAAATATTAGTTATGAAGTTTCTAAGCTTCTTCACATTATTTTTCTTATAATTTATAAATTTTTGTTACTCTTATTTGTATTAAATACTAAAAATTCGGTAATATTGACTGAATACTTGTTTTTTTTTTTTTTTTTTTTTTCCTGCATACGCATTTGTAAAAAGCTCGTTATTTCGAAATCAATTTACAAAGAGATAATTCATTTTTACACTGAACGATCCAATTGTGATGTACAGTGTGTAATTTTTTTAATTTATTTTTATGACTTTTTTTTATATCGATTTTCATTTTTCATGTTTTATGTTTTATATGGTTTTTACGATGCTTCCCGACATTTTTCTTTAATATATAATTTCAAGAAGAAAGCACCAAAATTAAAATGAATACAACTTTTCATTTTATTTATTTTTTCTCTAACATAAAAATAAATATTTTCTTACACGTGAAAACATGCAAACATACAAACAAACAAAAATATTGAAGTTAAACCTGTATCAATAATAATTTCTGATAAAACTGGTGATAATATAGATTTATTTATTATTAAGTATTAATTTCAATTAATAAATGATCTTGTATGTCTTATTTTTCTTGATTTTATCGTCCGCAGATTAATGTGAATGCATATTTAGTTTATTTTAAATTAATTGTGTTTCTAATTAAGGTAATCAAATACAAATAATTATATGCCGTTCACATTTCATTAACGGCTGTATATAACAGAATTTGATCATGGTTTTAAATTGCTGAAAATAACGGCCAATCGCAATGTATTTTTTTAAAGGTTTGAATTACCATAATTTAGTGAAATTAAGCCGCGGGCTACCTTAAAAAAAAAAAAAAAAAAAAAAACATTGATTTTTGGAGACTGTGGCTTATCTATCAGTGCGGGCTATCTAATGATAATACCAAATTTCGTCGTCCATACTTCTTGGAACAGTGAGCCTTAGGAACAGTCGATCTTCCTCGAAAACGGAAGTTTAGTATTCGAGTTTCTCGAGCACTGATTCACGCTTATAATATCTCATTTTGATTAATTTGAATACACGTCTGGAGTTCGCTATCTTGTTCCCTTGTTTTTGATTTTTTGCATCGTATTTGTATACTGGCTTTAATTTTTGTTTTATTTATTTATTTATTTTTTATACAGTCCCTTTTAAAATAATTTATTACTTTTATTTATAATTAATTATTTTTATGACTTTGTATATATACCCGGATACCTCCATCTTGTTCCCGTGTTTCTCATATTTGTTGCATTACATCTGCATACTGTAGTTAGATTTTATTTTCTTTATACCGGATTATTTTTTAAATAATTTATTATTTTCATTTATAATTAATAATTTACTATTTTTATTAACTTGCGTAGATGTCAGAAGACCGATATTTTTTTTTTCCTTATTTATCTGTCACATCATCGTAACAATGGTTGCATTAGCCCTTGCGGTTGCATAAGCCCTTACTTTCGGGTTTTCACCTGATTTACACGTTTTAAGGTCCCCTGAGTCCAAAAAAATGGTTTTTGGCAATTGGTCAGTGTGTATGTGTGTGTGTGTGTGTGTGTGTGTGTGTGTGTGTGTGTGTGTGTGTATGTATGTGGAGAATCTTCTGGCTATTATAGCTCAGAAACTAATAAAGATAGAGCTACGAAACTTTAGAATTGAAATACGTCTGGTGTACAGATGAAATTTCCAAATTTTGGTGAAAATTGAAAAACCGGAAGTGGGACATCGGAAACCGGAAGTGGGACCGTAAGTCCGTATCTCAAAAATGGCTCTAACGATTTTCTTCAAACTTGCTATATAAACACTCTATTAGATGTCCTTTCGAATGATATAGTTGGTTAGTTCAGGAAAATGGATAGGCGTCCTGTATAAATAGTTCAATTTCAGGCCTCGCAAAGGCGTTCCTTTAAAAATGGTTGTACGGATTTTTTTCAAACTCGCCATTTTAACTCACTTTTAAATATGCTTTTGTATGTAATTATTGTTTTCCTGTCAATAATTGAGTTTAACCGGAAGTGGGACATCGGAAACAGGAAGTGGGACCGTAAGTCCGTATCTCAAAAACTGCTCTAACGATTTTCTTCAAATTTGCTATATAAACACTCTATTAGATGTCCTTTCGAATGATATGGTTGGTTAGTTCAGGAAAATTGATAGGCGTCCTGTATAAATAGCTCAATTTCAGGTCTCCCAAGGGCGTTCCTTTAAAAACAGCTGTACGGATTTTTTTCAAACTCGCCATATTAACTCACTTTTAAATATCCTTTT
Organism: Salticus scenicus; assembly: GCA_963930645.1. Classification (NCBI taxonomy): domain Eukaryota; kingdom Metazoa; phylum Arthropoda; class Arachnida; order Araneae; family Salticidae; genus Salticus; species Salticus scenicus. Next base: position 31,508,849 of record OZ005660.1, read on the forward strand.
GTATGTAATTATTGTTTTCCGGTCAATAATTGATTTTTTGTAAAAGTTGGTATCTCAAAAACGGCTCTAACGATTTTCTCTTTAGTTCACTTTTATGTTTTCTGATCGCATTATCTCTCAAAAATGCTTATAATATGTGTAATAGTGGGTAATGGAAGTCGTGTGGTTGTTTCACACGAGATTTTTTTTTTTTTTTTTTTTTTATAGAATAGTTGAAAATGCACTTTCAAAAAATTTACATTTATAACCATAATGTATTATATTTTATTTTATTAATTTTTATTACGTATGGGCCTGCAAACCAATGATTATTATTAATCATAGTATATTCTATAGGAAATATACTTTTATTCATCTAAATACTGTCTGTATTATATTTCGTTATATTTTATGCAATATAAATAATAAAAGTGTACAATAAATAAATTATTATCATAGATTGCAATGTAAGCGGAATTCTTTTGTAAGTTTCTATGCACACAATTAAATATATTTATACCATTTTTAATAGGAAACATACCATAGTTAGTTTGAATAAAAGGTATTTGTTTAAAGGCATTCTAAAAATAATTTATATTAACCTTTTCCAACAAGATTGAAAAGTGTTTATGACTTCGGTTTGTCTGTCTGGCTGTCTGCGCTCTAGCTCCCGGAAATATTAATTTTTTGAAACTGATACATGTTATTCAGGTTCACTATCGAATGTTTCCTATTAAAAATGGAGTAAATGCTACTACTGGTTTGTGTACAGGGACACCCGAAAATATTCCAAGTCACTGCGCTCTATGAAAAGTCTTTCTATAAACCATACTTTTAATATTTTGTAAAAATCTTCACGAAATTGAAATACGTTATTAATATGCACAAAAGATTACTTTATTGTATATAATACAATAAGCATTAAGATTTATAAGGTCGCACAGAAATATTCAGATATATTAAGGGCTATATAAGCAAATCTAATAGCTGGAATTACATTTTCATTAATCATTTTAACACTTTCTAACAATGTTTAAGTGTGGATAAAATTTGAATTAGTCCATCTACTTGTCTGACTCTCTGTTTGTTCGCCTTCAGCGTTTGTAAATATTTTCAAAATTTCCTCAAAATGGCATATATATATATATATATATTCAAGTTCACTATGAAATGATCTCTATTTAAAATGACAGGAATTTTTCTCTATTTAAAATGACATTAATAGGTCACAGGTTTCAACAGGATTCAACAGGTTTGTGTACAGGTACACCCCCCAAAAATGCCATGTATTTCGTTTAAGAAAAAATATTTTTATAAATCACACTTAAATAACTTTCTACTGTAAAAATTATAATGAAATCGATATTTACTGTTAATATTCTATAATAAAATAATGTTTTGTATAGAATATGATATGTTTATAATTCAGATTTACAGGGTTGCACTAAAATATTCAGATACATTAACGGCTACAAATAGAAATTGGAGGAATTGCATTTCCATTTGTGTTAAGCATTTTTAACACTTTCCAACAATGTTTAAGTATGCTTATGAATCTATCTCTCTGTGAAAAGTGTTAACAATTAATGCGAATTGCTTGATTTTCCACTCTTGTTTTAATGAAAGCGTAGGCAGACGAATTCATAACACTTTTCAATTTTGTAGAAAATAATTGCATTTTAAAGATAAAAACATGATATATATATTTTTAAAAATTAAAATATATTTAAAGTTTTGATCTAAATTAATCTTTTAACGTATTCACTTATTTTAGGGGAAAATTAAATGGAGATTGTACCTTGCGAGCCACAATTTGTTCATTATAACATAACTTTCATGGCTTTTCATAAGTCAATATGTATGACATATTTTAATGTAATTTTTTTACAATATCTGGTACACAATATTACCTTAATAATCTACATAGTATTTCTCTAATGTGGACCAGTTTCAATTACTTTTTTATCGAAACGGTACAATACGCGAGGATAAAAAAGTAATATTTATACATGGACAATATTTAAGCACGCGGACTTAGCTCAATGGACTAATAAGAAAAAAATGAGGACATTTTTCTGGTGAGATTATTTTACGAAAAAATGTATTTTTAGCAGTTGTTTCTTCAGAATCTTTGCAAGCGTCATTTTAAACCTAGCACTATTTTAAAGATATATACAGAATATGAACTTTTGTGTCATATATTGACTTAAAACAGAATCATAAAAAATATAATCAAAAGAGAAATTATTTTATTTTATTTATTTATTTTTAAACTAATATATATATATTAAAATTAATAAAAAGTCATCGCAAAAATGACGACAAAAATTTAAAAGAAGTCATGGGAGTCCTATATTAAAACTGTACTGCCTGTGAAAGTATGAAAATTGGGTCGTGAACCGTGAATTTTATTTGGAAGCCTTTCTTTGAATAATTTTGGTTTCACTATTACACAATATTAATTTTTTTTTTTTTTTTTTTGCTTCTGGTAAATTAAAATTTTAATTAGGTGGTGGAACTGGCATAACATTTATGAGTTTCAAGTTTTAAAGGTAAATAAGAAAAGAAATAAAGTGCGAATGTTTCGCACGGGTTTGCTAGTAATAATAATAATAAAACTATAAATAAATAAATAAATAAAAAGATTTGATGAAAGCATTTAAATGCCTACATTTTTTAAAATAACTGAAAATATAAACACAAAAATAAAAATTAATTATTTCGCTTACCTCCAGTTCCCGAATGACATTTTCTTAAATATGCATTCTGAAATTCCGACTTTTACATAAAATTGAAGCTAAATAAAACCTTTATTCTGTAAACCTCACAATTTATGGATATATAATATTTCAGTATTTAAAAAAAAAAAAAAAAAGTAAAAAATTATTCTTTCAAATTTCAAATGTTTGTTTGCTGTCCGTTAAAATATAACGACCTTTTTAACATAATTGAGCTTTACAGAATAAAGATTTATGATTAGAATATGTATGCAAAATTTTGTATCTCTACTATCATAACTTTTCTTCTAATCTTACAGGAAAGTGTAAAAACTAGAAACTGAGAAAATCAAGTTTAAAAATTTACTTTTCAATTTAAATAATAATATAAAATAAACAAAGCTTAAAATGCTTCTTTTTCATAAGTTGGCCCTTCTAATTCAGTAAAATGCTCATGCATGGCTATTTCCTCATCCCTTTAGCTCTATGGGGCTCTAGTGTGCAAGATCTCGATTTGATTTCAGCTTTTCTTATATTCATATAATTGGTTCGAAATACTGAAATTACAGAAAAATAGGCTTAAACGCTTAGTAAAAACTAAAATACTATTGAGACAATTTTCAATTATAGTCCTTAACGTATCCGAATATGTTTGTGTGGCTCTGCACATTTTATTGCTAATCATACTATATACTATAGATTTTTTTTTTTTTTTTTTTTGTGTGTGTGTTCATGTGAATAATAAATTACAATTTCATTATGATTTTTGCAAACTGAAAGTATTAAAATATGGTTCTTAAAAATGCCTCTCACAGAACGTATTTAATATATGGTTTATAAAAATACCTCTCATTGAACACAATGATTTAGAATTGTTTTACTTGTCCCTGGTACACAAGCCATTGGAGATTTGTACACTAGTTTTGATACGGAATATTCCATAGTGAACTTCAGTAAGATATATCAGTTTCAAGGAATTTTATGAATATTTGTGGGAGTTACAGCATGGACAGACAGACGCAGAAAGAAACCGAAATCATAAACACTCTTTAACTTTGTTTAGAAAGTGTTAAAAAGGAGATAATATATACTATGTGCCATCACAAGAGTTGAAAAAAATTTCTGATGCACACTTTGAACAAAAACGTTAACACCAACTTTTTTCCTTTTATTAAAAACAGGTTCATTAACAATAAAGCGTTTACATCTACAAAAGAATTTGAAACTGAAAAAAAAAAAATCTATAAGGAAATATTTTTTTTATAAAGAAATAGAGAGATATTTTTAATGATAAAATAAGTAAGAAATTATATAATTTTAACTTAATAAACCATTGTCCTTTATATAATTTGTGGAATTATTTTATCATTTAACGTATAAATTTTCATTTTATTTATTCGAAACTATTATGTTGGGAGGATAATCACATACTCCAACAAAAGTCTTATTTTATTATTATAATATCCATTATTTTGTAATTACAACAATTATATATTTATTTATAAATAATTGTATTACGTCCAGAATAAATTCCCTACTACCGCGTACGGGGTAGCCGACGCGTCGAGCTCTGCTGTCCGGGAACTCGATGGGAAATATGTGACGAGGACCTTCAACATCCTGCAGCTTAACATTCATGGAACGCTCAGGAAAAAAGATGAACTTCATAGCATTTTGATTGAAAACGATATCCATATCGCCTGTCTACAGGAGACATGGCTGAATGAGAAAATGCGGTTCAACATCAAGGGCTACACTACTATCCGAAGAGACAGAGTGGATAGACGCGGTGGTGGACTGTCTTTTCTAATTAAGAATTCTGCAGTCAAGTTTAAAGCCATCCCCATTTGTCAGGATACTGGTAGCACCGAAGTACAAGCACTGGAGGTTTTCCTCCCAGAGCGCTCTTTCATTCTTGTGAATGTATATCATCCTGACAACTCCCCTATTGACCCAACTTCTTTTGATTTTAATTTCGGCTCAGCTGATACAATTATCATGGTTGGAGATTTTAATACAAAAAGCCCCACTTGGGGATCATCAGTTTTGGATATGAAGGGACAACAAGTAGAAGACATTCTTACTGATCTAGGACTGATTACCTTAAATAATAAACAAAACACCTACTTATCACGAACTACTGGCACAGAATCTGCTCTTGATATCTCGGCTGTCAGTTATCATCTATCGAGCCTCTGCCGCTGGAAAATTCTGAATAGTGCCCTAAGTGATCATCGACCTATTATTACCACTCTAAAACTCAAAATGGATGAGGAGGACCAGATAAAGAGATCATGGAACTTTAGAAAGGCAGACTGGACAGGCTTCACACAGTTTCTAGAAAAACTATGTTCTAATAAGCCTCGAACTGACTCCCTCGAAGAAAAAACTTCAAATTTTGTAAATAACATCACAACTGCTGCTAAAAGGTTCATTCCCAGAGGTAAAAGGAAGAAGCAATGGGTCCCATATTGGAAAGATCACAACATCGATTCTTTGATAAAGGAAAGGGACACTCTGAATGAACATGTGAAGACTAATAATACAAGCTCAAACAGAGAAAAGCTTGCTGAGGCTACTAAAAGGGTGGAGGATGAAATAGCAAAATCTAAAAGTCAAAAATGGGCAGATTTTTGTAACAGCTTAGACCCAAGAAAAGATGCAAAATACTGGAAAGTTGCTGGTGCCTTAAACAAATACTCCCCCGGCTCACAAACTCAAAGCTCAAACATGATCAGCTCTTCTGGAACTGATGCAGACTCAAATAAAGCAGCAGCAAACTTGCTGGCACTGCACTTTTCAAACGTAAGTAAACTTTCATTTAGCAAAGAAGACAAAAAGCTGAACAAAACCGTTAGAAAACTCCTGATGGAAGCTAGAAGATACAGGAAAGATGATGTCTTCACTAAGGCTATCACATATCTAGAATTGAAGACAGCGATTCACAAATTGGATGCAAAGAAATCCCCAGGAGGCGACCTGATATTTGATGAGATGATTAAACACCTTGGAGAAACTGCTATGGAATGCTTATTGGAAATAATCAATCTGTCATGGAAAAGAGGAAAACTTCCAAAGGCATGGAAAATGTCAATCATAGTCCCAATTCTCAAACCAGGAAAACTGCCAACTGAGTGTAAAAATTATAGACCTATCGCACTAACCAGCATTCTCTGCAAGATTACAGAAAGAATAATTCATCATAGAATTATGGGCGAACTTATTAAGACAGATATGCTCAATTTCTATCAGACAGCGTACAGAAAACATCACGCCACAGAGGACCAACTCTTCTATCTTTGTCAAAGTGTTATAGACGGTCTACAAAATAGCCCTTCAGAAAAGACAACTGCTGTATTCCTTGACATGACATCTGCTTTCGATACAGTATGGAGGAAAAAATTGGTAGAAATTGCATACAAGCATGGTATAAAAGGCAATGCCCTTATTTGGATTGCAGACTTCTTAAGAGACAGGAAGATTACAGTGAAACATAATGGAGCTAACTCTAAGGAAAGGAAAACGTGGGGAGGAGTTACACAGGGCTCTATACTCAGTCCCGTACTCTTCCTTTTATATGTTAACAACATCCACCAGCATATCGACAATGAAACCAAGATTGCATGCTATGCGGACGACATTGCAATATGGCACACATGTAGCGACATCAAAAAGTCAGAAAATTCTCTCAACAGATCATTAATCGGTATCGTGAATTGGTCAAGAGAACTGAAGCTACGGATCAACCCACAAAAAACTAACTACACGATTTTCACAACAGATAGAAGCCATAGAAAGCACTTTAACCCAGTTATTACCACGGATGGCGTGCCTCTCACTAAGGTGGATAACCCAAAATATTTGGGTGTGACCCTGGATGCAGAACTTCGGTTCACGAAGCATATTGAAAACATTTCACACAAGGCACTTAAGAAATTAAACATCCTGAGAAGTCTCTGTGGTACTGACTGGGGAGCTAACCCCAAAACTCTCAGAACTACCTATGCTTCACTAGTAAGACCCAATCTGGAGTATGCAGCACCAATTTGGGCACATGCCTCTGTGTCTGCACTCGAGAAACTTGATAAGATTCAGGCCCGAGCAGCCAAGATAATTATTGGAGCTTTCTCATCTACTAATAACACTAAGGCAGAGCAAGAGTGCGGCCTACAGACACTTGATAATCGAAGAAGGTACCAAACAGTTAAATTTATTAACAAGGCTAATAGTCTAGATGTAAATCATATCTCTCGCAGAGCAACAACTAACTGGAATTGCAAGTCAAGACTCAAAAGATCCTCTACCATGAAGCTTGATAAAGAAATACGAGAAAGTCTTGAATTGAATCAAAGATTTATGTTGCTTCAGGAACCTGTCCTATCATCCTGCCTTCCCCCAAATACTGTTATCAATTTGAACCTACTAGACCACTGCTTGAAAAAAGAACCGGAGGCCATAGTTAAAGCCAAAGGAATTAAAACTATCGAAACTTATTTGGGGCGCGACCTAGTGCAGATGTATACTGATGGATCTTCAGATGAGACTATTTTGAATGGAGGAGCAGGCATATCAATCACTCTGACTAATGACATGAAAATGAAAAAAAGTATAGGAGCAGGAAACATTGCTTCTAATTTTACTTGCGAACTAAAAGCAATTCTTGAGGCCCTACAAATGTATATTTCTCTAAATGATACTGATAAAGCTAATGGACTCGTCATTTTCTGTGATTCAAGGGCTGCCCTGGAAGCGATAGAGAATGGAGACTCCAGGCTTGCACAAGATATCCATCACTACTTAGAGGAAATTTGCCACCTTGGGAAAAGCTGTACTTTCCAGTGGACACCCGCACATGTTGGTATTGAAGAGAACAAGGAAGCAGATAAGCTAGCGAAGGAAGCGAGGGACCTAAACTTGGAAATCTGCAGCACCGTAACTTTAGGTGACGCTAATGCAATTGCTAGATACAGACTGAAAGAAAAACACATCAAAAAGGAACATCAACTATGTGTTATCAATGCAGACAGGATGATTACCAAGACTATCTCCAGACTCAGAACCCAACACTTTGGTGGAATGACAATAAATACAGATGGCACCAGAACTTACAAATCATGTAGGAACTGCCTGGAGAAGGAACTCACTCCAGAACACATTTTCAACTGCCCGGCCATCATAAGAAGCTTACAGGCCTTTGACGAATTTCCCTTTCAGGGAAATCTCTATAGCGACAAAATTGTGGACATTGCCAAGGCCGTGATTTTGGCACATGGAATGATTTGAATTTGACTTCAATTGGACACGACACCAACCACCAACCAACCAACCAATAAATTCCCTGTTGAAAATGAATTACTTAAAAATGAGACGATGAGCCTTCTCATACCTTTTTGAGAAGATTTTTCTCAAAAAATGCGGGTGTCGTTGCTTTCTCAAAAATAGGAATATTAATAAAAAAAAAAGGCTTCGGATTATTTATTTATTTATTTTACATTATTATTATTATTATTATTATTACTATTTACTTTTTTTTTTTTAAACAGTAAGACGAGAGCATGTATTTTACCACGTTTTAATTAATTCGCTTACTTGTTTGTATGGCCAGTACAAATCTTGCAATCGATTTTTAACTAAATTCCCGACTGGCTAGACATTTGAATCTTTTAGAATAGCCCAGAACACGATGACAATGCATTCTTTTAATACTTTTATTCGACTAATAAATGTTTGGAAAAAAAAAAATGCTCTCTTTATTACGCATATGGTTAATTTTTTTTTTCAAGTTGATGGAATAATTTATCAAAATATTTTTAAAAAGCATTTATTAATACATAGAATTGTCATGTTTATATGATTCAACAGAAAATTTAAAAAGTGGTAAGTTTATAAATAGTTCTTATTATCTTGTAATTATTTTCTCTACTGTCTTGCCTAGTTTTTTCTATGTATAGTTTTTATAGGTAGGATTCATGATGTTTTACAAGTGGCCGAGAGGTTATTTTTTGGAAGCTTGTAGAGAGAAAGCTGTGGTTTCGATCTGTGGTCATTCTCGTGGGCCTAGCCATTTTCTCCAAAACGAGCACAAATATGGGCTAGGATTTCTCGAAAAAAAATCCCTAAGGATAGTTATATATCCACGCCTAGTACCCACGTGGTCAATCGGCCTCAAGCCTACACCACACTTACACCAAGATGCATGCTTTACATACGTTTAGTTTTCAACTATTTCTGTTATCTTATAAGTGTAAAAAAAATGCCTACTAACCCTGGACGATAGGTCTAATATATCGTATCCTATTATATATCGTATTTATCGTAATATAACTCAGTACTTATTTCGCTTCCTTCTTCGACTCGTTTTAATACGCATTTTTTACATGCATGAGCAGCCCCCGAAAAACAAAAACATTAAATCATTAAATTCATTTTTTTACTTATTTTTATTTCATATTATTTCACGCGCACTTTTTATTTCCTAATTCAAAATTATTGAAAAAAAAAACTTTTTCGATATCGCTTGTAACGATACTGATTATTATTAATTTTCTTTTCTTTTTCTTTCAAAAAAAAAAAAAAAAAAAAAAAAAGGTTTTGATGAAATTCTGGCAAAAGCAGAATTTAGTTTAGGACGGAGGACTATTAGTTTTTTTTTTTCTTCCCAATTATAATATCGCTTTCAAATAATTCAATTATATTTTCGATAAATTTTAGATTTCGATAAATGTCCAACTATCGAAAAATGATTTCGACAAATGTCCAACTATCGAAAACGACAATGCAAAAATCCCAGATTGAGACTAATAGGCCCTCAGTCCTAATAAGCATAATTACTTATAATTTAATTTCACGGAAGGCTTTACGATAAGTACTTTTAATTTATTTTATAAATCTCTTGAATAATGTACACTGTTAAAGCACACTTCTCAATAATAAGCAGAATCTTCTCATAAACTAGTATGTTGTGCCCACCACATAACTTTCTTCTATATTTTCCTATACTTCACTCAGTAAAAATAATTTATTAAAATTATTATTTAAAAAAATTATCTTACATGATAAGGCAGACGATTTTCATATTAGAGAAGTAGTATAACACTAAATATCCAAAAAAAAAAAGTCAATTTTATTGTCAATATTACATTAAAGAATTTTTTTTTTTTTTTGTTAAAAATGAAAAAAATCGACAACTTTATTTTAAATTATTGCAGATCGATGGTTCAACCATTCGTTCTAAAGGTATTGGCAAGCTCTTTTGAAAGACACCCATCATGAAAATTTACTCCCCTCGTGGAGGGCTTCCTCCCCAGGGGGAGGGGGGGGGGTTGGTGAGGCTCCTACACATACAAAAAAATTTTCTCTGTTGATTATCTCTATTATAAATAATTAAAATTTCATAATGATTACTAAAAAATAATTCTCTTTATGCACATTTATACAAAATTTTGTCCTATATCACCATTAAAACCCGAACAAACTACTACGTCAGAAACTCCAAAGAAAAATATTTGAGATGCATACAGCTGTTTCGGTAGCCTTAAGCGTACCGTCTTAATGCAAAAAAAATCAATCAGTATGCATCCCAAATATTTTTCTTTGGCTTTTCTGACGTAGTAGTTTATTCGGGTTTTAATATTCCAACGCCAAGTCTCCTGTTATTATTTACCTATATCACCATGTTAAAACCCCCAGGGGGGTACCTTCTTCAGGTATTCAGGGGGAGTCACGCACCCCGGGCCCGAGTGATCTTTTTCTTTCCCCTCCTCTTGCCTTGTTAGTTTCCCTTTGTTTCTTTTACGTTTCTTTTGTTTGTTTTTTTCGTTGCCAATAAGGTTTTTGGTACTTTCTTGTTACTGTTTTGTTTGTTTCTTTTACTTTTGGTTTCATAACTTTTCGTTGCCAATAAGTTCTTGGCCCTTTCTTGTTTTGTTGATGAAAAAAAAAAACTCCAAAAAAATTATAAAATTTTTTGAAAAGCACAAAAAAAGAAACCACTCACCTCGTTCTACTAACCTATTTTTGTTAAGTTCTGACTCACCCTGTTTTTTGTCTGTTATTAAAAATAAAAAAGAAAAACTGTAAAAAAAAAATTTAAAAACTGTAAAAGGAACAAAAAAAAAATAAATCTATTAACTATTAATCAATTAACGAAGTAAAGTCCGGTGTTGATGTGGCGCTGGCTATTGGGGCAATGATTTTGGTGATGGTGCCACGGCAGTCTAGCCTTGGGATCACACTGGGAGACTGGTGCCCTTGGTGAAGGTGAGACAACGGTGACTACTCGAACGAGAAACACCGGACTAACACGACTGCCACATGTGGTTCCTGAACTGGGTCGGCGACCTGGTAGCTGGTGAGTGGTTATGGGTGTCCCAAAGAGGATTCTTGAAAACCCTTTGCGTTTGTGTGTTGGAAGAAACACTCACCCCTTTTTTCCTTCTCTCTCTAATTATGGCTACAACTAAAGGTGTTTCGAATAATGCGTCTGGCTCGGGCCAAGCTAATGCAAGTTTAAATGGTAAAACATGGGCGGATAGAGTAGAAGAATTCTCTTCAACTCTAAATGAGAATAATGTGTTTCTTAGGCATGAGGTTAGATTTTTTGTCGTGAAAAGAAAGGAGGGTGACTTCTCAAAGACATCTCCTTTTTTGATACAAAAAGCGCTGCAAAGTATAATGGGTGATCCAAAATCAGTTAAAAAACTTCGGTCAGGAGAACTTTTGATTGAGGTTGAGAATAATAAACAAGCCAACACTTTGAAAAACTGTAAACAATTTGCTAACATACCTGTTACCATTAGTCCTCACAGAACTCTAAATATATGTCGTGGTGTTATTTCAGAATCCGATTTGCAGTTCATACCTGAAGAAGAAATTCTTGACAATCTTAAAGACCAAGGTGTTATTGCAGTTAAACGCATCTCAATTTTCCGTGAGAATAAACCTATACCAACTAAACATATAATACTAACAATAGACTCCCCAAAGCTCCCACACTCAATAAAAGCTGGTTATCTCGAATGCCCCATTAGGCCATATATTCCGAATCCACTACGCTGCTTCAACTGCCAACGCTTTGGACACTCGAAAACTGCATGTCGTGGTAAACTCACATGTGCCCGATGCGGTGCAGTGGGCCATGACAATCAAAACTGTGAAGCTCCAGTCTCTTGCGTTAACTGCAAAAAGGATCACCCATCCTACTCGAAAACTTGTGAAAAATGGAAGTTTGAAAAAGATGTACAAACTGTCAAAACAAAAGAAAATATATCATACACTGAAGCTAGAAAAATCATAGAATCTAGAACCCCTACCGTTGGAAAATCTTATGCTGCTGCTGCTACTGCTACTTCAATTAAAAAAACTTATAAAACTATAGCTACCCAAACAGAATGCCAAAATGTTACCTGCCCTCCAAGTCAAACCATACAAATCTGTTCTTCAAAACCACAAACAACACCTAGTCAGACTTCCACCTCCACACAATCCTCACTATCTAAACCATCTACATCCAATAAATCACCGCAAATAGCAAAAAGTATATTGTCTGAAAGGAGACAGACTTCTGGCTCTCTAAAACATTCAAACTCACCTTCCCGCTATAATATTAAAAAGAAGAAAATTTTAAAATTACCTGCAACTAATACAAATAAAACGTCTAAAATTACGCCTATCAAACAAGCTGACGTAATCAGTCTCCATCCCTCTGATGCGGAAGATAATATGTCTACTGTATCAGAAGATAACGACGTGGATGTTCTCATCTAAAAAAAACGAAAAATCATGACTAATTTCATTTCTTGGAATTGCCGAGGTTTTATAAATAAACGAGATGAAATCAGAGAAATAATTTCTGATCATCGACCAATTTGTTTTGCATTTCAAGAGACATATTTAAGACAACATGATAATATAAAAATTCGTGGCTATACCTGTTTCAGAAGAGATTTTACCCACTCTGGCAGAGCTACAGGTGGTGTAGCTCTTCTTATTTCTAATAATACTCCTCACACCAATATTTCTTTAAATACTGATATCCAAGCTGTAGCAGTTCAGATTCATATCCACATGCTTGTCACCATCTGCACTATCTATTTACCACCAAATATGTCACTCCACCGTCGTCATCTTAATAACCTTGTTTTGCAGCTACCGACCCCTTATATAATTCTTGGGGATTTAAATGGACACAGTCCACTCTGGGGTAGTCCTGACATTAATCCTCGTGGTCAAATTATTGAAGACTTTATCACAGACAATAACTTATGTATTCTAAATAATGGGGATAATACATATTTCCATGAACCTTCCAGAACTTTTCATGCAATAGACATGGCCATCTGCTCTCCAACTCTGTATCCATATTTTAATTTCTTTGTTAGTAACGACCTTCATAATAGTGACCATTTTCCTTTATTTTTATCTTTTTATGATTTTAATGATCATCATCCTATAAATCCACATTACATTTATGACAAGGCCAACTGGGCTACTTTCACTATAAATGCAACTATCACATACGATATGACTGAGGGTGATATCAACAGAGCAATCACTGATGTCACGAAGTGTATTATAAATGTAGCTGATATTAGTATTCCAAAATCCTCTGGACGTCTCAGTAAACATTCAAAGCCATGGTGGAATGAAGAATGCAATAATGCAAAAAGACAGCAACAAAAAGCTTGGGGAATTTTTAGGAGGTACCCAACTACTGCGAATTATATCACATTCAAAAAAGCAAGGGCAGCCGCACGAAGAATCCGCAGAATCTCCCAAAGAAATTCCTGGATAAAATATGTGTCCAGTATTACCTCAAATGTAAGCAGTAAACAGCTTTGGCATCGTGTCAAGAAAGCAATGGGAATATATTCTAATCAAAGTATTTCATTTTTAAAAGATAATGGCCAAACTATAACTTCTACTAAAAATATTGCAAACACCATTGGTAAAACTTTATCTCACATCTCCAGTTCTAATTCATATTCCGAACCTTTTTTGTCTCATAAACGTAATTCTGAACGATCATCAATCAACTTTCACTCCCGCTCTTCACCAGACTACAATAGACCTTTTACAGAAAATGAATTAAAAAATAGTTTGAAACATTGCCATAACTCAGCTCCCGGGCCCGATGGTGTTACCTACATTATGATTAAACATTTATCAAAACAGTCTCTTAAAAATCTCCTTCATCTTTACAATAGGATCTGGACTGAAAATATTTTCCCTGTTGCTTGGCACGATGCTATTGTTATTCCTTTCCCTAAGCCAGGTAAAGATGCTTCTGACCCCAAAAATTATAGGCCCATTGCCCTCACAAGCTGTCTCTGTAAGCTGCTAGAAAAGATGGTAAATACTAGGCTTGTGTACATTTTAGAAAAAAATAATTTGATATCTCCATGGCAAAGTGGTTTCCGACGAGGCCGTTCTACGGTTGACAATATTTTATTATTAGAGACAAATATCCGCAAAGCTAATGTGAGACGTAACCATTTGGTGTCAGTTTTTTTTGACATGGAAAAAGCTTATGACAAGACTTGGCGCTATGGCATTTTAAATGATTTATATAATTTGGACTTTCGTGGAAATCTTCCTATTTTTATTGAAAACTTTTTAAAAATCAGACGCTTTCAAATTCGCATTGGATCAGTTTATTCAGATTTTTATTTCCAAGAGGAAGGTGTGCCTCAAGGCAGTGTCTTGAGTGTTACTCTTTTTTCTTTAAAAATTAACGATATTCTAAAACAACTGCCTCAAAGTGTCTATGGAACTTTACATGTTGACGACCTGCAAATTTCTTGCCAGGGAAATGACATGCGCTTCATAGAACGCCAATTGCAACTTGCTATAAAAAATATCACTAAATGGACAAATAAAAATGGATTTAAATTTTCTACTGACAAAACACAATGTGTGCATTTTTGTCGTAAACGAGGTCTTCATGCTGATCCTGAGATTCTGATGAATAACAGGCCAATTTCCGTTGTTGACACTGCTCGCTTTCTGGGTGTTTTTTTTGACAGAAAACTGACTTTTATTCCTCATATTTCATATTTAAGAACTAAATGTGATAAAGCACTAAACATTTTAAAAGTCCTATCTAACACTTCTTGGGGAGCTGACCGGCCATCGTTACTCAAAATATATCGGGCTACTGTTCGCTCGAAACTTGATTATGCTTGCCAGGTTTATGGATCAGCACCTCAATCTTACCTTAAAAAACTTGACACACCACACCACAGTGCGCTTAGAATTTGCTCAGGAGCGTTCCGCACTAGTCCTGTTTTTAGTTTATATGCTGACTGTGTGGAGCCTTCTCTCACTGATATTAGACAAAGACTTTCACTTGACTTGTACTATCGCATTCTTTCACATCCCAATCATCCACTTCATCCACATTTAAATAGCAACGATCATAACCTTTATGTGAATCGCCCATCATGCATCCCTCATTTTGCTCTTAGAATTAAGAACTTTCTTGCAGGCACCTCTCATATTCATACCAAAGTTCGTCCCCGGTCTCTTTTAAACATGACACCTTGGAACTTCCAGGTTATTTCTTGTCTTCATCCGTTTAAAGGATTTGACAAACCTAACACAGATGCTTCTATTTTTCAGGCCCTTTACTCATCTCATCGCTCTCATTACAAGGACTATGTCGAGATTTTTACTGACGGCTCTAAGACAAGCAATAAAGTCGGTTGTGGTGTTGTCATTGGTAACACCAGTTTTAGCTATCAACTGCCTAATTCATTTTCCATCTTCTCTGCAGAGTTTTTTGCTATTGAGGTTGCCCTTAACATTATTTCATCTCAGCACAGTAGAAAATTCATTATATATACAGACTCAAAGAGTGTTCTTGATTCTCTTTCATCTAGCTCTTGTAACCTTTCTTTTATTTCAATTTTAAAAACTTATAACGAACTTCTCAAAAAGGGATTTGATATTTTATTCTGTTGGGTTCCAGGCCATGTAGGCATCAAAGGCAATGAAGCAGCTGACAAAGCCGCAAGGCAGGCTTCTATTATTTTAAACTGTCCTATTCCTTACGAGGACATCAAGCATGCAATTAAAGGTTTACTTAGAAATATGTGGCAAAGGGAGTGGAACTATCAAAGCAATAATAAATTACATGGAATAAAACCTCAAATTACGATTTGGCCTACTTTTAATCCTAGAAAATACGATGTTATTATTACTTGCTTGAGGATTGGACATACAAGATTAACACATAAACACTTACTACTTGGACAACAGGAGCCCACATGTCCTAGATGTCATTTTAATTCACTGACAATCCACCATATTCTTACTGACTGTCCTTGTCTCCGACATTTGTATAGAAAATATTTTCATTCATCTTCACCAAATTTGACAAACCTTTTAGGCACTGATCCTCATCATCTCTTGACAAATTTTTTAAAAGAAGCTGGTTTTTATTATGACATCTGATTTTATTATTTACACTATTCATTTGATTTTATTATATACATTGTTCATCTGTTTTCTACTATATACACCATTCATAACTTTTTGCATCGTCTTATTTTACATACTGTCTTCTCTGTTTTTTATTATATTATAAATTTTGTCATTTCACCTATTCTTGTTTTTACTTTATTGTGTTCTTTTTTAACGGCCATCTGGATGGGTGAACCCATCCAGAAGCTATAATATATCTTTTATATGATTGTTTGGCGCAGTATGTCCCATTGTGGACCTTGCGCCATTAAAAGGCAACCAACCAACCAACCACCATGTTAAAAATTTAGAAAAAGCAGGATGGCAACGCAACCTGTAAGAAAATTTTTACCAAAAGTTGGAAGGCACTAATTTATGTCAAGGTGCAACTATATACCAATTTGTATGAAATTCTGTGCAGTAGTTCCTGAGATATACAGTTGCCACAAAATTTTGTCACGCACACACACACACAGACAGACAGACAGACATTTTCTAAAAATGGTGAAATCATGTTCTACATCTCACAAAATGTGTAAATCCATCAAAAACCTGAGGACGAAAATTTTTACGAATCCAATACTTTCTTCTATTGAATGTAGAAGAAAGTAATAAGCAGGTTCTTCTCAAAAATAAGCAAGATCTTCTCACTTTTGAGAAGTTTCAATTCTCATAATAGCTTCGAGTAGGAACTTCTCATTTTTAAGATTTTTTTTTCCACATTTAACTATTCATTTCTTATTCACTCTTGTAATATTGTAATGGCAGTCTGAAAACGTCATGGTTCCAAGGTAAAGCATCGGGCTACGAAACCAGAGATTGTGGTTTCGATCCCCATCAGGGGAAGATTAGTTAAACAGGGAGCCATGGTTAAACACACTGTTAAAAATGGTTTCTTAAAAATGCGCTAAAGTGTCTCAAAATAGCTCCGAAACAACATATACTTAAATTTGAAAACCCATGTACGACTTTTTGAGTATATTGACATGCTAAAAAATGGGGTTGACCAATAAGAGTCCCAATATCCCAATGTTTGACATGTCAATATACTCAAAATTGAGTACATGGGTTTTCAAATTTAAGTATATATTGTTTCGGAGCTATTTTGAGACAATTTTGCTCATTTTTGAGAAACCATTTTTAACAGTGCATGGTTTATGTTTAAATCCAAAATGTTTATGTCTTTATCTTAATTATGCTTTTATTAATTATTCAGTTAATGTTATGCAATTTCTAGATTTTTCTAAAATATTCTGTTCTAGAAAACTCATCAGTTGTGTATATAAAGGGATGTAACATTTTAAATGAATAGTTAAATGAAAAAAAAAAAAAATCTGATGTGGGCACCACATGACTTCCTTATACACCTTTAGAAATATATACATAATATTAAAAAGCATTGTCATTGGACCCGAGACAGTTGGATAAAAATATTTTAAAAATGTATTATCGCCGTGTTCTGGGTTTTTCTGATAGTTTCAAATGTCTAGTTAGTCGAGAAGTCAGTTAAAAATCGATTGCAAGATATGTACTGGTAACGATACCGAAGGCAGCAGGGACCCGAAACAGTTGTCTAAAAGTATTTTAAAAATGCATTTTCACCGTGTTCTGAACTATTCTGAAAGTTTCAAATTTCTAGCTAGTCGAGAAGTTAGTTAAATAAACTTTCTGTTGAACCATATAAACGCTGCCGAAGGCAGCAGTGACCCGAAACAATTTGCTAAATATATTTTTAAAAATGCATTGTCACCGTGTTCTGAGCTTTTCTGAAATTTTCAAATGTCTAGCTAGTCGGGAAGTTAGTTAAAAATCGATTGCAAGATTTGTACAGGTAACGCTGGCGAAGGCATCAGGGATCCGAAACAGTTGGATAAAAGTGGTAAAAAAATGCATTTTCACCGTGTTTCTGAACTATTCCGGAAGTTTCAAATCTCTAACTAGTCGGGAAGTTAGTTAAATAATTTTTCTGTTGAATCATATAAACGCTGCTGAAGGTAGCAGGTATCCGAAACAGTTGGCTAAAAATATTTAAAAAATGCATTGTCAACGTGTTATCTGAGCTTTTCTGAAAGTTTCAAATATCTAGCTAGTCGGGAAGTCAGTTAAAAGTCGATTGCAAGATTTGTCCAAACCGTTTTTTGATACATTATGGCCAAAACCTTTGTATTTTTGGTCATTATGAACCTAATTTTCCTAAATACCTCCAAAACGGAAAATCATGCAAAGTCCAAAATGGGAGGTGCACAACTAGATGTTGTAACAAATCTATGTACCAATTCGCAACTTTCTGCGTCCAACCGTTTTTGAGTTATGCGACATACTCTCTCACACACACACACATACATACAGACGTCACGAAAAATCGCGTAAAGTCGCTTATATCTCTAAAACGAGAGCTCGTGTTAAGACGACACTTGCAGGTGTACAACTAGACATCATGATAGTTACACGTATAAATTGGCAACATTCAGCGATCATTTGTTTTCGAGCAATGTGACATACAAAATTCATTTCGCAAATCGGGATTACTATACTTCCTTTGAAACCTTTTCGGCCAAGCTTAACGGGTTGGATGCCGTCCGCCGGAGCGAATAAATCGCCAGATCACCGCGTGGAAGCTGCTGGGCAGCAATGTAACTAGACGCCAAAGCTCAGGAATTGCAGCACGCTCCAGATGTTAAGGAATTTGGAATAAGTGCACTAACTAGCTGAGAGTCGAAATAACCGGAATTATACAAAATTAAACAATTTTGAATTTAGGCAGGGAGGAAAAAAAAAAAACCATGGGGGAGCCGCTAAAGTTAGTTGTGCACACAATAATTAAAGCCGAAAGAGGAGGCCATTTGAAAAGGGAAAGGGGACAACACTTATGATGTGAGAAAGACGAGGGAGGAACAATGGGATTATAATAAAAAAAAAAAATTACGTGAAGCCACTGGGAGATGGAAGATAGTTTTGGGCGCATAGCGAAAATTTTGAAGTTTTTGAAGTGGCAAGGCCTAATCCTAATTGGGAGGGAAATTACTATGCGCTGGGAGGCCGAATGGAGAAGAGAAAGAGGGACCATCGCAATTTTGATCCACCACGGGGGGATGGTTCCCCGCGTTGGTAGCCCGACGACTGCTAAACGACCCCATCGAGCACTTGACGGTGCAGCACAGATTAACGAGGACCAGACACCGCCACACCCTCGTAAAAAAAAAAGAATAAAATAAATAAAATAAAAATGATAATAAAAATAAATGAAAATAAAGTAAATAAAAATAAAATAGAATAGAAATAAAATAGAATAAAAAAAAATATAGAGAATAAATAAATTAATTAAAGTAGGTAAGTACTTAAATTAAAATTGGTGCGGGTCAAAACTTGGTGAGTACCAAAAAGAAATGTGACTATACTTCCTTATACTTTGTATAAGGAAGTAAAAAATCTGAAAAATGAAAAGTTCCTGCTTGGAGCTATTATAACAAATGAAACTTCTCAAAAATGAAAAGATCTTGCTTATTTTTGAGAAGTGTGTTTTAATAGTGTTGTTATTACATAATTTTATTAATATATTCGTAGTTAAATTAAAAAAGAAGTGATACTACAAACTATACGAGAAAAAGCGAAGTGAGCGTGAAATGTTTAGCTTTTCCTTTACTCATTATTATTGTTGTAAGTTAGCAAAAATTACATTTCAAAAGTAATGCTGTCATATACTGAAAATTGAGAATTACTTCCTTATTTAATTCAACTGTAGTCTAATTTATAATTGAAATTTTTTTCATCTACTCAATTAAATATTTTGTATTTCTAAGTACAGTCCATTTAGATAAATCCCAAGCATTTTAGAAGGAAAAAAATGAATAAAAAACACTTTTAAATTCTTTCTTGTACAATGATTAATTGACTAGTCGATCTGCAGATCAGGAGCCATATTATTCCAGATTGTTTAAAACAACTATTAATACATACACACGCACATATATATATGTGTGTGTGCGTGTGATTATAAGTTGCTGCATAAACAGACGTGTTTCTGAGGGAGGCTACTGTCCTCCGTCAATTTATATACGTAGTATATGTATATATATTTACTTCTAATTTATAACCTTATGTTGATTCCTTCTAACTCATAAATGCTTGTACCAAATTTAATGCCAAATGATTGCATAATTTCTGTGGTTCTGTTTACAGAACCACAATTTACTACGCAATTTACTAAACTAATTTACTGCGCTGGAAAATAAATAAAAAATAAAAAATCGAGCCCTGATAGCATTCCTGCTGATTTTTATGTAAAATGACCTCCTGAATCCGAATTTGACCCCCATTTTACCCAATCAGCCATCTCTTTCTCGGGACGCCACCACTGACGTTTCGCAAATTAAATATAATAATGGTAAATATGAAATTTGTTGTACGCTTTTAACATATTAATTAAGGGAGTAGAGAATCGAAAGTGGTATCATTCGAAAGGTATAATTAGCCAGATTTGCAGAATGCAAAAATTATTTTCTTTCGATGTCAAGAAGGTATTTAAAGATACTTTTATTTTTTATGCACTTTTTCATTTTTTTCATTTTTCATATCTATATATATAAAAATGAATGTTTGTCTGCATGTCCTTTATAAAATCGTAAACGGCTTGACCGATTTCGATCATTCTTTTTTTGTTTTTTTCCTTATAGGTCAGGGATGGTTTAGGAAAAAAAAAAAAATTGAAAAAATTCGCCCCCAAGGGGGGGGGGGGAGGGGGGCAAAACGTGAATTCAAAAAATCCTTCATATCTCAAACAAAAAAAAAAAAAAACAGATATCCGTAAAATTTTTACTTTAAAATATAGCTAATATAAATGTCTAAAAACCAATTTCTGGAATTTTCGAAATTCGGTCTCCAAAGGGGAGCGGGCAAAACGGGATTTCACATGCGTAAAACGCGATTTCCCATAATCCTATATATCTCAAAAAAAAAAAAAACAGATATACGTGAAATTTTTGCTATAAAATATAGCTAATACAAATATCTGTAAACCAATTTCTGGAATTTAAAAATTCAGCCCCCAGGTGGGGTAGCAGGGGCAAAAACAATTAGAAATACAGTTAGGCCTTTCAAAATTGGTACAGATAGGTTTCAATAGCCCGCAAGTCGAATGGGGATATTTTCGAAAGTGTAAAGTTATTAGGAGGGGAGAGGGGGGGGGGGCAAAAAAAAAAAAAGTAGAGTTAGATCGTTCAAATTTGGTATATAGAGGTTTTCGATACAGACAAATCGATTGCGGATATTTTCGAATTTGTAAAATTATTAGGAGGTGCGGGAAGGGGGTGGAGCGGTAAGGGGGGCTATGGGCAAAAACAAATAGAAATACAGTTAGGGCATTCAAAATTGGTACAGATAGGTTTTAAAGGCCTGCACGTCGAATGGGGATATTTTCGAAAGTGTAAAGCTGTTAGGAGGGGCGAGAAGGGGGAGGGAATGGGGGGGGCAAGAAAATAAAAATGGAGTTAGATCGTTCAAAATTGGTACACAAATGGTTTTTGATACTTAAAATCGAATGCGGATATTTTTGAATTTGTAAAATTATTAGGAGGGGCGGTAAGGGGGGCTATGGGAACAAATAGAAATGCAGTTAGGCCGTTCAAAATTGGTACAGATTGGTTTAGGCCTGCAAGTCGAATGGGGATATTTTCGAAAGTGTAACCTTATTAGCAGGGACGGTTGGGTTGCGGAGGGGCAAAAAAAAAAAAAAAAAAAAAAAAATAGAGTTAAATGATTCAAAATTGGTACATAGAGGTTTTCGATACTTACAAATCGACATTTTTCTTAATCAGATTTTGTTTCGCTTTTTTTTTTTTCACGTGATAAAAATTAATGCAATTTTCAGAATTCAGTAATTATAGTGATTAATTTAAAAATAGGGTCCAGCGAAGCGGGCGAAGCATGCTAGTATATATATATATATATTTTTCTTTTCAATTGTTATTTTATTCAGTTTTAGTCTTTAACTTTTGGTTGTAAGCTTTATAATCTTTTTGCTTTGGGATGTCTTATATTTTGGATTGGAACATCTTGTAAATATTGTATATAGTTTATTATGTATTTAACATAGATTAACTGCAAGGTTAAATATATTTTTTTATTATCTTACTAATGTAATGCCTATATTAATAAAGAATCTTTAATTTTCAATTTTATTATCTTTCTAATTATTCAAGCAATTTTATTTTTTGATTTTTGATCTGATTGTGTTAATGTAATAATGTAAAAACATTTTAATATGAATAGTTTGATGGCTTTGAATTTAAATTTAAAATTGATTTACATGTTTTCTATAAAATCACTCTTTTATTATGACTGTTCTTAGTAAGTTTGTAGTGCCTGGCAAGAAATGCTTTGGTCTCCCTCGGTATTGTGCCCGGTACAGGAATGTTTATAGGTTATATATTCCTGGATCGAAATCAAGCTACATATATTCTCCTCCTTCCAATCTTAAGTTTAGAAAGTGTGAATCTTCTCGTTGCAAAACTTTCCCTATTGCATTACAGTCCCAAATTTATGTATGCATGTTCGGTTTATAGCATCGGGTGTTGCCTTCCGACAGAATCCACAAGTCTGTGCCAGGTCTTCCGGTCATAGGTCCACTCTTCTTCCAGACCCCTATCCCTCATCGCTTTTTTTACATTATCCATCCAAGTCTTTCTTGGTCCTCCTTGTTTTCTTTTCTGATTTGGTATATAGTTAAAAGCGATTTTAGGTAATATTTCATCGTTCATTCTTTTAATATGAACAAACCGGATTAATTGCTTTTTTTGAACCTCATCTAATATGGTTTTTTTTTTATTTTCATCATTTCCCCGATTCTCTCATTTCTCACTCTCCATTCTTGATATCCTGCATGATCTTCTCAGGGCATCCATTTCAACAGCAGCCAATTTCTTTTTTTCTGTCTCCATAATTGTCCATCCCTCTGCTTCATATACAACAATATGCTTTTTACAATGGAGTTGTATATATTATACTTTCTCGTCCTAGATAACTCATTACTCCACCAAATCGAAATTAATAGTTTTACTGCTTTTCTTCCTTGACAGATTCTATTCTTAATTTCCTGTGAGTCTCTTCCTTCTCTATTAATGTCTACACCAAGGTATCTATAACGATCACAACTTTTAATTTTGATGTTATTATTCAGACTTAGGTCCGTCTCGTCTCCTCCTATACATAGGAGGAGACCAATTTATAATGATTTAAAATCGGTTCCTTTTTGTCAGGCATATAATGTCATATACAAATTAAGTTGTGGTATGTGTAAAATGCAGTATATTGGTGAAACTTCTACCCCTTTACATATTAGAATTAATCAACATCGCTCAGACTCTAAAAAGTTATCATCAACTGTACTTACTAGTAAATAAACTATTGAGTTAAGACATTTTAATTTGCACAATTTCTGCTCATGTACTATTGAAATTCTTCGGATTAAAAAAAATAAAAGTGAACGCTTTTTCTTTGAATCTCACTACATGAAACAAACGTTTTTCCGAATCTTATACTTTCTTCTGTATATATGCAGAAGATATAGTAAAAAATCTATTTTTTTTTAAACAATAAGTAGTCAAATTCAGTTAACTGAAATACATTACGTTTTAAAAAATATTACTTACAAACTTTGAATAAACACCATAAAATGCAATAAACTCGCAACAATTGTTTCGGGTCGAAAAAACACACGACCCTTCATCAGGCGAATAAAGTAAGTACGAGTGCTGCAGCACTCGCACTTTTCATAAATAAGGTGCGTTGTCGCTTTGACTGCAGCACTCGTGCTTACTTTATTCGCCTGATGAAGCGTCGTGTGTTTTTGGGAGTTTATTGCATTTTATGGTGTTTATTCAAAGTTTGTAATTTTTTTTTACAACGCCAGTTTTGTGGTGCTTTTTTATTAAATTTCGTTTTAGTTTAAAAATATGTCTTCAAATTAGAGTTGACGCAAATCACAAAAAAAAAAAAAAAAAAAAAAAGAAAGAAAGAAAGAAAGAAAGAAAAGGAAAAAAGAAATTAGACCTTAAATAAATTAGAAAACAAATTAGATCTTTCATAAATCGAATCCTTTTTTAATTTGCGTATATGTTCAATAGTATAAACTTTCAATCTACCACTCAACAAATTAGAACTTTCATATTCCAAATCCCTTTTTAAATTGCGTATATGTTCAATAGTATAAACATTTGATCTACCACTCATTCACTCAATTTTCTAACACTCTAACGGCTGTTGTCCCTTAGAAAGAAAAATCTGTAGTCGAGAGCATAGTGATGCTACATATATACAAATTACTGTGTCTATGGTTTTATTTGAGTTTAAAAAAATTGCCAGATTTATATATACATATATGTATATATGTATGGCTCATTGTTCATAAAAGTCAATAAAAGTCATAAAATGTTTTGTCATCGCTCCTTGTTCACGAGGTCAAAAATCTAATAAATATAATGGCTGTTTACTATCAAAAAATCTCATTATTAAGAATATACTTGCTTTACAGTCGAATTATCTTAACAAATATGATCGGCTTAACATTAGAAAGTTTTTATTTGCTAAAAAAATAAATAAATAAATAAATAAATAAATAAATAAATAAATAAAATAAAGCATTTGACCATTTAATTAAATGTTTTCAAAAACCAGTGTATAATCAAGATTTTTCTGATATTTTCTATGATTTACTATCATACAGACTAAAACACTTCAATTTAAGTATTTCTAAAAAACCTCACTAAATCCAATCTAATTCACAGCTTATTATAAAATATTCTAATCAAATATTTAATAGCATTAATATTTCATCCATTCTTAATGATAAATCTTGTAGAAAAACTTTGAAATATGCGGCTTTTAATTAAATATATGTTTTAAAAACTTATATATACGTGTTTTAAAGTGTTTTATTTATTAATTAAAACACGTTACACGTTTTTTTAAAAGTGTCTCTATATGAGATATATTTTTTCTACACTTAAATACTGTTTAGTTAAATAAATCCTTGTCGAATCGTGTTCTTAGTCAGTCTAAGAACATGACTGGACAAGTTTTTATTTAAAAAAAAAAAAAAAAACAGTATTAAGAGTACATTTTTTTACATAGGAATTATCGCTAGCGCTCGAACAATTTTGCTGCCGACTGTATCAAGTTTGAGGTTGAGTGGATTTTTACATTGCACTAGAGCTAAGCAATGAGCATTTAGCGGCGATCTGAGATTCAGCCTTATTGATGGCCCACTTAAATGTATCAAAATGTCGTAATTGTTTAATTTAGAATTATAGCACTTTTTTCACAAATTTATCAAAATCTAGCATTTTTTTTTTTTTTTTTTTTTTTTTTTTTTAATATGGTTTAGAACCAATTCCCGATAATGAGTTGGCAACACTTGCTGTGGTTTGTTGTAATCTATGAATTCTAACATCTATCTCCTTTTATTGCTTGCGCAAACCCTTAAAAAAATTCTACATAGTTTTTTTTTTTTTTTTTTTTTTTTTTATTGTGATGTGTTGTGTTTTGTTAAAAAATTTTATAACTCATATAGGTCTTCGTCCTGAAATAATATCTGTTGCTATATAAGTAAAATAGTTTTATTAAGAATGAGAAATATGTGTGTTTATGTACAGTCGGTAACAAAAGTCTCCGAACACTAGCGAAGATTCCTATGTAAAAAAAAGCACACTTGATACAGTTTTGTTAAATAAATCCTTGTCGAATCCTGTTTTTAGACAGACTAAGAACAGGATTCGACAAGGATTTATTTAACAAAACTGTATTAAGTGTACATTTTTTACATAGGAATTTTTGCTAGTGTTCGGAGACTTTTGTTACCGACTGTATGTACTATAATAAAAAATCTGCGTATTTATTTATTTTTGTTTATTTTTACAGGAACTGCTGACTATCATCCACTATAATGGTTACCCCTTTAATGTTCATTTTCCTTTCTTTCTTTGTGTCAATAATTGCATCACCAGACTTTTCCCTAAAGGGTGATCCTTGTTCAAAATTCGACAGCTGTTTTGCCAAACCGCAGTTAAGAACATGTAGTTGCGATGACGACTGTCCGTTCTACGGAACGTGTTGCCATGATTTTAAGAAACAAGAGCAAGACTTGCCTAATGATACATACAGTTGTTACAGTCGGCACACAGTCACCCCTGTATTTGCAAAAAGATCATGTTCAGATGATTTTCTAGGTCATATTGCTGACAAACATGCGTGTTTCGATGACGATGAAGATGAAATGGATGTCAAAAATAACCTTTTAGTGACGAGTCACAAAACCAAAATAACCTACTGGAATAAGCATTGCGCGAGATGCAGTAACGAGTTAGCTGAAGATCTGGAATTTTGGAACATCGAAGTGTATTGTCCGCAACATCAAAATGTCGACAGGAGTTTGATCAGAAGAAACCTTACTTACGATCACGATAGGAAACAATGGGGACTGGAAATTGATGGTGAATTCCTTCTGTGTATTGTTAAATATGCACCACCTCCTTACATAGATGAGGTACGTATTGTAGTGAATAATTAAGATAATTACTTCGACCATTTATATTGCAGTGTTTTTTTTTAAAGTAAACTTATGAAGGTGACTTGGCACCACTGAAGGTGTCATACAAAAGCTTATATTTCTACTTAATATTCATAAATTGAGCTACATTAGGTTTAATCAATAAAAGGTTATTCAAAAGTTTATTCAAATAAGTTCAGACAAAAATACTTATGTAATAACAGGAGACTTGGCGTTGGAATATTAACCCTACTAGGCTCAATTTTTTTTTAGTGAGCGACAAAAATATATAGGTTGTAATTAGTGATCAGAAGATAGGGAAAACTTATAAAATAAAGATAAAACCATATTTTACGGAAAAATCAACTTTTTAACTCAACGTACGCGTATGTGGAACATACATAAAAATATGATTTACTAATACGTTTACTATTGTAATATTAAAAAAAAAAAAAAAAAAAAAAAACTTACCTCTGCAAAATATACACTTCGTTATAACACACAATATTTTTTTTCGAGTCACAACTGTTCAAAACTATTCTTTTTTTATTTTTGAATTCAGACAAACGACTAACGTATCACTTTCATTCAAATTTCGCACTGTGCACTATAATAAAAACACGAACGACATCTTTATGTAAAGATTCGTATTACTACATTGCTAAATGTCAGTAGCTTCTATCAAGATGTCAAGAGATGTCGCTACTAATAGTTTTATAGCTATAGGAACGATTAAAGTCGGTGTTCCACATATGGAACTGGGTGCCTTGTAGGGTTAAAACCCGAATAAACTACTACGTCAGAAACGCCAAAGAAAAATATTTGAGATGCATACACCTGTTTCGGTAGCATTAAGCGTACCGTCTTCAGTGCAAAAAGAAATCTGAATCTGGAGAAGTGCTCGTATATATAGGAGAGGGATTTTACATTCAGTCCACATTTTCTTAATTTTTCTACTGTTTACACAGCTAACATTCCTAACTTCCTATTGGCCACACTCCCCACCTTTCCCGTAATCCTATTGGTTGAACTAAATTCGGTCCCTCTCCTATATATACGAGCACTTCTCCAGATTCGGAATTCTTTTTTGCACTGAAGACGGTACGCTTAATGCTACCGAAACAGCTGTATGCATCTCAAATATTTTTCTTTGGCGTAGTTTATTCGGGTTTTATAAATTCTTGTGGTTTTTCGATAGATTTTTTTAGGGAATTGAAATTTTTAAATTATATTTCCTTGGTTTGCATTTTTTCATAAATTTATGATCTTCAAAATGCTAAAACATCTACAAATATTTAAGAAATGACTTATTAATTAATTAAAAAAATTATTAATTAATTAAAAAAAATAAATTAATAAATGCATGTCTAT
This sequence comes from Salticus scenicus, assembly GCA_963930645.1. Taxonomy (NCBI): domain Eukaryota; kingdom Metazoa; phylum Arthropoda; class Arachnida; order Araneae; family Salticidae; genus Salticus; species Salticus scenicus. The sequence goes on from OZ005660.1 coordinate 31,536,917, forward strand.
GAAAAAATTTCAAAAAACATTACTTTTGTTATATTTTTATTTTTAATATTTTTTTCTTTTAAAGATATTTCAAAATCCATTCCTAATTCTTTTAAGTAGATTCTATTAAACATTCAAAATAACTACTAAGTATTTTATTTAATGTATATAGAAGTTTTAGCATTTTAACCCTACAAGGCACCCAGTTCTATATGTGGAACACCGACTTTAATCGTTCCTATGGCTGTAAAACTATTAGTAGCGACATCTCTTGACATCTTGATAGAAGCTACTGACATTTAGCAATGTAGTAATACGAATCTTTACCTAAAGATATCGTTCGTGTTTTTGTAATAGTGCACTCAGTGTAAAATTTGAATGAAAGTGATATGTTAGTCGTTTGTCTGAATTAAAAAATAATAAAAAAAGAATAGTTATTGAACAGTTTTGACTCGAAAAAAAAAAAAAAAAAAAAAAAAAAAAAAATACTGTGTGTGATAACGAAGTGTATATTTTGCAGAGGTAAGTTGTTTTTTCTTATATTACAATAGTAAACGTATTAGTAAATCATATCTTTATGTATGTTCCACATACGGTACGTTGAGCTAAAAAGTTGATTTTTCCGTAAAATATGGTTTTATTTTTATTTTTATAAGTTTTCCCTATCTTCTGATCACTAATTACAACCTATATATTTTTGTCGCGCACTAAAAAAAAAAAAAAATTGAGCCTTGTAGGGTTAAAGATCACGAATTCATGAAAAGAAAAGCAAATTTTGAAAACGCAATTTAAAAATTTCAAATTTGTAAAAAATATATCCGTAAAAAAATATCAAAAGCCATAAGAAATGTTGCGTGAATATATATTTTATTGAACATACTTCTTAAAGTTCCGAGTTCAATTTATAATTATAAAATGGAAATATAAGCATTAGTATGAAACCTTCAGAGGTGCCAAGTCCCCTTGAGGAGCGCCAGAATTTTTTTTTTCTTTCAGAGGGAAGTCATCTAATCAGTTATTAAAATAATTTTACGCTTATCATATTATCATAAATATCTTTTAATAATAATAATAATTTGGAGAAATTTTCTTTCCGACACTTTTTGTGATTTCCTGTAACTATGAAGGTAAATCAAATATAAACTGGAATTTTTGTATGAAAACCACACGTATGAAAGAGCACCAGGCAGATATCAGTTTTGGAAGGGCGACAACCGCGCTAGCTAAAGTATGTTTAGGGTTACATACAAACGGAACGCTTGCAACTTCGATGACGTAAATTCTGCAAGTTTTTTGCAAATACAGTCGGCAGCAAAAGTATCCGAGCACTAGCAAAAATTCCTATGTAAAAAGAGTACACGGAATGCAGTTCTGTTAAAAAAATCCTTCTCGAATCCTGTTCTTAGTCAGTCTAAGAACACGATTCGACAAGGATTTATTTAACAAAACAGTGTTAAGTGCGCTTTCTTTACATAGGAATTAGTTCCCCATCATACTATAGGTATGGGGAACTTAGGTAATCGTGAAAATTTTCGACCTCGATTTTTTTACTTTTTTACACGTTTTCAGGTGTGAGGAATCCGAAAATGACAAAATTTGAATGGTGTCTGTCTGTAGGGTGTCTGTCTGTAGGGTGTCTGTTAGGGTGTTAGTCTGTTAGTGGGTTAGTCTGTTAGTGTGTTAGTGTGTTAGTCCGTTAGTTTGTTAGTCTGTGTACACGATATCTCAAGAACAAATTGTCGCAGAGAGGTCAGATCAGTTTTAAAATATTGCTTTCGACACTGGCAAGAACCCTATGTATTTGCAACATTCGAATTTAAAAACTTCAGCAGTTATTCGAAATTTACGATTTCCTTAACATGGGAGAATAGGACAAAAATTCACTTAAACGTGCATTAAATAGAAACTTTTTACTGTAAAAATGTCTGACCAGTTTTAAAATATCAGTTTTGATGCCGGAATGAACATCAGTAACTATAAATATGCTACTTTGAGAATTTCGCAAGTTATTGGATATTTACGAATTTCTTAACATGGCAGTATAGGGCAAAATTTCACATAAACGTCAATTTTGAGAGATATTTTCATCGTAAAGATGTCAGACTACTTTTGAAATATTATTTAGGACACTGGCATGAGTATTAATGACTATGAATTTTCCAATATAAAAATTTCGTAAGTTATTTTAAATTTACGAATTTCTTAACATGGCAGAATAGAACAAAATTTCATATAAACGTCAATCTTGAGGGATATTTTCCTCGTAAAGATGTCAAACCACTTTCGAAATGCTATTTAGGATACTGACATGAATACCATAGAGTATGATTTTTCCAATTAAAAAAATTCGTAAGTTATTTGGAATTTACGATTTACTTAAAATGGCAGAATAAGGCAAAATCGAGCATAAACGTCCATTTTAAGGATCATAAATATATCAGATAATTTCAAAATAATATTTATGATACTTGTATGAACATGATTGACTACAAATATTCTAATAGGAAAATTTCGTAAGTTTTTCGAAATTTAAGATTTTATCAACATAGCAAAATGGGGAGATATTTCATAAAAATACGCATTTTTAGGAAAGTTGTTATGGAAATAGTAGCATGAAAATAAACTACGAAATTGACCCCAATAAAATAAATTAATAGATTAGAATAAGATATCGAACTGAATGGTGGGTAGCCTATTAGGCGAGGACTTCGTTCTGTCACTGTGTCAAGCGTTTGGTCAAATTCATTTTTCTTAACATGTATATAATAAGTCCTGTACAAGAAATTTATGAGAACATACATATGATGGGGAACTGAGCAGTGTCCACCTATGCCAACTAGTTTTTGCTAGTGGTCGGATACTTTTGCTGCCGATTGTAGTCGTACATTTGGAACGCTTGCAAACGGCTGCAAACGGCTTTGCAAACGGAAGTGTTTCATTTGTATGTACCCCTTAGATCAAAACGTTTCAGTTGATTTTCAAAATGTCATTAAAATCGCAAATTATAATAACAATACATGCTATCTGAATCGGGAAACGGTTCAAATTCTTACAAATAGTGATTCAATTAATGGCAACGAGCTGACACTGGGTTTATGCTGATCGTGGCAACAGTTAATAGAGCAACAAAGAAAAGAGAAGAGGTTTGCTACAGGAGGCACTCCAATCTTAGAATCCACCTATGACGAGCGGGCGCGCCCTCGACAGGTCTCTGGAAACAACAGAAGCTAAGTAAGGTATTTTAATGAGTTATAGTTTTAAGCTTCTGGTTCAAGGAATGTTTCGTAATTTGGAATTTTTGTTTTAAAATTTATTACTACAAAATGAAAACACGATGGATACATATTGTATTTCAACATAATCGCCTAATTTTATTATGTATTTTCCTAAATGAAATCCACACGTATTATCTATATCAACAAAATAATGCTTTATATAGAATATGGCATTATTAGCATTAAGGTTTTCAGGGCCACAAATAATATTGAGACAGATTAAAGGCTATTCTGTTGCAATTCTATTTTTATTTGTGTTAAGTATTTTTACCATTTTCCAGTGTAGTTATGACTTTAATTAATCTGTTTCTTTTCAGTCTGTCTGTCCGTCTCTTTTCCCGTGCTCTAATTTCCGTTTATATTTATATAATAACTTGAAATTAATTTATATTATTAAAGTTCACTATGCCATAGTCTCGATTGTAAATATTACAAATAGCAAAACTGGTCTGAATACAGAAATTGACAAAAAATTTGTGATTATTACAGTCTGCGAGAGTCATATTTTTGAAACGTAATTTAATTTTTTATACTACATAAAACATAACGAAATTATTATATATTTTTAAGGTGCACAAAAGCATTTCCCCCCTATAAAATAAAGGTCTGATTTCCATAATTGATTGATTTACAGGGCTTCACAAAATTGTTCTGGTTCATTATGAGATATCAGGGGTTCAATGTAAACTATCAGTATTGTGGGAATATTTTTAGTACATGATGTAGTACGTATCCAAAATTTAGACGCTATATAAAGTAATTATTATTTAAGTTACAATTTTAAAATTACCAGTCAGAATGACTTGATACATATTTTACCATAACAATCGTGAGGCAATGGAATTTTGTTTGTCAAAGGGGAAAAAATAGTTCCAAAATGTGCTATTAATCATCCATAAAGTGTTTGTTTCATGAAGTTTCTCTTTTTCTCCCTTGTCACTATTATTGTTTCCGCTGTAAACACGTAATCTTGTCTTTTTCCTTAAAAAAAAAAAAAAAAAAAAAAAAAAGTCGTAAATCTTTAGGGTTCATTGTTTTCTGTTATTCTATTGTATTGCTAATAACATTTCTGTATTTAATGAATCCATTTAGGCGTTTTCAATAACATTACTTTGACAGCGTCATCAATACGGACATTTTAGAACTTTTTTCCTCCACCAAACAAAATTCCATTGCCTCACGATTTTGCAGGTAAAATATCAAGTCATTCGGACCGGTAGTTTTAAAATTATAGTGTTTTGAAATCGTAACTTTAATTATAATCACCCTGTATATGGTTATATAACAAAAATCTTTATAATGTTTCCTACTTTTAGTGGTTTCCTGAGACTCTTTACTGAATAGCTAAAACAAAGTAAAGTTTTGGAGACTTGTTGTATTTACAGAATATACTATAAATGTACAGTGCAGCCACATATCTTAAAACTAGCAGTGAGGACGCGTCCAAAATGTTGGAGGGATGCCAGCTTGACCGACAGATTTAAATTTGGAAAGCGCCCAGTAGTTCCGAGCTCTGTGTTATTGCTCATTATCTCTGGGTCAGATGACTGTCACCCCTATTTTAGCATTGGACTCGTTGAGTTAGCACTTGCGCAGATGCTTCCATGGTTTTATGATCTGTGGTCGAAGAATAACCATTGAGTGAAGGCCATGCAAAAGCAATCTAGTATAGGATTTTGCTTTAAAATAACGAAAATGTGAAAAAATAATTTTTATGAGTTTCCTTTCTTCCTCGTTAAAAACGAAAGGTTTTTTAAAATGTCATCCTGGAGGCAAATGCGTTGAAAGTTAAACAATGCAACCGGTAGGTATAGTTTGAAAGGGTTTATAATCTGCGAATCGTATGAATTTTCATTCATATTTTTATCTTTGGTATCGAATTGCAGGCAAAACAATGAAATTTTTCATTTCATCAATTCATCATTCAAACTTTTTCATCATTTAATTACTTTTATTTCTTAAGACAGAGGGAAAAATATCTTTAAAAGTAAGTTGATACTGCAAGAGGAATTAAGCAATTTTAATTAAATACGGGATTACTTTTGTTTACTCTTGCATTTGTAAACAATGTGTATATTAATAATATATAATAATAAATGTAAATATGTGATTGTAATTGTAAATAAATATAGTCACCATCAAGATTGAGATTAAAGTTAAACAGTATTATTTTATCTGTAGTATCAATCTGTGTTAAGATTCTTACTTGCAGTTACGGAAAATTTTTACACAAAAGTTATCTTTTTTATTAACAAGCTCTCTCGCGTATGTTAAATAATCTTAACAATGACGTTTGGCAGACAATTTGGCAATTTAAAGTTCTCTGTTGACCTCAAATCAAACTCTTAATTAATTTTTCTAGGCATTAAGTTTTGACCTTCCATTTAATTTCTTGTTTTCATTCTTTGAAAACCCAATGACCGTGTTCTGAATAAGGAAATGGAAAGTTTAAAAGAGAAAAAGTTAGATTATTTGCGCATTGTATTATTCTTATCTCATTTAATATATAAATGAAGTTTTATTTTTTAAAATTACGAAAACTAATTCGTTGTGGCCACCACAAGACTTTCTTCTATACAATTTTATACAAATTTAGGTAGTACAAATTATTTATTAAATTATTTTTTAGTACGACGGGACTATTTCTTTCAGACAGCGATTTTGCGTTGTCAAAATTTCAGTATGCCAGGATGCCTGCCAATATCCAATTTTACCACTTAGTTTCTTAAACTATCTTAAAATATTTAGAAATTTTATTGATAAACTCATGAACAGTGAAAATTCATTTTAAGTAGTTTGGAGTATAAGACTGATTTTTTTTATACCAACTATTTGAAAAATGCCAGAGCCGGGAATCGAACCCAGGCCCTCCGCTCAAGGTGCGGATGCTTTTCCACTGAGCCACTGTGGCTGATACCCATTATGACGTTTCTCACACAATAACCGTTACATCTGAGTTTGCAGATACGATGACCTTGCCAACGGTTATTGTGTGAGAAATGGCGAGCTTGTTATTAGCCAGGTTGGCTAATAACTTTTTTTTTTTTTTTGAAGTGAAAACTTCTTTAGGCGCGTTGAGCACTTTTTGGGTGAACAAAAATCATGGAACTTGCGTCATCGTCACCGAACGATTTCCATGAGCTATATGTATACTGTGTATATATGTATATAGATATACCTCCGTGCGTTATTAGTATACATTATATATATACAAAGAGTATATCTCTCTACATATATATCCATATATGTGGCGCAGTGCGCGGCATGCCTCATATACATACATATATATATATATATATATGTATGTATAAAATGTATATACGAGTAGTATAATACTAATACGAGTAGTCTACTGGCTACTGGCATCTGTCTCTTTCTAGCTCTATACTCTATGTATGTATGTACTTTTTCCACAGTATATACATAGTTCACAAAGTACAAGCACGTGTTTTTATACAGACTATTATATTCTTCGTTTTGCTTTCAATATAAATTTTCAAATAAATAATAATAATAATAATAAAATATTTTAGTCATATTACAATATTAACGCTTCTTTACAAACCAAAAATAATTTAAAAATAATATGCTAATAGCTCGACGATACAATTCACAAGTTACTTAGTTTTCACTTCTATCGGCAGTCCCCAGTGACTGCCTTTTTTTTTTTTTTTTTTTTTTTAATTACAAGATTGCTACTTGTAAATTAGTCCTGTCGTACTAAATTAAATTCTGTCAAAGACAGAATTCTTCTTTTTACTAAAATTATTTTCCATGATTAATGTAGACAGGAGTATAACACTAAATTCCGAAAGAAATTCAATTTTGTTCCAAGATCAGAAGAAATGCGATTATTTATTTATTTATTTATTTAATTTTTTTCCCATTAAAAATGAAAAAATTCGATAACTTTGTTTTAAATTGTCACAGGTAGATGGTTGAACCATTTGTTTTTAAAGGATTGTCGAGTTCTTTTGAAAGATACCCAGATTGAAAATTTACACCTCGGGGGAGGGGGGGGGGTTATTTTCCACGGGGAAGGAAAGGATGTTCGAATATGCACAAACTTTTTTTCCTTGTTTACCACTACTATTATCAATAATTCACATTAATTTTACAATCACACGTTAAAAACAACTCTGTGTACATTTATATGCAATTTTGTCTTATACTGCCATGTTAAAAATTTAGATAAGGTGAGATCACTGCGCCACCTGTTGAGCGATTTATTCCCAAATCTAATCAGCCTCAAAACGTAATTTTATACAAATAACTAGGGTGAGAAATCCAACTTCAAAAAATGTTTTGTTTACAGTATGGGCATGAGAAATTAATTTTCCTTCCTGAGCAATGCTCGTCGACATAATTCGTCGCAAAGAACTTCCATCGATTACATTCAAAATAAAAGAACGTTTAGTTTAATTTTGGGAAGCCTTGTATATTTTCTTTAACTATATACGCATTACATTGTGTACTTAAACGTAGTTTTACATGATAAAGCATAATCCAAAATGAAATACACTTCATGCAATTTCTAAGTATAAGCCCAATATATCTGAACACTTTGGGTAACCCTGTAAACGAATGATGAATGATTTCCATACCCCAATCTACACAAAACATGCTTTTTGCATACATAAAAAATATGTTCATTCCATTTTGTTTAGAGTAGCCTGTAGATGATACACAGTACTTACCAGATATTTTGTCCATGGACGTAATGTATTTGAATTCTCTTGGATGACCCTATACACACGAACCCTTTGCTGGATCTCAAGAAAAAGTTCACTGTCGCATCTCTATATGATACAAATGTAAAATACCAAATTTGGCCTTCCAGATTACAATTTGTTCTTGAGATATGCTGATCACACACACACACACACACACACACACACACACACACAGACCAACCACTGAAAACATGTTTTTCGGATTCAGAGGACCTTAAAATGTGCAAATAAAACAAAATCTCTATTTCGAAAATTTGACTCTAAAACAATACTTTCTCTAACATATATATGGGCAAGAAAAAGTAAAAAAAGTGGAGATTTAAAATAATTTAGAATTAGCATGCGGCATTTAGGAATTGAGCATTATTTTGCGCTATTTTTCCCATAAAATTTTTCCCCTTTTCATCTCAAAAAGGACCTTTTATCATTTAAAACACGATATGTGCATAAAAATAATAGATTTCACAGCAGTACCCGATTTCAGAAGCAATGGAAAGTAAAACAAAAAATAGTACGTTGTGGTTCATACAAGACCTTCTTCTATATGTAATCCTATACAAATTTGTGCAGTACAAATTATTTATTAAATTATAATTTATTAAAATTATTTCCGTGATAATTGCAGACGATTTTTATCTCAAAGTAGTAACATTAAATACCAAAAGAAGGTCAATTTAGTGCAGACATTAAAAAAAAAAAAAGTTTTTTTTTTTTTTTTTTTTTTTTTGTTAAAAATGGAAAAAAAATCGATAATTTTGCTTTAAATTACCTCATATCTATAGTTTAACCATTCGTTTTAAAGGTATTGATGAGCTCTTTCTAAAGATACCCGTAGTGAAAATATACGCCCCAGGGGAGTTAACAATATTCCTACATGCATACACATTTCCCCCTAGTTTACTACTACGACAGCACCACTTGTTAAGTGATTGATCCCCAAATCTAATCAGCACCAGTTTAGATGCTCCAACTAAATACTAAGTTTAGTTACTTTTCGTTCATTGGTTAGTGAGATTATCGTCCACAAAATTTGTAACACACACACTTACAGAGACATAAATTTTCTGAAAACAGTCAAATCATGTTCAGGATATCTCAAAACGTATAAAACCGTCGAAAACTAGAATTCGAAACATTTCAGAATACAATAGTTTCTTCTAATATATATTTATATATATTTAGAAGAAAACTAATTTCAGCGCTCTTTGTCCTCTTAGTGTGATATATATTTTAAAACCCGTATAAACTATTACGTCAGAAACGCCAAAAGAGAAATATTAGCATACAGCTGTTACGGTAGCCTTAAGCGTACCGTCTTCAGTGCAAAAAGAATTCTGAATCTGGAGAAGTGCTCGTATATATAGGAGAGGGACAGAATTTAGTTCAACCAATAGGATTACGGGAAAGTGAAGTGTGTGGCCAATAGGAATTTGGGAATGTTAGCTGTGTAAACAGTAGAAAAGTTAAGAAAATGTGGACTGAATGTAAAATTTCCAACAATGACTGTTTACACTACTAACATTCCTAAATTCCTATTGGCCACACACTCCACCTTTCCCGTAATCCTATTGGTTGAACTAAATTCGGTCCCTCTCTTCTATATAGGAGCACTTCTCCATAATTATTTTTGCACTGAAGACGGTACGCTTAAGGCTACCGAAACAGCTGTATGCATCTCAAATATTTTTCTTTGGCGTTCCTGACATAGTAGTTTATACGGGTTTCAATATTTCAACGCCAAGTCTCCTGTTATTATTTGATATATATTTTGTTTTTATTGAGATTCAGATGCTATAAATTTCATTACAAATTCAAAACAGATCCATTTCTTTCTTTTACTTTATTTTTATTTGTATATATACAGGTGTTGGACAAAATAATGTGAACACTTTTGCTTTTTTACATTTTGTCGAATATCTTGAAAAATACTTACCATATTGATCTTCGATTTCGGGAATAAGGAAAACATGTCTTTCCTAATATTTTTCAGCAAAAGTTGTGTCCTGAAAAGGAAATGGAGACCAGCAAAAAATTAAACAAAAATCAAAATGTTTTGGATCACCCTGTAAAACGTAATACTTTAAATGCGTTTAGAAGCATGTGATTAAGAGGATTTTTCTCATTATCTGTATAATATATATATGAGGCTACCACATATATTTATGGAGATATAATGGTGTCTTTAAAAAACTGTAAAAATAATTTCTACTTTTTTAATTATAACACATAGGGTATTAGACCCAGTGCAAAGCCATTTTTAGGAAATATGGCATACTAAATTAGTCACAACACACAGCAATCAGAATGCAAAACTTTTAAATATCTTACGAACTACGAGCAGTTTTACTAAATAATTTTTAACTACGCATGCGCAAGCTTTTTAAAAATCTCATTTGCATAATTTAATAGCCAAAGGTATTGAGCAACTTATATGAAAACCCCAAACAAATATCATGTAAATTTAAACCGTTACTAGAGATAGAATGAACGGAATTTCAGTTCTCTCAAAATAAAAGCTAAACTATAAGGGGTTTTACTCACATTTTTATCTTGATTCAGTGAATGTCCAGTGGTACAGTCGGTAACAAAAGTGTCTGAACACCAGAAAAAATTCCTATATTTTATATAGGAATTTTTTCTAGTGTTCAGACACTAGATACACACACTAAAGCACGCTTAATACAGTTTTTCTAAATAAATCCTTGTCGAATCCTGTTCTTAGTCAGTATCAGAACGTGATTCGACAAGGATTTTTTTAACAAAACAGTAGTAAGTGTACTTTTTTATATAGGAATTTTTGCTAGTGTTCGGACACTTTTGTTACCAATACAGTGTTTTCGCTGATTGTAAGTAAATATTGAGAAAACACTCTAACATCTTCCTTTTTTTTTTCGAGAACTTCAATTCTGTTCATTCTATCTCTAGAAACGTTTTGAATTTTCATGATATTTATTTGGGTTTTTTATATAAGTTGATCAATACCTTTGGCTATTAAATTATGCAAATGAAATTTTTATAAAGCTTGCGCATACATAGTTAAAAATTATTTAGTAAAACTTCTCGTATTTCGTAAGATATTTAACATTTTTTCATTCTGATTGTTGTATGCTGTGTCTAATTTAGTATGCCATACTTCCTAAAAATGACTTTGCACTGGGTCTAATACCCTATGTGTATACTGGGTCTAATACCCTATTTAAAAAGTGGAAATTTTTTTTGAAATTTTTTAAAGGAACAGTTTTATCTCCATGAATATATGTGGTAGCCTCATAGCATATTTTATACAGATAAATGAGAAGAATTCTCTTGATTACATGCTACAGCCAAAACGCATTTAAAGCGTTACTTTTTAGAGGGTGATCCAAAACATTTTGATTTTTGTTTAATTTTTTAATGGCTCCCTTATCCCTTTCAGGACACCATATCCTTTTCAGGTCCTTTTTCTGAAAAATATGAGGAAAGACATGTTTTCCTTATTTCCAAATTCGAAGAACAACATGGTAAGTACTTTTCAAGACGTTCGAAAAAAATTTAAAAAAGCAAAAGTGTTCACATTATTTTGCCCAACACCTGTATATATATGTGTGTGTGTTAAATAAATTCATATTACTTTAAATATAAGTTATTTTCTTATTTTTAGTTCCCCATCATACTATATGTATGGGGAACTTAGGCAATTATGAAATTTTTCGACCTCGGTTTTTTGACTTTTTTACACGTTGTTTAACTCTGCCTTTTCCCCCCTCTCATTTTTGGTTTTAACTTTGCCCACTTTTTGATTTTGATTTTCTTTTTCAATTATTTGTGTACGTGGCCGCTTTGGTAGCAGCCTTTGTTCTTTGTTCGCCTGACGAAGAGTGGTATCTTTTTTCGACCTGAAACAATAGTTGCGTGTTCTGGCATTTTATGGTATTTATTCAAAGTTTTGTACTTATTATCTACATAATTTTCTTTTTAATTACATTTTGAAAATTTTAATTTATTAATTTTTTTTTTTGTAATAAAAGTACTTTCTGTTCAGTTTTTGGAAGTCTCTTTATCATTTTAAATGTCCAAGAAAAATCCCGTAGTTAGAAAATAGTAGTACTTATTCAATTACACATATTCTATTTTTCATTTGTAAGAGTTAAAAAAAAAAAGTCTTCCATACTTGCTTTATTTATTTATTTATTTATTTATTTTTTACTACATTTACATCAATTCAAGGGGATAATGTAGCACCTAACCCGTTTGTAAAAAGGTAAATCTCTTGAAAGCTGTGATATATTTATTCCAGGTCGTTCCAAAAAGTTATTTGTCAGTTATATTATATAACAATAAAGAAATTTACTGTAGCATCGCAATTTATTTAACTTAAACGTTCATTCAAATTCAAATTTCAATTTTTCATGCCATAATTACCCCAGTTGACCTTACGTAATACTTTTATAGTCTGATTACTTCATGTATTCTCTGCTATAATATAGTTTTTTTTTTTTTTTTTTTTTTTTTTTCTTATGGCACTACATTTGTTCGGAAACCATGCAAGTTACACGCAAATAAAAAAAAAATCTGTAAAATAATTTTATATCTATATAAATATACATGCTATTTCCCTACAAATTAATATAAATAATGATAGTTAAAAGAAGCAACATAATTACATACTAAAGCTACAGCATATTTCAAGCATTAATTTTTACAAGGTGATTCCAAACTTTTTTTTTTGTATTTGTTACTGACTCTTTTAGCCTCTGGGACAATATTGTTTCATAAATGTATAAGGCGTAGCATTCTATTTGTCTGTCTAAAGTTTAAGGATAATTCGTGAAGTATTTTTTTTTATATATATTTTATAAAAAGTCTGAAATAGGAAGTGGCCGATCAATTGTGGCAAGATAGTGAATGTGAAAAACATGAGATTGAATAACTGAAATCATAACCCTTATAATTTCGGTAATTTTTTTCTTCTAATGGGCATACGAAATTAAAATTACAGTTTTATTTGATTAAAATAGCAATATTAATCGAATCAGCAAATGTAACAGAAGCAGCTTCAAACTCAAGAAACAAATACGTCTTCTAAAAAATGTTTAATACTTAAAAATTTACTAACAATATGTATGTAAAAGAATATAGGGTGTTTTATACACCCCGCAACAAAAAGATAGAAACAAAGGGTTTTTCTTCGATTTTTCATAAAATAACGTTATCTAAATTGTGCTTATAATTTATTATTATTATAAAATAACACTATTCCCGGACTAATTTTTGTTAAAAGACTGAAATTTTTGTAATTTAAGACTACACTCCGCGACAAAAAGATAGAAACAAAGGTATTTTTTTTAATTTTTCATAAAATAACATTATCGAAATTGTGCTGATCATTTATTATCATAACAAAATATTATCATATCAAAAACATATTAAATATTTGAATCATATTGAAAAAAAAAAAAAAAAAAAAAAAAAAAAAAAAACCTTTTTTTCCTATCTTTTCGTCGCGCTGTGTAGTCTTAAATTAAAAAAATTTTAGTCTTAAAACTTTTCTAAATTAGTCTCAAAACAAAAATTAGTCCAGGAATAGTGTTATTTTATAATAATAATAAATGATAAGCACAATTTAGATAACGTTATTTTAGGAAAAATCAAAGAAAAAACCCTTTGTTCCTATCTTTTTGTCGTGGGGTGTATTCAGTGAGGCAAAAAGAAAGCATACCTGTGAATGCTGTAATAACTTTATTTTGAAAAAATAAATTTTAAGGTGAAACTATAGTTCTCCAAGGATGTTCTATGTGTGCCCCTCAGATGACACAGTAAATCACTATCGCATTCGCAAGAGAATATTCTTTGTTAATGACTGCATTTATCTGTTGTATCAGTTGCTATGAGTTCTAGAGAAATGGAGGCACGAACACTTTGCCTTTAACAAAACCCCATAAGAAAAATCACAAAGCGCTAGATCGGGAGATCTAGGTGGCTAACAAAGCAATGGCATATGTTTGATCCAGCACAGCCAATCCAGAAATGAGTAGACTATCGTTCAGACTCTAGCATACGTTTTTATGCTAATGTGACGGAGCACCGTCTAACGATGTTTTTCTCCAGTCTTCACAGTTCAATCTTTTAGCGTGTTTCTGTGCAACTGGTGGCGTTAATTTGATTAACAATGCCTCTAGCGGCGAGTTCGTAACCAGAAGATTTTTTATTGTTGCCAGATAAAACTTGTATAACTGTAGTTTCAGAATTAATTTGTTTCGGCTAAATAAATCAAGTACAGAATTTGTATTATGCTATACGCAAGCGAAGTGATGACGGCACTGACCGTCCGTGAATGCAAGAAAAAGATTTCCTATGTTAATCACCCATTCGATTTTTTTGTAAAAAAATTATTAAAAATAGAGGAAAATTATTTCCCCATATTTGGATATAGATATATATCAGTTATCGTGTGCATGCGTTAAATTAAGTTGTTTTTGCTGTAAAGTTGATAAAATTTGCATTTTAAATTTCAAAACTCTAGAAAAAATCAATGGCAGACTTCCATATTCGATTGAAAACATAAACATTTCATTTCAAAGGATTTACACAATAAATATCCAACTAATATAATAATTAAAAGGAAAATGATAAATATTCTACCGTAATTTGAAGTCAAATTTGTTTTCAAATGTCTAAATAAAGTGTCTGATATAAGATACTAATATGTTGCAGCGGAATAGATTTCATATCCGTCATTCTTGGCAGAAAAAAAAATAACGCTAAATTATCTGGCGAACATATTTAATTCCTTTCAAAAATCATAGTTATTTTAACAACTTATATTAAGAGAGTAATGAATAATATGAAACAATATTTCGCACAATACATATTACGAAAATATACATCTGGCATGTATATTTTCGTATTAAGTTTTTGATCGCCGAATAAAGAAACGCCAAGGATGACAGAGTTTTGAAATTTAAAATTAAAATTTTGTCAATTTGACAGCAAAATAACTGAATCTAACACATACATGCGATAACTAACACATATCTATACCCAAATACGGGGATTAAAATCGGGAAATAATTTTCCTCGATTTTTAAAAATTTTTTACAAAAAATCCAATGGGTGATTAACATAGGAAATCTTTTTCTTGCATCCACGGACGGTCTGTGACGTCACACTTCGCTTGTGTATTCTTTTTGTCCTATTCAATCTGAAAGACCTTGTATATGCCATTTATATTCCTTTTTTAAATTTATATGGTATAAACTTTCATTGATCGCATAAAATTATAAATCTTATTACGCATATTTTCCGATGCAATGTGTATCATCTGATGTAAGTAAGTCATTTTATTTAATTAAATAAAAAATTGGTAACTTAACAAATGTCTCCTTGAAATTGTATGTACTACTTACCAAATACCTATATATATAAAAATTTTAAATATATCTGGTGATACGAAATAATTGCGTCATCGAATTTTGAGTTACATTTGAGATGCGGATGATTTAACTGATGTATAATATATGATGCCTTATTCTGGCAATGTAACCAATAATGAAAGCTAATGAAAAATTTTTCCTCCACGAATTTTCCATCAACTTTGAAATTTTACACTAATATGTTCTTTAACTTGAGCATTTGATCTCGAGGATACATTTTGGAATTTCAATTTTTTTTTTTTTTTTTTTACATCCTGTATAAAGGAAGTGGTGTGAAAATGTAAAAAGAAACGTACACTATGGGAGAAGACAAAAAGAAAAAAAAAAAAAAACGTGCTTCAACATTTCTAATTTTATTTTTCAACAACCGGCAATTTCGTAATTTAAAAATTGGGATTAAACGGATAGTGATTATGCCGGGTATCTGATATCTTGAGCTCTTTTGTCAGACGGATGCGGATATCCGATGTCCTGGCAAAATCACTATCCGTTTTGTCTTCATTTTTAAATAACACAATTGGCGGTTTCTAAAAGGAAAAAGAAGGCCCCTCCCCCCCAGTGTATGTTATAGTCGGGTAACTCAAAATCGGTTGGCCTTTGAACGTTGAAAATTTGTATTTGTTACTGACATAACATGTAGCCTCTCATTTTAATCTCAACATGACCGCGCGATTAGATATATATACAATAATTCAAAAATTTTTATTACTGCACAATCTACTGTTTTGTAGATATTCACGACAATTCAAAAGTGGTTAGGCGTACAAGGTTGAAATTTAGTGTATAGGATTTCTGTAATATATAGTTGTGCCCCTTCCCCCTTTTTAAATTACTATGAGACTTCCCCTTTTAAAGTAACATTTTTAATTTTCGTTATTAACTAATCACGTGTAGTTTAATATTCTTAATAGAAGGTCATCCCATAAAGCACAGCTTCTTTATAAAACATTCTCAAGTTGTCCAGGTGAGAACAACACATCTTCAGGACATAAATAGGATGTTTTGGGGATATTTTGCTCTTCGCAGGACAAGCTGAATATGTCCTAGGAAGAAGATGTGCTGTACGAGATGTGGTGCTTACTTTTTTTTTTAGGACTGAGGGCCTATTAGTCTCAATCTGGGACTTTTGCGTTGTCGATTTCGATAGTTGGACATTTGTCGAAATCTAAAATTTATCGAAAATATAATTGAATAATTTGAAAGCGATGTTATAATTTGAAAAAAAAAAAAAAAAAACTAATAGTCCTCCGTCCTAAACTAAATTCTGCTTTTGCCAGAATTTCATCAAACTCTTTATTATTATTATTATTATTGAAAGAAAAAGAAAAGAAAATTAATAATAATCAGTATCATTACAAGCGATATCGAAAAAGTTTTTTTAAAATAATTTTGAATTAGGAAATAAAAAGTGCGCGTGAAATAATATGAAATAAAAATAAGTAAAAAAAATAAATTTAATGATTTAATGTTTTTTTTTTTTTTTTTTTTTGTGTTGTATTCGGTTATATGCCATGATTAATCATCTCTTATTACATACTTTAGATAAAAATATATATATATACATAGTGCAAACTGTTCATGAATTGGGGTAGTGTTTAATTTTAACTGTTATATCCATGTGGTTTACATACTTCTCACAATTTCACACACACTCTTTTGCAGCGCTTATTTTTCGGGTGGTAAATACCTGCATTTGTTCATACATTTTTTTTTTTTTTTTTAATCTTCAATATAAAACTGCCAATGGTATTGGATATACGGATGAATCTTTCACATTTTGGAAGAAAATGTTTTTGCAAATTATGTTATAAAATTCCACTAATCGTTTGCCATTATATATATTGTTAAACGCACTTTTATAATTTAATGAATTATAGACTATCTAAGGAAATTTTGGTCTGTCAACATTTTCTTCGCAGACTGAATGATATTTTAATATGTGAATCTGTACATTGTTTTACAGGTGAAACCTTGCTCATCAAATATTATTTCGAGTTGTAAAGATGATTACAAAAATGAAGATATCGCAACGATGTGTACAAAGTATTACGCCGAACGTAAACTAAAAGGTTCAGATGTGTATTACAAGAACGTTCATTGTGCCATTTGCAATGGACAAGATGTAATGAATTTAGAATGCCCTGGGATGAATACACCAGAAAATAATGTTGAAGAAAGTGATTTCAAAGATATGATAGAAGAAGTCTTTACTAGAGGCACTTGGTTGATCAGAGATCCCTCAAAAAGTTTCGAATGTAGTAAAGGATTTTCGTATGATCCTGCGCGTACAAAGTGCAGAACAGACCCCTCTTTAAGTGTAACTGAATTGCCTATTCCGAATTCTTCAAATGCTTATAGAGTGAAACATTTTCCAGCACTAATAATATCCCTTGTTTTTATGTGTATGTTAAGAAAAGAAATATAAAATATGATTGCTCTGATCACCGTTGGCAGATACATTCTTTCAAGCTATGGACAATATTCCTGTGACGTGACAGTAGGTAAAATCGCCGAACACGTGGCCGATATTTTGTAGACAAATTAGATTCAAGATGCCATTTTATTGTTACGCATAACATTTTCCTAAATATTTCTGCAGTGAAACTTAATAATAATGTTCAAACAAGAACAAAAGAGAAATGTAAACAACTGAATCGAATGATAAAGTTAAGACTATTCCATATCGTAAAATTGCAGAACATTTTATGTATACACACATACATATATATATATAATGAATAAAATATTAATAAGAACATTTTATACACACACACATATATATATATAGAGACGTCAAAGCTTAAATAATTAGAATTTCAATCACTTTAATAAAGGAATTTATTAAATGGAACATCCATTTAAATTTGTTAACATCGCTACAGTTCACATGGCAACTTTTAATATTACATATGTTGATTAATATTAAAGTATATTACAAAAACTGGATTAAAAACAAAACAAAGGTATCACTATATCACTCTTACTTCAACTTCATATAATCTGTAACTCTTATAAATAATATTGCAAGATAAAAATTTGCAAGCCACAATGTTTTGCTATGGTAGAGTTGAGGATTGTTTGCCTAACCAGCTGATATTCTTGTAGCCTCGAACCCAAAGTGGGAATATGGTTCATTGTTTTTTCTACATTATGCTTATAATTCAAAATTGTATAATTATGGATTTTTAGTTTGTTATTGAAGTATAAAGGTCTTATATAATAGTCATATAGTAAAATTTCAGATGAACTGTTTATATATTTAATCTCTAGTTGAAATAAGCCTTATTTTAGTACATTGCAAAAATTGTACAAATGAAAAAACATTACAATTTCTTAATTTTCAATGGTAGTCAGAGGGTTAAAAGGTTTATCATATGCAAAATCATCAACTGGTGGACAATTTATACCAATTAGGGTAGATCGAAAAAAAAAAAAAAAAAAAACGGAACTAATCTTATCGAAAAAAGGGTACTTTTCAATAGTTGGGAATATGCTCTATGAATATTTTTGAAAAATATTATTACTATCATTATTATTTTGTTATTGTTACTATCATCTTCAGCCTGTCCAATATGCCTAAATAAATAAAATAAAAGTATGTTTGTATTTTTTTTCCCTTGATATTTGTATCGAAAAAATAAATTTGGAGTAGTGTTAATATAGTAAAAACACATTTTAATAATAATGTTTTTGTTTTTTTTCTTTATTGTCTTTCATTTAATGCTTAACATTTGCACGTAGCTTAAATTTCGAAAATTTTGGATATTTCCTAGAAGAAAAAGTACATTATCATTCAAATGTATTTTTAACATATTAATATTACCGCAAATTTATTCTGTGAATATAAATTACTGATTAAAAAAAAACAAAAAGATATTTCTAAATTTAGGCCTCTTGATCATATAAAAAGTAATTATATTTTTCAGAAATTTTCATATGACTAAGTTACAATTATTGATAGTTATCTCTTTTCAATAAGAGGAGCGCCCCCCCACCCCCTGATTCTTCCTAATGTTATTACTTAACAAAATGTATTATAAGCTTTCACTTATCGCTTGAAATTATACATTTTATTATGAGAAACACTTTTCTAATTCACTAAAATGTATATAGCTCAGAAAAATTTGAATATTTGCTCTGCTAACACTTTTTTCATGGAATTAACCAAACAAAAATTGTGCTATTTCTGTGTTATAACCCTACAAAAATTGTGTTATTTCTACAATCGTTTTAGACTAACTAAATTTGTTATATAAGATTTAATAAATCTTATTTCGAGTTATAAAGATAAATACAAAAGAAAAGTAACTGTATAATAAAAATATTTTCTAAATATAAGTTGTTTGAATGTAAAATCAAGCCTATATTTTCATTGTAGTAAAGGACTTTGATACGACCGATGCTGTACGAAAATGTACAAGGTTAATCTATACGGGAAATTTATTCAAATATTCTAGAGTTTGCATAACTTGGCAAAAGGGTCTAATAAAAGGTCCTTATAAAAGGGTCTAACTTAAAAAAAAAAAAAAAAAAAAAAAAATTGACATTTCGAAAAAAAAGAAAAAACTTTGAAATATGAACAGTTATGAATATTTTGATGCTACAGTTAGGATTCTATGTACTTTGGTTTAAAAAGTATGAACACATTTGTAACTGATATCCAGTATTTGAACTTTAACGTTCATTTTCCCAAAAGTCCTTTTTTTTTGCCACCAACCGCAAGATTATGAAAAAATATTTTTCACCTATTGATATAAAGTTTTGCACACACATTTATATAAAAGATAACTGTAAAATGAAGTAACATTTAGTAAAACTAACTTCATTTGGTAAATATTATTAAAAAAAATTGAACATAATTATTTTTTATTTTTTATTTTTTACGTTTTACATATTTTTTAAAATAGTAAATTTTGAAATGTCTTTAAATTAATAATTCATTTATGAATATGCTTATACAAACATTTTAAAACCTTAAAAAAGCCAACAGGTTAACTTCAGGTTAAGATATCAAACGGATAGAAGTAAAAGAGCACCTTTGAGAAAAGAACCGTTAAAGTTTGAAAATGCATTAAAGTTCGGTCTTGACTAAGGCTCTTATACAGTCGGCTGCAAAATTATTCGAGCACTAGCAATAATCCTTGCCAAAAAAAAGTACACTTAGTACAGCTTTGTTATATAAATCCTTGTCGAGTCATGTTCTTAATCAGTCTAAGAACATGATTCGACAAGGATTTACTTAGCAAAACAGTCTTAAGTGTACTTTTTAAATATAGGAATTATTGGCTAGTGCTCGAATAATTTTGCAGCCGACTGTATATATACGAGCTGGCGCATCAGGCATTTTGTTGCCTTAGGGTTGCACATGTACCCAGCGTGTTTCTCTGATAAATAAACGACAAACATTTTCTTTTTTTTTTTTTTTTTATCGTCTTACGTTACTTTAGAGTAACTTGTTTTATTATATTTCATAATTTTAACTAAGTAAACTATGATATGGAAGTTTGTTTAGCGATAAACTGCTATAATCATTCAAGAAGTGAATACAAAGTGTTCACAGACCTTCTATTACTGTGTATTTGAGTTTTGGCGACATTTTGTAAAAGAAACAGAAACCGCCCTAACAACACATCTTACCCCAATACATTCATAGGATATCCTCAGAATAAAATGACTTCCTGAGAATGTATTGTGCAAAAAATGTGTTTTTAGGAATATCATTGTTGCTTATTGCTCTTATCTTGACGGGATTACTTTCAGATCAAAATTTCTTAAAATCATTAGGGAAGCGATAAGGACGCCAAGCGGGAATACTGTCCTCTTCGGAGGCAAAAAATGGCGGTGATGCGCCGGCCTATTATTTTATTTAGGGGCACTAGTCTTGACAACAGCTACAATCTTGCTCATAACATTTGAACCAAAGTACGTACAGTCCGTATCAAAAGTATCCGAACACAAGCAAAAATTCCTGTATAAAAAAAGTAGAATTAATACTGTTTTGTTAAATAAATCCTTGTCGAATCATGTTCTTAGACTGACTAAGAACATGATTCGACAAGGATTTATTTAACAAAACAAAAATTAACTCTACTTTTTTATATAGGAATTTTTGCTAGTGTTCGGATGCTTTTGTTACCGACTGTAGAATCATAAATAAAGTATCGAAATGTTCAGAATTGTTCATAATTATAATATATATGTATATATATTTAAAAAAAAGCCGACTTTTTTAGGTTAAAGACTCTTAAATGAGGATTAAAAAAAAAGAAACTAATAGATGTATATTACGAAGTTAAATTAAAGTGAATTATTGTTGTTTTGTAAAACGGAAAGTGTTGAAATTTTTTGTTACAAAATTGTGTTGAAAGTAACAAGTTGAAATATTTTTTCTCTGATTGTTTCAAAGCAAATAATTTTGAAATCATATGTGTATATACATTGTATTTAACACACCTTTTATGTGAATAAAGAAAAAATATCTACTTATTTTTGTTTAGTTTGTTTTATGCGTGAATGACTTTTAAGTGTACTAGAAATGAGTATCTCTTACTATTTAAAATATCAGGTTATTTCATATTAAATGGTCGTTTTAGAACAGATGTTTTATTAAGGATTTAAACACACAAATTTTGCAACTATTTAATCAAAATACTCTTTATCTGCATCCATATACTTCTCTCATCGACTACAAAGACCTTTTTATGCCGTTTTCAAAGGACACCTTAGTCTTAGAATCAAGGAATTCTTTGAAGGCTGTTTTGACAGCTTCCTGATTTGAAAAAGTGCTCGTTAACCTAGAAAGCTTTCAAATCCTTAAAGAAGTGATAGTCTGTAATTGACAAGTCTGGTAAATGTGAAGAATGAACTAGAGCCTCAAACTTCAACTATTTCGGTTTCACTAAGGCCCTACACGAAACATAAGGTCTTGTATTATCCTGGAGAAGGATTACATAATTTCTGTTTACCAATTCTGGCTCTGAAGACAACAGTTTTTGCTGTACAATCCAATTGTTGACATAATAAATCTGTATTAATTGTTTGACAGCTCCAAGGGAGCTGTAACGGATAACTACCCTTAGATTGTCAAACTGACACCATTGTCTTCCTTGGGTGTAAGCTTGGTTTGGATGTATGCTTTGGCCTCTCATCTGCATTCAGCCATTGTGCTGAATTTTACCGATTATCGTAGAATATCCAGTTTTGAACACATATCATTAAAAAACTGAAAACGGACTATTTTTAGTCTAATACTCAATGATGTGCAAGTCTAAAAACGTTGCAGTTTAATCATTTCTGTCAACTCATGTGTAATCCATTTGTCAGGCTTTTTCATCTAACCAAAAGCTTTAAGTTACCTGGAAACTGCGTCTATGATTATTCTGAAGTTGGAAGCAAAAGTTCTCGAACAGATATGGAAGTATTGGCTTCAACTTGGGTCCTCAGATCATCATACCAGATGCCGTTCTTAGGTCTCCGACGGACTTAAGCCATAATCTCATGAACAGAATTTGTGAAAACAGCGTAGCGTCTGATTGTGCGTTCTTTAGCACCATCTTTTCCAAACGCAGCATTCATGTTTGCTTGGTCTGCAGAATGACAAAGTTTAAATTCGTAAGGAGACGTATATATGAGGATTTTATGGTCCTAATTCATTTGGATTTTTTTTCAATATTTATGAGCCAATTTAAAGAAAAGATATACAGGGTAAGTCATAATGAATATAGCGATTAAAAATGTCTATAATTATTTAATGGACAAGAATTTATCGATAAGATTAACACAGAATGTAGATGGAACTTCAAAATTTTGTATACATACGTCATAGATGTTCTATGTGACTTCCCTTGGTCACACGGACAACATCTAGGCGGTAGTCCATTTCACGCCATACATTTTGAAGCATTTGTTCAGTCACCGACGCAAGCGCATTACAAATGCGTACTTTGAGTTCTTCAATTGCTTTGGGCATTGGGAAGCACATACACCCTGTCTTTCACATAAACCCATAGATAAAAATCGCAGGGTCTCAAAGTACGCATTTGTAATGCGCTTGCGTCGGTGACTGCAGACATGCTTCAGAATGTATGGCGTGAAATGGACAACCATCTAAATGCTGTCCGTGTGACCAAGGAAAGTCACATAGAACACTTGGAGTTCCGTCTACATTCTTGGTTAATCTTATCGATAAATTCTTTTCCATAGGTGTAAAGTCTCCCGTTTTTCAAGGGAGACTTCAAACCGGGAATTTTTTATAGCTGTTTACGGTAATATTAATCGTCGAAAATATATATAACATATTCCATTTAAAGTTACTGGTGTTAATTCTGATTTAAAGGTTAAAAATGTTGGCAGCTCTGCTTTTCCATTAAATAGTTATAGCTGTTTGTAATCGATATATTCATTTTGACTTACCCTGTATAAATAAATAGAGCTAGGAATGCGTATTACAATGATGTATAATCACTTATATTAAACTTTACACTATGAAAGGTATAAAGAAAACCATTTAAAACAAAAACGACCATTACATATGGAATAACCCGATAGCATGTAACTACTATATTTTAATAACTATTATTTAATGTTATTATTTAATCTTAATCCTGTGTATTTCAACTACATTTTTGAATCAACCAATATAATTATGTTACAAAAGAGTTAAAAAATTTAGGTGTAAATAACAATTAATAACTACAAAACTTCTTTGAAGTTTAAGAAACGTGCGTTTTGAAGTAATCGGTTTAATTTTGTTAAAGTTTTTTCGGCAAAGAAATTAGCGTTTATTTTAATTTTTTGCGATGTGTATTATAATTCCCTACCTGTTATAGCTATCTGAGTTATACAGGAAGTATTTCTTAATAAAATAATTTTACTTTTATTTATTTCTTTTTTATCGTAAGATAAAAGAAATGATACAGCAGAACATTGTTGCTTTCCAGTATTATGCAAAATAATTAAACATTCTTTAAATAGCAAAATTTTAAATAAGACAGGTTTAACCTTTTGAGGATGAAAACCTTCCCTTTTTAAACAGGAAGAAAATTCTTTTGGCGTTTCTTTAAAACATTACTTTATTTAACAAAATAATGTTTAGCATTCCACTTTAAATCCATTTAAATTTTATCCTCTGAAATCGATGTGGTAAACGGCACTGGCATGTATATACCAACGAGATAGATAAAGTAGAGGGATAAATGGTAACCCTTGAGAAGGTCTAAGATGAGTCATATGACATGCTCTCCTTGGACCTGCGTATTCGGTGGTTCCCTTGGTAACAGCTTATTTTCAGTAAATTTCTATGGCAACGGATTGGAGATTGCTCTTCGCATAAGTCATAACCGCCAATGTTTTTGTTTACTTACGTAGTTTAATATTCTTTTGTTCTAAATCATTTTGATTTTGATTTTACTTTTTTTTTATTTCGTGTAGTTGATCTTTAACCGACAAAATGCTTAAAAATAGTTGAAAAATTATTATTTGTTGTTAAATTTAGCTCTTTAAAAGTTTAAATATTCTTTTATAAACACTTTTAAACTTTGTTGGGAAACGATGAAAAAAAAGGTATTTTATTATTTATTAAAATGGGAAATATGTGTAAAATTATTTTAAAAACAATTTATTTCGGTCGTAGGATTGTCATGTTACCTAATAATAATAATAATCTGTCGAACTGATATTTTAAATGCCAAAATAGCGATAACGGGCCAAACACAGCAATCTATTGGAGCATGTCACGTGATTCATCTTGAACCACGGAAAGCTAATCCTTCATCCATTGAATCAGCACTCTAATTTATATATCTCGTTGGTATATACGCGGGCGGCATTTTAAGCAGTTAGTTATAAATACGCAAAATCCTTTTTTAAAATGTGTGTGTTTTTTTTTTTTTTTTTTTTTAGAGGAAACGTCTAAAGGCGAAATGAAAAAAAAAAACTTGGGCAGCTGTTTGCGGACACTTTTCTTCAAAGTGTTAAAATATAGATTTTAAATTTCTCACAATCATCCGAGATACACAAAAGTGTAATTAGGGGAATTATTTGACGTAGCTAAAATATATATGAAAATTTAAAATTATTAAAATTTTAGAGCTTCAGGGATCCACGCAGCCACTTTTTTGAATACCACTATTTTAATAAAGCAATCTTTGAACAGTAAACATTCCACCATGATTTGGTCGTACTGTTCGCATAAAGAATAAAATACTACTTCCTCATCTTATGTAATACAACAAGTGTTTCAGTCAAGCACCAAATTTCGAATAGCGAAAGTAACTTTATAATCAGTCATTTACGTTATATATTTCGGAAACTTTACCGTTTTCCGAATACAAGAGGAAATTTTACAGAATCAAGTGATTAAACTCTATTTCAGTAAAGCTAATTTAGTTCTCCAGAACTCTAATTCTGGAAGTAATTTTGCAGTTTTTAACATAACAGAAAATTCTAAAAATTAAGTGTTGTTGAAATAAATCAGTTCTAAATTTATTCTATAGAATTTATATAATTAAATTAAAAAATAAATAAATAAAAATTACGTTTCACAATCTTAATAAAATACGTCATTTTTAATCTGTATATTACATTACTTACTTACATTGCTACGTACATATTTACATAATGACACTGCTTTAATAATAATATATTTGACTTTAAATAACTCTAGCGATGATTGATTGGAAAATAAATGCCTCCGTTATCATTTTTTATCTTCGTGGTAAAGATATAATGACTTGATTTGATACATGATGTAATTAACATAAATTTATAAATGATTTAGTGATTTTCACTGCAGTCATTAGATCGTGTACGGTTGAATAGCTCTTTAATTCTCACTCTAATTTGTTATAGTTTACATTGTAACACATTGTTTTTCATGATACATGAAGAAAGTATCCCAGTGTGGATATGGATATTTGTAATGTCCTATATCAACAAGATATTTTGCATTTATTTATGTGCATTATTCTAACATGGATCAATCGAGACAAAATCATGTAACTATAGGTCTCAAAGCTATCAAATAAATACTAAATACATGATGAAAGAAATGAATAAAAATACTAATAAAGTATGACAATAAGAATATTCTTTAACATGTATGCAAAAATATAAAATTTAAAACGTACGACATTTATAACGTGACATTTTTTTTTCTCTGTGAACAAGTTACTTTATAAACAATCTAAATAGGTACAAAAATTCGCAATTATACAACTTTCAAAGCTGGTAGACTGAAGATTGTCAGGTAGACTGAATATTGCCTGGTTGCGTTTGTCCGTCTAGCCGTACGGAATTTTTTATGACTTTCTCCGAAACTCACATGAATAGGGAATAGAACGCTTTAGAAAGACACACATGGAGGGCATTTCATCCAAGCTTAGGATCCAATTGTAGTCTATCGACATTAATATCTAAACACTTCAAATATAAAAGGGTATAAATATTTTTGTAATACTGTACGGACTAAGGATACAATTTATTTAGCAAATGCCAGGCCATTGACCATCAGGTCATTAGGCAACGAGCTTTCCAATATTTCTTCACAATACAGTTCAAACTCTTAAGTGCAGAACACACGTCTAGATGAGCAGCGTCCAGAACCATAAAAAACACAAAAAGGTGAGTCAGTCAGATTAAAACGAAACAAATGAGCACGGAGGCTGTCATGTCCAGTCAATAGTCTAAACTCAGCCATAGCAGTAGCCCGAGGAAAGCCCGAGACACAGTTAGGTTTAAATAGCACCCTCCACGATTTATTTTTAGTAGCACTGGCAGCAGCAATTCGAAAACATTTTTTATAGATCCTATTAATTTCAAGTTTAGCAGAGTGAAACGTCATGTCTCTAGAAGATCTTTTTAGAATATCCGTGCTTCTTTTTGCTAAGAGGTCCGCCAGGATGCGTTTGTCCGTCTAACCGTACGGAATTTTTTATGACTTTCTCCGAAAATCACATGAATATGGAATAGAACGCTTTGGAAAGACACACATGGAGGACATTTCACCCAGGCTTGGGATCCAATTTTAGTCTATCGGCATTAATATCTAAACACTTCAAATGTAAAAGGGTATAAATATTTTTGTAATACTGTACGGACTAAGGATAAAATTTATTTAGCAAATGCCAGGCCATTGACCATCAGGTCATTAGGCAACGAGCTTTCCAATATTTCTTCACAATACAGTTCAAACTCTTAAGTGCAGGACACACGTCTAGATGAGCAGCGTCCAGAACCATAAAAAACACAAAAAGGTGAGTCAGTCAGATTAAAACGAAACAAATGAGCACGGAGGCTGTCATGTCCAGTCAATAGTCTAAACTCAGCCATAGCAGTAGCCCGAGGAAAGCCCGAGACACAGTTAGGTTTTAATAGCATCCTCCATTATTTATTTTTAGTAGCACTGGCAGCAGCAATTCGAAAACATTTTTATAGATCCTATTAATTTCAAGTTCAGCAGAGTGAAACGGCATGTCTCTAGAAGATCTTTGGAGAATATCCGTGCTTCTTTTTGCTAAGAGGTCCGCCATTTCATTTCCCCAAAGGCCACAATGGAAAAGGCACCCACTGGAAGGCAACCTTTGTCTGGATTCTACTCTATAGCTCGACTAAGGATAGAATACACATTCAAACTGACGAAAAAAAAAAAAAAAAACTACAACAATAATTAGTATACACTGGAAATATATTTTACTTCTTTATACAAAGTAAAGGGAGTACTGTAATCCCGATTTGCGAAATGGATTTTATATCTCGCATAGCTCAAACACGAATCATTGTAGAATGTCACAAATTTACATGTGGGACTGTCATGATGTCTAGTTGTACATCTACAAATTTCATCTTAATACGTGCTCTCGTTTTAGAGATATCAGCGACTTTTCACGATCTTTCGTGATATCTGTGTGTGTATGTATCTCACATAACTCAAAAACGGTTGGACGTAGAACGTTGTCAGTTAGTATATAGGTTTGTTATGACATCTAGTTATACACCTCCCCTTTTGGTCTTTCTGTGACTTTCAATTTGGAAGATATTTACAAAAATTATATTCATAATGGCCCAAATATACAAAGGTTTTGGCCATTATATATGACCTACCATCATAGGGAGTTCAAAATAAGTTAATGGTAGAGCCCGTATTATGAAAGTTGTCAACATTTTTGCGTGTAGAAAGTGGTTTGTAAAGACATAAGCAGGTTCTTGTCGACGAATGCATTTTATTTAATGAATATTCGGCACATAAATAGAGCACGTAATGATATTTTTTATGAAAGTTGCCGACATTATTGCGTGCAGAAAGTAATTCTTAATATATAAGCAAGTTCAAGTCTACGGATGCACTTTATTTTATTTTACTCTTGTTTGTCATTTAAACAATTTTCGAAGAATTTAGTTCAGTGCTATAAACATGAATCTTTCTGGAAAATTTCAGAATTCTGTTCTTATTGAAATTAGAACTTCCAAACTTTGGCAACCCTAAACTGCAAATTATCGCCAAATACGACGCAAAATCGCCAAAATCGATGCCAAGACCAAAATCTGCGTTGACTACAAACTTGGCGAGATTAACAATCAAATTTGGCGGCAAATATTGCTTCAGGATAGCCAGAATTAGTAAACCCTTTCTCAATTTTAACTGACTTAATTGTTTCGGTAAAATGTCTCGTTTTTCATCTCTAATATGTGGCAAAGAGAACAAAAGTAGGCCTCGAATATTTAATTGTAATACTCGAATAATTTTCATTAAACTCTAAGCTATGAATTTGCCAATGAGAGATTCTGTAATAAGCCATTCCTGCAAAAACTAGTATATTTGTTTGGCAGTATATATAATCCTAATATCATGACTTTTGTGGTTGGAATAGCAGTTTTTCAGTTTTTCAGTTTTTCAGGTTTTTTTTTTTTTTTTTTTTGAGGGGGGGGGGGGGGTTGGAACCTGCCTGTTTATTTACGGATCTGTTACCTCACACAAAAATGCCAATTTTTTTATAACAATATGTATATTCCAATGAGTGTATAAAGAAGTCATGTCGTTATGATAATTACCCACACAAGGTCAAAACTCTGTATTGCAATTTAATATAATCAATTCAGAGTCCTTAGTGGTGTTTGTTTGTTCTTGAAAGAGAATGGAAAGTGGCTGAAGAAACTGGAAATTTAATTTATACTGTAGGTTTGATTTGGGTTTGGGGTTTTTCTCTACGGTCATTTTTTGCAGATTATGGTTCATAAGACCAGTAACTACAGCTTAACCCTTCATTGTTCATTGATTTTGCACTGACACTAAATATTTTACATTTTTTTAATGCAACATTTTGTCAATATTTTTTCTTGTTTTAATTGATTTTTTTTTTTTTTTTTTTTTTTAACTTTTATTCCTTCTCTGTTCACACAAACATAAGATAGTAGTTTTCTCGGCCTCTTGACTTTTTGGGTCATAAAATTTAATTTTCAGTTAAAAAATAAATAGAAACAATTGCTAATGAAAATTTTAGTTCTTAAAAAAAAAAAAAAAAAAAGAAAGAAAGAAAGAAAGAAAATGAAAAATTTGACAAAATTGAATTATTTACTCATTTATAAAATTTTTTTGGCGAAAGAATGAAAAATTCTGAGGACTTTTCACAAAAAGCTGTATAAAATATGAAATTTTTTTCAAGGATATTAAAAGTATCTAATAAATACTTACAAAATTTGATTATTCGCTCATATAATTATTTTAATATGTTAAAAATGTTTAACATTTTTTGGAAGTATAGTAATACTTGATGAGAGCAGCCTCGGTGTACATTGAGCCTTTTGGTCTGATCAGAATTTAACAACATAAACAAACATATATTCACAAATTAATATCAGTTTTCGTTTTGCGGAATAATCAGACCAAAATGTAACAGAATTATTACAAATGTAACGATACAATTTGACGGCCAGTAAATAGGATATTGACATCTATAAAATGTGTAAAAGACGCTACATATCCTAATTGCTTGATTGTTTGGTTGTTTTTGGTTTAACTTTGCACTAGTACTCGACAATGGGTAATTGGCGACGGTCTGGGAAGCACCCCTAAGGATGTTCCGGGGACATGCCAACACAATTTTGATCATCCACGGAGGGGACTGCATATTCTGATTTAAACTCGTAATCAAGTTCATATATGAGTGATTTTCTGTTTGAAATCAAAAGAAAATGTATAATAGAGCACATATTAATAGAAAATTTAAAAAGTATTATTTTATCAGACATGGAATATGAGCCGGCTTGGTGGCACAGTTGCTTGGTGGGAGTTGCCCTCTGGAGCCCCAGGTCCCGGACTCAAAACCTGGTCCAGGCATGGATGTTTCTGGTGTCCCTTATATGTGAAATGTGTATATGTAAATGTTTTTTGTAATAAAACTTATAAACCTTGTGATCTGGATTATTCGAGATAAAAGCAGTAGTAGAGACAAACAAAGAACATAACCGGAGAAATAAAAACATGCTTTTTTTTTCTGAAAAAAAAAAAAAAAAGAAAAAGAAAAAAAAAAAAAAAGAAAAAATAAATAAAATAAATTGCAGTAAAAGGTGAACTTAAATGACAAAATTCTTTACTGTGACATCTTTTCAAAGTGATACGACTGAATTCTATGCTTGATCTATTTCTATCTCATACTTATTGTCGGGATATTCAAAATATAGAAGTCACTGATTTTTTTACTTTCTTCGATATGTAATATAGAGAAAGTATTGGATTCGTAAAAATTTTCGACCTCGGGTTTTTGATGAATTTACACGTTTTGAGAGCTGTAGAACACGATTTGACCACTTTTAGAAAATGTCTGTCTGTCTGTGTGTGTGTGTGTGTGTGTGTGTGTGTGTGTGTGTGTGACAAAATTTTGTGGCAACTGTATCTCAAAACGTACTGCACAGAATTTCATTCAAATTGGTATGTAGTTGCACCTTCACATAAATTAGTGCCTATCAACTTTTGGTAAAAATTGTCTTACAGGTTCCGTTGCCATCCCGCTTTTTCTAAATTTTTAACATGGTGATATAGGACAAAATTTTGTATAAATGTGCATAAAGAGAATTATTTTTTAGTAATCATTATGAAATTTACAAGAATTATTCATAATAGTCAGCTGGGAAAAAAAATGTCTATGCGTAGGAGCCTCGCCACCCCCCCTGGGGGGAAGTCCCCCCTCGAGGGGAGTAAATTTTCAAGATGGGTATCTTTCGAAAGGTCTCGTCAATACCTTTAAAACGAATGGTTGAACTATAAATCTGTGATAATTTAAAACAAAGTTATCGATTTTTTGTACTTTTAACGAAAAAAAACGTTAACGTAAACGTTACTTTTAACGAAAAAAATCGTTTTTTTTTTTTTTTTTTTTTTTAACGAAATTTAACCAGATTTGGTATTTAGTTGGCCCCTGACATAAACTGGGGCTGATTAGATTTGGGGATCAATCGCTCAACAGGAGGTGCTGTGATCGTATTTTTTCTAAATTTTTAACATGGCAGTATAGAAAAAAATTTCGTATAAGTGTACATAATGAGAGTTATTCTTAACCTGTGATTGTGAAATTAATATGAATCATTGATAATAGTAGTAGTTAATTAGGAAAAAAAAATTGGGGCATCGCTTCCCCCCCCATAGGGGGAAGTACCCCCCCGGGGAGGGTTAAATTTTCAAGATCGATATCTTTCGAAAGGTCTCGTCAATACCTTTAAAACGAATGGTTGAACTATGTGGTAATTGAAATATGTGGTAATTTGAAACATTGGTATTGAAATATGTGGTAATTTAAAACAAAGTTATCGATTTTTTTTACTTTTAACGAAAAAAAAAAAAAACTGAAAAAAAATCATATATATATATATATTTTTTTTTTAAATATTGTTACTGCGTGAATTCGTATAGGAAAATATAGAAGAAAGTCTTGTGGTGGCCACAACATACTAGTTTTATAATGGTTATTACATGCGTGAAATTAACGCAGTGACAAATACTGTACTATAAACTCGCCTGAATACGGGCTAAGACCCCTTAGAAAACCCCCCACAGAGGACATGCCCTTGTAGGCCCAGGTCCCTAGTGTAGATAACTGGCCTTTACCCAAACACCAACATCCCTATACCATTAGATTACTTATATACTTGGTTGAGCTAATTGGTGAAGTTCGTTTCCCATTAGAACACCTAAAATGAAACCATCGATGAGATATTAGAGAAGACCCCGGAATAGTAAACTTTTTGCTTCTGAAGATCACATCCCCAAAATTCCACCATTTCATTTGCCAAACCGATTTTTCTACAGCCAAACCGACATTCCACTTTCATCAAAGCAAGTTTCCTCTATCGCTGTTTTATATTTTGATCGAGGATAAATTAAACACAAACCTCAAACTACACTGTACTCTATTTCCTTTACGCAGTCGCCTCAAGGCCACGCTCAGATGAACTGTGATTTCGCTTTCCCCGTCCGTTGCTAGGTTGTAGAAACAACGATATCTCAGTGGATAGAATTGAGCACGTGATCTCATTCACGTGATCTCCCTCTCTGAATTCCGTGGCCTTGAAGTGCCTCTGATGAGGAAATGGACTATAGCTGAAATGAAAAGCAAGTAATCTAATCCTTGTTATTCATTGAAAGCTGTTCTGTTTGGCTTTTCTTTGGAGTTTTGGTGGTAAGAGGAATTAAATCATTTAAAATATGCAAAATCCCAAGAACCAGTTGCCAAGAAAACGATTATCGCCAAAAGAAGGCGCAAAAACCGCACTGATGTTCCGGGAATTTTTCTCCATAGCTAGTCTAGGGAATTCGTTCTCTACTAGTATATCTGCTCAATGAGTGAAACAGACTCTTTACAGTTATGATCAGTCATGCGAGATTGGGGATTTTGTCCCCATTTTGGGGATATTTGAGGCTTCTGGGGACAATTTTGGGGACAAATCTGGGGATTTCTTTAACTTTCTGTCAATGTTGGCAACGTAAGGATTTATCCCTACGACTAGGGACTTTCAATAGCTTTATTGTTATTTGGGGATTTTTTTTCAAAAATTGCCTTCATTTGGGGAAAAATCTGAGCTTAAATCTGCTTGATATATATATATATATTTATTTTTTATTTTCCCTTTTTAGTAGAAATCAAGTTGGGGATTTTTTCGAAAAAAACCCCCTGATTTGTGGAAATTGGAAGACATGTTTGGGGAAATAATTTTCGACCATCTGACATCACTGGTTATGACCTTATTCGCCATTAACTTCAACTCCCAGTTCAACGCAAAAACTTGAAAAGCGCCTAAAAGCTGCTTTCCAAGAAAATTTGGCAAGCTGCTTCTGCCATCTAGCGTCAAATTTTTCATTTAATTTTTGATTGGTTATTTTCAGCTAAAATATCTGAAAATAATAATGCCGCGAGATTGCAGATGCAACACGTCAAACTTTACTAAAAAGTTCAACCCTGACTTTATACGCTTTTCAAGTTTTCGTGTTCAACCGGGAGTTAAAGTTATTGGTGAATACAGCCGTTAGTGAAGAGGGTTCTGTCACTAACATTTAGTCTACAAAAAGACTGAAGATGTGAAGGTCTCTGTTTCTCGTTAATCTGTTCGGCCGAGTTAAGCGCTCGACTTCACACCCATCTATTGACACCAAAGAAGGAAACGCATCTCCTTCGAGACAGATCGATATTGTTATAATATGTCATCGAACTGAGGATTATCCTTAGAGATGATTGCCAGACCGTCGACACTAGTTCCTTGCGGAGCACTGGTTCAATATTGAATCAACTCAACCTTAACTGATTTCTTTTCTTATTAAAATAATTCTCTATAAGGAAAGGGCATGTTTACAAACAAACGCGTCAATCAATCTTTGCCACTCTAGAGTGGCAAAAGATCAACCTCTATTGATGGAAATATCAATGTTTTGCAACTTTACCCATAATTTGACTGCGAGTGACGTCACGTGCCCTTTCCTTATTGATGGAAGTTCTTGCTCGTAATCGGTTGAGTGGATTTTACGTCGCACTAGTGCTACACAGTAGGCAATTGGTGAAGGTCTGGGACTCATTTACGAGAGTGTCCGGCGACATACCATCACAGTTTTGATCCTCCAGGGAGGGGCTGGTAGTAATAGGAGGATTGCAGACTCAATACTCGAAACAGCAAAAGATTGTTATGTACGTCAACGGCGTTTGATGCATGTAAAAACAGTCCGGGTTGCAATGATCATCATGATTCGTAAAAAATTATACCTTTAGGCTTGCGGAAGCAGGAAGCCATTCTTTCTGAGGAAAATCAAAATTGTGATGGAATATTTTCGTACCACTCTCACAGGGGAATCCCAAATCGTCGCCAGTCGTCTACTACGTAGCTGTAGTGTGATGTTAAACACACTCAACTTCAACTTCATAATACACATTCAACTGAAATGTTTTCCTACTGCCTATTCTCTAGGGTGACCTGCCGTCCTTGAATCCTGAGAACAGCCCTCGAAAACTACCCACAATTTCCAAAAAATTAGAACACATTTGAGGACACCGGTTGTAAAGTTATTAATGTTTTACTATAATAATTTATTATATGCATAACAAATAAGCTCAAATAAGTTCTTTCAGATACTTTCATTAATAAAATTTTAAAATTTAAGGAGATTTATTTATGTTGTGCTAGAAATTTGGGGACAAAAAAAAGCCATATTTCTTCTCAACTTCAATTAAAAAAATCTAGTCACACTACTCTTCTGCTATATCAAAAAATATTAAATTGGAAGACTTTAGAAGTTTTCAAAAACTTAGAAATTTTCAAGAATTTAGAAGTTTTTAAAAATTTAGAAGTTTTCAAAATAGAATGTTCAATTTCAATAAAGTACAGTCGGCAGCAAAATTATTGAAGCACACATTCACACATTTCATATATATTTTTTTTTAGTTTGATCGCTAATTTTTTATCATCAACTTACTTTTTTATAAACGACATAAGACTAAGATCATGACTCGACAAATATTTACTTAACAAAACAGTACAGGGGAGTTTTATATGACGACAAAGTGACGTAGATGGAGGACAATCAACTCTACGTGAAAATAAATAGAAGACATTTTTAGCACAGTAAGCAAATGGCAGTTGAAAACAGCTCATAGCACTGTGGCAACGGCGCAGGACAAGCTGTCCATGTTGCCATGCTGTTGTCAGTTGTTTGCAACTGCCCTATTGGGTGCCCATCTTTTAAGTAGGAATTATTGCTAGTGCTTCAATAATTTTACTGCCGACTGTATAAAAAAATATATATTTAGGGGCCATTGGCGAAGGTTTGGGACTCATTTATGAGAGTGGCCCGAAGACATGCTATCACAATTTTGATCTTCCATGGAGGCGATGGTCGTAATCGGAAAATTGCAGACACGATGGTCGAGACCATTGACTACATATATTAGATTTAGAACAGACCATGGACTAGTAACCTATTTGTTTCCGAACATCACAACCCCACTAATTTACCAATTCATTCGCCAAACCGGTTTTTCGACCACCAAGCCCACTTTCCAATTCCTCCAAACCAGTTTTACTCCATTGACTACAACCAGTTGTCAAGAAAGCGATTGTCCAAAACCTTTAATGATGTTCGCGGAATTTTCCTCCACAGCCAGTATAGGGAACCCGTCCTCTACTTCCTATCAGAAATTAATGGCCGAGACCATTGAAAACATATTAGTGTAGACCCCGGACTAGTAACCTTTTTGTTCCCGAATATCACATCCCCACCATTCCATTAATTTATTCGCTAAACCGATTTTTCCACCGCCAAATCGATATTCCCCTTCCACCAAAGCAAGTTTCCTCCACCTTTGTTATCGCTATTGTATATTTCAATAAGGAAAGGGCACGTGACGTCACTCGCAGTCAAATTATGGGTAAAGTGGCAAAACAGTGGTACTTCCACCAATCCTGGTCGATCTTTTGCCACTCGAGAGTGGCAAAGATTGATTGACGGAGCATTTGTTTGTAAACATGCCCTTTCCTTATTGGGTGTAAATTAAACACAAACCACAACCTACTGAAATCAAATCTAGCTGAAATCAAAAGCAAGCTATATAATCCTTGCGATTGATTGAAAGCTATTCCGCTTGATTTTTCTTTGGAGTTTAGGTGGTACGATGAAAAAAATATTTAAAACATGCAAAATACCAAGAACTAATTGCCAAGAAAGCGATTATCGCCAAAAGAAAACGCAAAAACCGCAGTGATGTTCGCAGAATTTTTCTCCATATCCAGTATAGGAAAACCACACTCTACTTCTATCAGTAATCAATGGTCGAGATGGCGAAAGATCGCCGTATGCATTGATGGTTGGTTGGTTGGTTGGTTGAGTTTCAACGTCGCACTAATGCTTCACTATGGACAATTGATGACGGTCTGGGACTCAACGCTAAAGCCCTGGTTTTTAAGAACACAAGAAGCAACGTCAACGTTTTCGACGCCGCGACGCTCCAATCAGAGTCTCCTTGATATCAGCGCTGGCGTTGAAATCGCAGAGAGGCGCATGATCAGATTGAAAATCCTGACGCCGAATACATTGACGTTCGCGCTTAGTGTTCTTAAAAACCAAGGCTTTAGGATGGTCTGGATACATGCGATCGCAATATTTTGATACTCCACAGAGGAGAAGGCTCCCCAGATTCGGTGACCTCCAGAAGTATGTGCTTTAACCAACGAGATAAATAAAGTAGAGTGCTGATTCAATGGATAATGGATTAGCTTTCCGTGGTTTAACATGAATCACGTGATATGAATCAATAGATTGCTATGTTTGGCTCTTTATCGCTATTTTGGCATTTAAAATTTCAGTTTCGCAAATTATCATTATTATTAGGTAACATGACAGACCTTTAACCGAAATAAATTGTCTTAAAAATAATTTTTCACGTACTTCCCATTATTATAATAATTAATAAAATACTTTTTTCTATTCATCATTTCCCAACAAAGTTTAAAAGTGTTTAGAAAGAAAAGTTAAACTTTTAAAAGAGCTAAATTTAACAACAAATAATAATTTTATCAACTATTTTTAAATAGTTTATCGGTTAAATTTCGACTACACGAAATTAAAAATCTGACGTGGGCACCACATGACTTCCTTATACACTTTTAGAAATATACATAATGTTAAAAAACATTGACATTGGACCCGAAACAGTTGGCTAAAAATATTTAAAAAAAAAAAAAAAAAAAAGAATTATCACCGTGTTCTGAGCTTTTCTGAAAGTTAGTTAAAAACCGATTGTAAGATTTGTACTGGTAACGCTGACGAAGGCAGCAGGGACCCGAAAAAATTGGCTAAAAGTATTAAAAAAAGGCATTTTCACCGTGTTCTGAACTATTCTGAAAGTTTCAAATGTCTACCTAGTCGGGAGGTTAGTTAAACAAATTTTTTGTTGGACTATATAAACGTTGCCGAAGGCAGCAGGGACCTGAAACAGTTAGCTAAAAGTATTAAAAAGATGCATATTCACCGTGTTCTGAACTATTCTGAAAGTTTCAAATGTCTAGCTACTCGGGAAGTTAGTTAAATAAAATTTCTATTGAACCATGTAAACGCTGCCGAAGGCAGCAGTGACCCGAAACAATTGGTCAAAAATATTTAAAAAATGCTTTGTCACCGTGTTCTGAGCTTTTCCGGAAATATTTAAATGTCTAGCTAGTCGGGAAGTTAGTTAAAAATGGATTCCAAGATTTGAACTGGTAACGCTGCCGAAGGCAGCATGCACCCTACACAGCTGGCTAAAAGTATTTAAAAAATGTATTTTCCCCGTGTTCTGATCTAGTCTGAAAGTTTTAAATGTCTAGCTAGTCGGGAAGTTAGTTAAATAAATTTTCTGTTGAATCCCATAAACGCTGCTGAAGGTAGCTGGTATCGTAAACAGTTGGCTAAAAATATTTAAAAAATGCATGGTCAACGTGTTCTGAGCTTTTCTGAAAGTTTCAAATGTCTAGCTAGTCGGAAAGTCAGTTAAATTGCAAAATTTGTCTAAACCGTTTTTGAGTTATTACCGTTTTTTGACACATTATGGCCAAAACCTATGTATTTTTGTCATTATGAACCTAATTTTCCTAAATATCTCGAAAACGGAAAATCATAGAAAGTCCAAAAAGGGAGGTGCACAACTAGATGTTATAACAAACCTATGTACCAATTCGCAACTTTCTACGTCCAACCGTTTTTGAGTTATGCGACATACACACACACAGACACACACACACACATACAGACGTCACGAAAAATGGTGTAAAATCCCTTATATCTCTAAAACGAGAGCTCGTGTTAAGACGACACTTGCAGGTGTGCAACTAGACATCATGACAGTCACACGTATAAATTGGCAACCTTCAGCGATCATTCGTTTTCGAGCAATGTGAAATACAAAATGCATTTCGCAAATCGGGATTACTATACTTCCTTATACTTTGTATAAGGAAGTAAAAATAAGTAAAATAAAAACTAAAATGATTTAGAACAAAAAAATATTAAACTACATAAATAAACAGAAACATTGGCGGTTATGATTTTCGCGAAGTGCAATTTCCAATCCGTTGCCGTAGAAATTTATTGAAAATAAGCTGTTACCAAGGGAAACAACGCATGGTTCATCTCACATGACTCATGTTGGACTATGTCAGGGTTGCCATTTATCACTCCACTTTATTTATCTCGTTGGCCTTAACGATGTTTGATGTATGTAGAAACCATCGTGGTTGCAGTAATCCCCATGTTCCGTAAAAATAATACCCCTGGAGTCATCTTGTCCGCGGAAAATCGGGCCGTGGTAGCCCGTGGTAGCTACCCCGTGGTAGTCGGTAGAGTGCCGGCCTCGTAATTGGAAGACTGCAGGTTCGATACTCGAGCCGGTACTCGAGCCGATATCTAATATTTATTTATCTATATAAATATTTTAATAGAAAGAAAATCATAATATCTAGACCATTTTGCATTACAGCTTTAGTATATGACCCCTTTTATTTCTTTTTTACAACCTTAAATCCGGACCACGGTACCCTACTCGGTAGATCGCCGAGCTCGTAATTGGAAGATTATGGGTTCGGTTCTCGAGCCGACCAAAGACCGTCGTGTACACTAATGGTGGCTGGTGCAAGTAAAATCGGTCGTGGCCGCAATGTCCTCCATGTTTCCATAAAACATTATACCTCTGGAGGTCACCGG
This sequence comes from Salticus scenicus, assembly GCA_963930645.1. Lineage (NCBI taxonomy): Eukaryota > Metazoa > Arthropoda > Arachnida > Araneae > Salticidae > Salticus > Salticus scenicus. The sequence goes on from OZ005660.1 coordinate 31,576,518, forward strand.
AGAGCCATCCCTTCCGTGGAGGATCAAAATTGTGATGGCATGTCTCCGGACCACCTCTAGGGGGGTGTCTCAGACCGTCGCCAATTGCCCATCTCCGCAGCACTAGTGCGACGTAAGACTCAACCATCCATCCATCTAGAGAGCTTACAAGGAGAGAGGCGACAGTAGCGAGTAAGCTTCTCATTGGCTTAGAAATGTTTTTGACAAAAATCCTCCTTTAAAAGTGTTTTTGATGACTTTAAAGCATTGTGCTCGAAACTATAGCTAAAATAAAGGATTATTACCAAAAAACAATGATATCTGTAAATCTTTTGCTGTTGATATTCGACTGAGAAATGTTCGAATTTTTTTACCAAAACTCAGTTTGGTAGAAAAAAATGTCTGCTACGAGCATGCGCCGCAGCGTAATTTCATCATTTATCGTTTCTCTCCTTGGAGTCTCTCTACATCCATCCATTCGCGGAAAATCAAAATTGTGATGGCATATCTTCGGACCACTCTTAGAGGTGAATCCTACAGTGTCCGCAGTTGTCCATTTCGTAACTATAGTGTGATGTTAAATCCGCTCAACTTCAACCTCATAATACACATTTAACCGAAATGTTTTTCTATTACTTACTTTGAGAAAATATTAAATTCCATAAACTTTGAAGCTTTCAGAATAGAAAGTTAAACAATTTTCTAAAACATTTCGACGCCCTTACGCTCATTCATTCTTAAGATAATAGAGCATTCTCACGTGATGTCAGAGCCTTAGTGTCATATACTAAAATTATTCAATTGTTTGAGCTTGGACGAACGATATAAGGGAAGTTGGCATATGGCGCCTCCAAATTAAGTTAACAATTTTCTACTTATCGTTTTCAGAAGTCAAAGCCAATGTTATTCTATGGAGAATTTTGGCCCCTTATAACTCATTAGCTAATACATATTTTTAAATTCCGTTTTCACATTCAGAAAATTCACAACTGTTAAACAATTTATCGCTTTCTAAAATTTTATCTTTTAAATTTTTAAAATTTTATTTTGAGGTTGAAAAATACGAATTTTCACAATGTGAAATTTTGCATTTTGAGCTTAAAAATAAAATCTTAAAAATTAAAAATATCAATTTTTAGAAAGCAATAAAATTTTTAACAGTTGGGAATTTTCTGAATGTGAAAACGGAATTAAGAAATGTGTATTAGCTAATGAGTTATAACAGGGCAAAATTCTCCGTAGAATAACATTGGTTTCGGCTTTCGGAGACAATAAGTACAGAGTCCCCTTAAGATGGCTGCCGCAGTAGCAGCCAAGGTTACCACAGAAGTCATATTGAGTCTACCAAAATATTGGCTAGTACTGTGTTATTTTATTTATTTGACATTTTTGAGACCCTTAGTTACAATGACTTTCGTGTCGAATGATCCATATTACCCAGTTTTCACATGAAAAAATGAAGAATTTCTTGTTCAACTATGTTACTTAATGGATTTTGTGGTTAGGATTTTGGCTTAATGTTTTTTCTGGACATGTCATCTCCTATATCATTTCTCCAAGAACCTGAGCATAAAGCGTTTCAACATATCTTGCCATCTTAAAAGCCATAGTGAGCTTTTCAATAGCGTTACTAAAACTGTTGTCATGAGCTTGGTGACGTTGTGAGGTTTGCGTTGATGCAAACTCCATCTTAATTACATAATTAGATTACTAAATGGATAAGTAAGAGGAGCACAAGACTTGAATTAAACAATAAATAAGAGTTTATTTGAACAGATTAATGGGAGGGCGCTCTGGCAATCAAGCTAGCTCAGTCAGCGTATTTAATTACTTTATCAAAATATATGGATCAGAAATTAAATTAGATAATCTTAAATATCACACCCCAGCAAATAGTCGAAGGTATAGAGACGGTTGCACTCGTATACTCCGCTACTGCGACTTCACTGTGGATCAGAGGATTCCCTTCTGATCCAACTTTACCTTTACGAATGCTAGTAGATATGTAGTGCACACCAACACTCATCACTACTTAATCTTCACGCCACTAAATCTCCATTACTCCACTTCTCAATACTCGCCAAAATAAGATTTTCCACAATCTACTCCACAATCCACTATAATATACATCACCATCCACACCAATTTACTAAAACTATCTCCATCTTATACTTCTTCGTACTAACCTCCTTTCTCTTCATTTCAATCAATACTTTTAAAATCACTTCTAATTCATCTACCTCTCACTGCCTAATTCCTTCGTTCCAGCACCCTGCCGACACGAAACTAACCCGACCTCAACTTTCGCCGAGTCACTGGCGACGAAGTGATTTAACCGTCCCAACTTTAAACTTCGCTTATACAAACTGTGTTGACGTTCTGACGTCTCAACCTCACAACGTTAGTAAAAATACATTGTCTACACATATTTAATAAATTAAGAAGTGATTTAACTAACTGAGTAGGTCGTCATTTCATAAAAGCAGGAAAGTCCTTTTTCCAGTGCAGGATCAAAATTGAGATGGCATTTCCCCATAATTTATTTTGGACATCTTTTTGCACATTTGAAATACTTTTGTACCGATAATAGATCGTATTCGTGAGGGCATAGATTCTACAATCTTCTGGAGTAATTTACGCGCAGAAAATACCATGCATTGGCTACACAGACCAGCGGCGGCTCGTGAACTGAAAATAGGTGAAGAACTGAAAAATATCATTTAAGTAGTTTTAATGTATAATTTTTATTAAGTATAATTTTAACTAAAAATTAACTAAAAATACTCGTTTTATTTAAATGTAAATTTATACTCTATAAATGAATACAGTGCAAAATATTAGGTGAAGTGCCTTTTCGGTCCACAAGCCGCCGCTGATACAGACTTTAAGATTCTGTAAATTGGAGGAAAGAGGGAGATGCGCCTTCCCAACATGACTCAAATATTTCTTACAGGATTAAGATCCGGGCTTTGAGGCAGTCAGGAAAGTTGTTAAAAGTCAGATTGATATTCATTGAAACAATCTCGAACGATTCCGGCTGGCACGATGTGTAGTTGCATTTTAATACATTAAGTATCCATCACCTTCGGGTAAAAATGTAATATGTAACTCTTGATCTACCAATATGTCCAGGTATTGCATTGCTTTTTGTTTACGTTCAAATAACACCAGGGGACCACTTCCATACATACAGAACATTCTCCACACCACGATAACATGATTTGCATACTTACGACGCCAACAAACATTTGTAGAAACTTTCACAAGTTTTTAATTCATTGGCCAGATTGTTTAGGTAAGTATGATGTAGGCACGATAGAAATGCCTGCATGTGGCCCTACCTGAAGTAGAAAGTAGGAGGATTAATTTATGTACCTTTTAATGGGGATTTATCCCACATCTACACATATCTCGAAAAAATTAACATACGAAACTTTGAATGTTAGACGAGCAGGCACGAAATATCAATATCACATGAAGAACAATAACTGAGTTAGTAACATTTTTATACAGAAGTTAATATTTTGCTATAGGCTGATTATTTTTGCATTGAGTTTACCTGAAGCGCAGTAGAAGAATTATTTCATGTATATATATTTTAATGAAAGCTTAATCAAATATATTCAACAGGTTAGGCGAATGGCATAATTGTAAATCAATCTTAAAACTTCTTGTTTACGCATTTATTGTCAAAGTGTTTGACAATACTACTGATTACGATTATTACCGAAACGTCAGTGGAGGCCTTCCGTTGAGACTCAAAACGGTTTTGGGTTCTGTGTGTGTGTTTGTTTCGCGTGTACAGGGACACGCCAAAGTTTTTGTTATCATTACAACCGATGGGAAAAATTTGTATGTACCGCGATAGTCACCGCAAAAATCAAGCTATTGACTTGCAATTTTTACCGAAGCGTCAGTGGAGGCCCTCTGTTGAGACTCAAAAAGATTTTGGGTTCCGTATATCTGTCTGTCGCGCGACAGCAGCCGCAAAAATCACGCTATTGACTTAAAATTTGGAACACATTTTCATGAGCCTCGCGGAATCAGCTGTATAGTTTTTGGTGTGTATTCCATTTGTAGTTCGTGTACACGGACATGTAAAAGTTTTTCTTATCATTACGGCCTATAGGAAGAACTTGTATGTACCGCGATAGCCACCGCAAAAATCAAGCTATTGACTTGAAATTTGGTACACATATTTATGAACCACAAAGAACTTTAGCTGTATTGTTTTGGGTGTGTATTCCTGTGTGAGTGCACACACATATGTTCTTTAAAAGTTTATTTATTTATTCAAATTTAATATATAACAAAAGGAGGGATTAATATAGACAATATAAAAAAAATCTTTTTAAATTTATGTAATTCAATTAATTAATTATATAGAATTTCTCGTTTTATTTACAAATCAAAATCTTTCATTTAATAGCTTTTCTTTGTCCTTTTATAGTTACAAACACATTGCTCTCGGAATAATATAAAGCAATTTTTATATCGAGGTTTGTGAAAAATAATTGTGTTTATACTCATTCCCCGAAAGAAGTAAATCAATTTAGCTATAATTATTTATTTTGAGAGGGTAATTTAAAAGTCATTTTCAGCGTATTTATGGCATAAGTAGCTATTAATAAAATAAAAAAACAGTCATTTCAATTCATATTTATTACCCTCATGTTTACATTAAAAGCTATTATTATTTCAAGCAGGTCATTATAATTCTAAAAATAGATTTATAATGGATTTTCTCCGACTAGGTGGCGTCTATCAAAAGCGGTCGTTTTTCGTACGTTAAAGATGACTCATACCTGGCGATGCTTTTTATGCCAAATCGATGTAACGACATTTTTATATTCAAAATTTAGTATTAATATATTGTAAAGACAAAGAAATAGCTTGGCATTCCTTTGGCTGTTTTTTCTAAAATTTGGCTCTTTTTCTTCAGACATCTCGGATCTGTTCTAGTGTAAGGAACTCAGAACTGCTCCAAATCATCGTTTAGTAAAGACTGTATTACTTTCGCTCTCTCCCCCATCTCATGCGACAATCTCAACATTGAACCCTGGAATTATGTACTTCATTATTAAACGTTTTACAACAACGCTCTGTACCAATTTTTTGGAAATATTAATCCTTGACTTTTTTCTGGAAAATTTATTCAATAAAAGCATCTTGATGACAGCAATTGGACTTCTTCTTAAAATATTGCTAATTTACTTTTCCTTGCAGATATCTCCACTAAACAACGATCACTACTGCGTGAAGAAACTATATAACAATTCCATTTGTAGTTCGTGTACAGGGACACACCAAAATTTTTCTTATCATTACGGCCTATGGGTACAATTTGTATGCACCGCAATAGTGGCCACAACAATCCTCCGAATGACTTGAAAATTGGCACACACATTCTGGCTCTGTATAGAAATAGCTATATAATTTTTTATGTCTATACTTTTTATGGATTGTGTACAAGGACACGACAAAGTTCTTATCAATACAGCATATAGGGTGAATTTCGTTTAAATGCGTTTTGACATCATTACTTTGCAATCGACAAAATGAAATTAGCGTAAATTACTGAGATGCTTAAACTTATGTTTTCTGCAGAAAATATGTGCTCTTAGGCTTCCTAATTACAGAACCATAAAAAAGTTTTGAGACAATGTAACGTAATCAGCCAAATTATGTGAAATTTCGAACAATTATTCACGAATAACTTATAATAAGTTGAATGCTTTTTACTGGTGTATACAGTGTTTATGGTTCGTTTACGGAGACACACAAAAGAATTTCGTAACATTAGAGCCTATGAGCAAATTTGTATTTAAGTGCACTTTAATGCGTTTATGCTGCATTCAACATAATGGAATTAACATACATTATAAAGATGCTTAAAAGCATGTTTTCTCTAGAAAAGGATATGTATAGACCAGCGCCCGAAATTTTAACTCAGATTACACTCGCCGAAAAAAAGTTTTACTCGCCACAAAATGAGGTTGTCATTTTTATATATTTTTTATTTTTTACGCATTTTTCGTTTTTTATTTTTTCCTAATTATTTGGCTTTTACAAATACGTCTAAAGTTGTATACATTTAAAATGTGTCGTATATCATCACATTTCATAACCATCTATGATTAAAAATCATTATAATGTATTATGTTTGAGATTTGAAAAAGATTAAAAGATCTAATAACATAAATGCAAAGAGTCATTAAAGAAAAAAAGAAGAAAAAAGAAAAATTCTTTGTCAAACAATATCCCGTGAAAATCTTTTTATTATGAAAGATTAAGCTTCCTTATTTATCTATTTATTTACTTAGTTTTTTTATTAGAAATGTCTTTTTCGTAAATTTTATTTTTGAAATTAGACGGAATGTCTATGTGTATAGCTTGTTCATTGTTGTTATTTGAAATAGCCATTTCAGAATAACTTTTTCGATAAAATCATTGCTTACAAATCATTACAAGTGCAAATCATTGGCATTTCAGTAAAAAAACTAGAAAGTATGAACAGTTTTTTGGTCATTATTCAACAAAATAAACATAGGCAGTATCTTAAAAAGGGCTCGTGCTCATTTTCATGTAACAATATTCAGAGCTCGACTGTCGTTTCTGAAGACTTGGGGCACTGATGCCAGTTGGGTGACCCCTTACCCTGCTCAATGGAGCACGCCAAAAGGACCCATTCTCGGTCAGGAAATACCAAGACCTTTAAAATAAGGTGTAACATGATAGGGTCTACTACAAAATCACATAGTTCTATTTTTCACCACCAGAGGGCACACTATATTGTATACAAACATCCCCAATCTACATGAAATTTCAAGACCTTTAAAATGAAGTGCTACATGTGTGGGTCTAGAACGGATTTCCCTCTCAAACTATTTCCTCCTCTTTCTCTGCCCCCCCAAATCTACTTTCCCCCTTTAAAATCGAAAATTCCAAAATCGCAGAAATTTGATTTTTTAGTATTCAAGTCTAGTTTTCCCATGTACAACTTCTTCACCGTGAAGTAATTTGGAGCTGAGTTAAGCTCACAAACATGTTTTTAATTTTAACCCATGCCCCCCAGCGGGCAGGTTCGACTTTTTTTATTTTTCTCTTTCGATGACGCATATACAGACCAAGACCTTTTTTAGACACCTCAACCAAATTTTTACACCTAACCGTTTTCTGAATTTAGTGGATACAGACAAAAAACACGTTTCAAATTAATATATAGATATCTTCCAGGTATATTTAACAGTCTGCGTTCGCTCTTTTTGTCTGTAAAATGCCCCCCTCTCCTTTCTTTTTTTTTTTACCCTTTCCACTGCCCCCCCCCCTCCCAGTCCTAAATATTTTACTTTTTGTATTATCCGTGTTATATTTTAGATTTACTGTTTTAAATAATGTTTTTACCTTTATCTACCGCCTCATAAAACAGACAAAAATATATTTAAGAATATTTTTTAAGTTACTTAAGAGTATTTTTTTAACACGCTTTTATTAGCTTCACATGTATATATGTATGTTTGTATGTATGTATGTATGTTTGTAACTGCTCTGGGAGCAAACAAAAAATTTATATTGTAAAAAAATACTTTCGCTACGTAAACGATGTGGCGTTGAGGTAAGGCGACGCGCTACGAATCTAAAGGTCCAGCGTTCGATTCCAGTCAGGGGAGATTTTTTAAAAATGGTTTTTGTTTAATTCTAAGTTATTTTAATTAAAGATTTAAATGTATGTAAATATTATGGTGTGTCACTCACACGAGTTTCTCTTACCCTGCATTTTAATACTGAAATAGATATTTTGTGCTTTTTTAGTTCACATTTCTATAAAAGCGTGTTCTTTAATTTTTTAAAACTATAATATTATTTAAAGATATATTCAATACAAATTATGCGTATCTCCTTACCACAATAATTAATAATTACAATTTTGGGAAGTGGTACTCTTGTGTACCATGGTCACGTATAAGTTTTTGTTATTGATTTTTTTAATAACTTAAGAGTATTTTTAAAGATATATGAAATAAAAACTATGCATATCACCTTATCATAGTAATAAACGAGGATTTTGGGAAGAGGTACTTTAGTGTACTTATTCGTATGTAGAGATCGAAATATATATTTGGACCTTAAAAAGTATAAAAAAGTATTTACTTTTCATGTTTCTTACATTTTTTCTACGATTGATGGGAGATTCTTCGGGGTAATATAGGAATTATTTATAACACGTGTAAAGATCACAAAAAGGCCAAGCGAGAGCCCTCTATAAAGTCCTTTTTGGAACAAAAACGGCTACATTAGCATCTAATAACTTATAGTGAGATCAAAGTGGTGTATATATATATACGTTCTATTCTCATAAATACCTTCGAAATTTTTTCCGTAAATTCGATTTTATACATTTTTTTTTAACGAATGGTACTTTAAAGTATTGTCAGTAGATAAACGGTTAAAGTAAGCGACAATCATTGAATATGGTTTTCTTAATCAACAATAAGGATACCAGATTTTATGTTTCCACGTAAATTTGAACTAAATAATCTGGTGTGTCACTCACACGACTTTCTCTTACCCTGAAATTTAATACTATAAATATACAAGTTGGAGATTAAGAGGTAAGATAACGATGTTATGTAAACCTATGTTAAACAATTCAAATTAGACTTCGGAAGAGTTTTATATGATAATTAGTTCTGTGTGAGGGGGGCTACCGCCCCCCTCAACCCCCCGTTTCATTAATGCACCTACATTTATATAGAATTGAATTCGGTTATTAAAAAATAATTCTGTTTTTTAAAAATAATTTATTAAAATTATTATTTTAAAAAATTATCTTTTATGATAATGCAGACGATTTCCATATTAGAGAAGTAGTATAACACCAAATATCCAAAAAAAGTCCATTTTATTCTCAATATTTAAAATAATAATAATAATAATAATAATAATAATAATAATAATAAAATACGATTTTTTTTTCTAAGTTTGTTTTTCCGTTAAAAGTAAAAAAAATTGATAACTTTGTTTTAAATTATCGCAGATCGATGGTTCAACCATTCGTTTTAAAGGTATTGGCGAGCTCTTTTGAAAGATATCCATCATGAAAATTTACTCTCCTCGAGGGTGGACCTTCCCCCCCCCCTGGGGGGGGGGGGAGGTGAGGCTCCTACATACACAAAATTTTTTTCCCAGTTGACTATCTCTATTACAAAAAATATATATTCGTTTCATTTGGTTTAGTGCAGTCTATAGACGTTAAACTCTACTTACCTGCAATTTTCCCCATAGACGTAATGTATTAGAATTCCCTTGATTGTCCCTGTACACGAACGATTTGCTTGATCTTAACGAAAAGCTTACTGCAGCATCCTTATATGATACACATTTAGAATACCAAGTTTGAACTTTCTGCTATAATTTGTTTTTGAGATATGCTGATAACAGACAGACACACAGACATACACACAGACAGACACACAGACATACACACGGACCATTTGCTAAAAACATGATTTTCGTATTCAGGGGACCTCAGAACACGTAAATATAACAAAAACTCGCGTTCGAAAATTTGACCCAAAAACAATACTTTCTCTACCTTATGGGTAAGAGAAAGTAATAAAAAATATGAATTTCGCAAGCAGAAAAAAAAAAAAAAAAAAAAAAAAAAAGAAGAAGAAGAAAAGTAGACGTGTTGTAGTTTTTTACTATTGTTTTCGGTATTAATGGATAAAAAGTCTATAATGAAACAGTAACCACAGATCATAAAGAAATTTGTGATCGCAGTCTTGTGTATTTTATTATGTAACTAGATGCAATGAATGTTTAAGTTGGAAAATTTGCAGCATTGTTATTTAGAAATATTTTATTTTTTTCAGGTGAAGCGTTGTTCTTCAAGCATTGTTTCGAGCTGCCCATCCAACTACAAAAATGAGGATGTGGCTCTGAAATGCATAAAGTATTATGGAGAAAGAAAACATAAATTGTCCAACATTGTGTACAAGAACATTTATTGTGCTGTTTGTAATGGTGCTGCAGTAACAGAACTTGTGTGCCCTGGAATGACTAATTTTGAAGATGTTGTGGAAGAAACTGATTTCCGAGAAATGGTGGAAGAAGTGTTCACTAACGGTAGATGGTTACAGAAAAAACCAGGCAAGTTGTTTGAATGCAGTGAAGGATACTCGTACGATCCATTCCGAGTGAAGTGTAGACGTGATGAATTACTCGATGTAACTACTGAAATACCGATTTCTGTCAGTGCAACCAAAGAATTATCATCAGCATTATTTGCATTTTTTATTTTAAATATCATTTTGTAAATATACCGAGCTCTCAAAAACCTATCTGTTCGTACTCAAAAATCCTAGAATCTTAGAATCGAATCCTAATATAGATCTCAAAATGTTGATACGAAAACTGTTATATGTTTTGTGATTCAAAATACATGTACATTGTAGTTTATTTTGTCTTACAGTATTACATTGTTTCAGATTTGCTATAACTATATGAATTATGAATCCAAATTATCTTACCTTGACAAAATATGTAGTTACATGAACAAGAATTGCGGTTATTACTTATATGAACAAAATTTATAAGTGTTTTACAAAACCTAAAGTTATTTTTTCTGACAGAACAACTAAATATTCATTCATTAAAAGTAGACAATTAGTAATTTGTTTTCATTAACAGGATTGGTAAACAAAAAGATGAACCAAATTATTCATACAAGGTTCAAGTTATTTTTCTGACAGAATAACTAAATATTCATTCATTAAAAGTAGACAATTAGTAATTTGTTTTCATTAACAGGATTGGTAAACAAAAAGATGAACCAAATTATTCATACAAGGTTCAAATTTATATTTTGAAAGCAATCTCAACTTATGGCTATGCTTGAAATTAATTAACATTATCGCACTATAATAATGATTGAAGTTTATAAGTGCGTGTGATAAATTTTTGTTCATATGGCCAATACTTGGCAATGATTTTTCATGAAATTTCCTTTATATGTATTCTAATTAGCTAAATCACATTAAATAATAGGCCGCGGTAGCCTGGTTGGTAAGAGCAACAGGCTCGTAATTGAAAAATGGCGAGTTCGATTCTCGAGCCGGCCCAAGACCGTCGTGTACGCTAATGGCGACTGGTGCACGTTAAATCTCTAGTGGTGTCAGAGTCCTCCAAATTCCACTAAAATTATACCTCTGGGAATACCTTCTTTAAAATGAAAGGTGTTCTCTTGCAGCCTTAAATACTGGTAGTTCCACTACCGGGGCTCGGTATTTCTGACAGGCATAAGTAATAAAAGCATTAAATAGTTGCACAATTAGTTTTCGCATTTATCATTTATAAAGAAGTTGAAAAGAAAAATGAATAACGGTAACATTGAATAACTTAATGTTTTTCTTCATACTTTACCGTATTATATATGAACAATATTAATGAATTAGAGTATTAGGATGTAAATTATTTTCTCAGATTTTGAAAAAGTATCTTTTATACTTTGGAGGAACGATATAAGGGAAGTTGGCATACAGCGTATCAGCATGCAGGGCAAATGAAATTAACTGTTGTCTACTCAATATGGCTGCCGTAATAGTAGTGCTATCGTAGCAACCATATTGAGTTTACCCAAACATTGGTTAGTTGTATGTTCAGGCATGAGAGTGCAGAAAATTAAAAAAAGAGGAAACACGTGTGTTCATAAAATTAATTTCAAATGAAAAATAACGCGCGCGGGGAAATCTATACAAATCTGTTCATAAAATTTATTTCAAATGAAAAATAATGCTCACAGGGAAAAACTATACAAAATATTTTAAAAGTGACAAATTAAACTAAAAGAATAATGCACATCAACACAATAAAACATGTGTTAAAAAAATAAATAAATAGCAATTTAATCATTGACTGCTGGTGGAATATGAGAAAGGGGGAGAGAGGGCAAAAAGTAGTTCATGAGTGAGAAATATTAAACACAATTCTACTTCTTTATGGGTTCCAGAACATCATAAAGTAAGTTTAAATTAAAGAATTGACATTTTTGTTGTGGATGGATAAATATTCAAAAATAAAAGGCTTCCCACAGAATGTTTGATCGGCGATGGTTAGAGATGAAAAAAAAAGGGGGAGGGGGGCGCAGGACAACAAATAAATAAATAAATTTAAAAAAAAATACATGAGGGAGAAATATTCAATAATTATGTTCTTCTATATGTTATAGAATCTGATAAAGCACTTTTAAAATGAATATTGACATTTCAATTTTGGATGGAGAAAGATTGAGAATCTAAAGTCTTTCGTGGAGCGTTTGAACACTGATTGTTATTGGAGTTTGATTTAAACAAAAAAAAATCCGCAAAATTAACGGAAATCACAATAAAGCGGAAAATTGCGGATCCACGGAAAATTCTCATGCCTGTATGTTACTTAACCCCTTACCTGCCGAGGAAAACTTATGTGATTCGATTCCCAGTGCCACCATTTTTCACACAAAAGCGCGTAGTTATTGCTTTCATTGTTCCATAAACATTCCCTTTCAGATTCATCCCACACCATCACTTCTCTGATATAAGTAAATCCATTGAAAACACTATCAAGGTCACATTGAAGGTCATTTTATTGCATTCCAAATCCGTGGGACAAGTTTCACTGGTAGCAGCGCAATACAAGGGAAAGACGCGTATATACGACAGAGGCAGTTAACGCATCTGCTTAGCGAGACGAATATATACGCCCGGGGCAGTTTAAGGGCTTCTGTGTTTACGATTCTGGCTTCATGTTTTTCTGGGCATGCCATCTCTTTTTATATCTTTCCTTCAAACTTTATATGTTTAAAAATTCAAGGCAAAGTAATAAGTAGCAATGTAAACGTAGTTTTATAGTAAAATTTTCTGCTTTTATTTGATGCAAAGTATTATTTAAAAAATATTCTCTGTTTTAACTGTTTCTACAATTTGTAATTTTTACATCACTATAATAATATTGCTGCTTAATAACTTATACTATTCTCTGCCTGAACTGTTCCTACAACTTATAATTTTACATCATTATAATAGTATTGTTACTTAATATTACTTAATAATTTCTACAATTCTATGTCTAAACAATTCCTACAATTTTTAATTTTACATCCATATAATAGTATTGCTGCTTAAGGGGACTCTCTAGCTATCGTCTCCGAAAGCCGAAGCCAATGTTATTCTATGGGAAATTTTGCCCCGTTATAACTCATTATTCCACTTGTCCCTTTTCATTAAGGTCTACAAAAAAAAAAAAAAAAAAAAAAAAAAAAAAAGAGGCTCAATTTTTTTAACATTCACAATTTATTGATTACTGTAAGTTTCTCTTGAGCTTCCACTAATTAAAATATTTGCTTGAAGTACTCGTTTGGTTTGCTAGAGACATTTTATTATTAAAATGAATTCTTCGAAAAAGATTCTATACTTAGTGGTGTTTTATGTATGCCACAAAGTACACATAATTGGCGTATTGTTGGTCATTTGGAAAACCAATAAGAAATTATAGGTTATAGTACCATCGGAAACTCTACTAAAGGCTGGTTTCCACTAGGGTTGAAACTTCGAGGTTAAAAAAACCATTAATCACGCTTCCGACACAAAGAGCCAAATGTCTTGTCATCAGTTGTAGCCCTCTTTTATCAGATTGCGCAGTTACTTCAAAGGAAAGCATGCAAAATTGACAAAGATGGCCCCTCAATTATCTCAGCAGGAGGCTAGGTCTCTAGACTTCCAACCACGTTCGAGGGTTTTGAGCCCGGTTGACCACATCAAAAGATTCTGAATAGTACCGCTCCAACCAACCCGCTATTGGAAACCGGCCTTAAGGTTTTTAGCATCGAAGTATTATTGGACCAAACAAAAATAATTTCATTGGTTCATTCTTCGATAGCTGTTTCTCTCTCAATGTATGGTTGCCCATTTTTAACAAATGGTGCTTTGGCCAATGATTGGTAAAGAAAACAGTTATGACTGTAGCGCCCTTTTACATTTCTTCAAGCAAGAAGACTTCATTTTTCTCATGAATAACAACTGAAAAAAAAAAAAAAAAAAATTTAAAAAGGGCTTTTATGTCATGAATGTGCCAAAAATTTTAACTAATTATATTTATGTCGATTCAGAAAATAAATGTGTAATTCTGATGAGTAGATTTTGAATCGAATAACCTGAGAAATTTAATGATATTTAAAATAGTATAGTCAAAATCTTTTATGAGTAACTTCATTCTCTCTTTGATACGTTTTTTAGAGAGCTTAATGTCATAGAGTGATAATTTTTGTTTATATCTATATTACATAAAACATAAACTTACGGAAGAATCCAAAGCTATCTGACAGAAATTTTCAAGAATTATAAAAAGAAAAAGCTTTAGATCAAATTTCCATATTCACAGTCAAATGTTTCGTTTTGTGTTGTTATTCAGTATTCTGTACTCAATGTGTCTAATAAATGGTTAAATTTATTAAGTTTTAATGTGTGTTCTGTTTTCTTTTTTATAAATTTAAGTAATGCATCAAATGAACACAGGGAAAATAATTGGAGAGTGTTTTTTTTAAACCTTTACTGGTTGTACATAGTCCATTTCTAGACGTAAACCAAGTTTATTAATCAGTGTGGACCACCATCTTCTTTTCCAAATATCGGCAACTTAAAAAGAACAAAGAAATTAAGCAATGCTTTTAAATGTTCGTTTTCTTTCTCATTCGTTTTCTTTCTCGTTTCTAAACTCGTTTTTTTTCTTATTTAAAATATTAAACGAACATTTAAATTTTGAATGTCTATCGTTAAAAAAGCTATGGTTGTCATCTAGATACTATATTATTTTAAGGGGAAGGTGGGCATTATAAATAAATATTTTAAATTTTACAGCAAAAGTTTTAATTTTTTGTATATATATGCACTGAGTTATTAAAATATTAATAACATACAAATAAAAATAAAAATTATTTAATTTTTTTTATTTAAAAAATTAAAAAAAAAAAAAAAAAACCTTTAAAATGAGTCTCGCGTTTATATTTTTCATATATTTTTATTATTTTGTTTGATTCATTTATATATCTATATATATAAAAATGAATGTTTGTCTGTATGTTATTTATAAAATCGTAAACGGCTTGACCGATTTCGATCATTCTTTTTTTGTTTTTTTCCTTATAGGTCAGGGATGGTTTAGGAAAAAAAAAAATTTGAAAAAATTCGAATAGTTTTCTTATTATTAATTAAAATATGAAAATAATAACCTCCTAATACCTTATAAATAGCCATTAAAATATTAGCTATAATTTAATTGTTGCCAAAAAAAATTTACGAGTTCATTTTCTTTCGACATAAAAATAAATAAACGTGATTAAATAAATAATTTAATTAAACGTGAGCTTTAAAAAATTGTAAAAAAATTAAATTATGTATCTCACAAAAATTGACGTCACTATCGGTTTAAAGATTTCATACGCATTGATAAACTGCTAATGTAGTTAGTTCTATGATTCAACAGAAAATTTAAAAACATGGTTCATAAAAAGTTTTTTTCTTATAATTATTTATATTATTAACTTATCGTGACGTAGTTGAATTATATATTTCTTTTGTGCGTGTGTATGTCTGAACTCCTCCTAAACGGCTGGACCGAGTTTAATCAAATTTTTTGTGTGTCTTCAGGTGGATTCGAGAATGGTTTAGATTTACAATTCAGTCCAATTTAAATTGTTTATTTAATTTATCACTTATAAATTGTTGTTGATTTTGGAATGTTTCACATTGGATCCGGCAGACTGCGCTACGATCGTAGTATCGAATATTCAATAATACGCAAGCGAAGTGATGACGTCACTGGCCGTCCGTGGATGCAAGAAAAATATTTCCTATGTTAATCACCCATTGGATTTTTTGTAAAAAATTACAAAAAAATTTCCCGATTTTAATACCCATATTTGGGTATAGATATGTATTAGTTATCATGTGCATGCGTTAGATTGAGTTGTTTTTGCTGTAAAATTGATAAAATTTGAATTTTTAATCTCAAAACTCTGTCATCCTTGGCGGAAAAAAAAAATCGCCATATCATCTGGCGAACATATTTAATTTCTATCAAAAATAATGGTTATTTCAACAACTTATATTAAGAGAGTAATTAATAATATGAAACAATTTCGTACAATACATATTACGAAAATATACATCTGGCATGTATATTTTCGTATTACGTTTTTGATCGCCAAATACAAAAAACGCCAAGGAAGACAGAGTTTTGAAATTTAAAATTAAAATTTTGTTAATTGGTGAGAGCAAAATAACTCAATCTAACACATGCATACGATAACTAATACATATCTATACCCAAATACGGGGATTAAAATCGAGAAATAATTTTCCTCGATTTTTAATAATTTTTTACAAAAAATCCAATGGGAGATTAACATAGGAAATCTTTTTCTTGCATCCACTGACGATCAGTGACGTCTCACTTCGCTTGCGTATATTCCACTGTAATTCCAGTTTGTCCCGACAGTTGGTGCTGCGATCAAATTCAGGAAAATATTTTGTAACTTCGTGTGATTATTGTTATACAAAAAATTGTGTCCTAATTGAAATATTACATCAAGATGTAATTAGTGTTTGAAGAGTTTTGAAGTGTGCATAAAAAACTATACATTTTGCAAATTTAGTGCGGAATTGGAGTGAGTATTTTATATAATTTTCTATCAAATTTACACGCGCGTTGATTAACAACCACCCTAACCTACAAATTTATTTATGTAGCTATTTTATTATATTTTATTTATTTATTTTTTGAATGGAACACCTTTAGTATCGGATCCCTTTGGCAAAATTTGAAATTTGGCACCGAAGTAGCTCCGACGCTTCTCGCCAAGATCTTTAGTTCCACAACTGAGATAGCCATTTCAATTCATCGCAAAAATGGCTTAACCCAGACAGCACATCGCCTCCCCAGGATATCTTCTGGATGAAAAGACATCCCAGAAACCTCCTTTAGATGTACTGTGGATAAGTTAAGCCTAACTGTGCTGTTAGGGAAAATATTTAAAGTCACCAAAGGGGTTCCATATTTTTGTGCGTGTGTATGTCACTGATATTTTATTTATTTATTTTTTGTATGGAAAATTTGGCACCGATGTAGCTCGAACGCTTCTCGCCAAGATCTTTAGTTCCACAATTGAGATAGCCATTTCAATTCATCGCAAAAATGGCTTGAAATATTTAAAGTCACCAATGGGGTCCCATACTTTTGTGCGTGTGTATGTCACTGATATTTTATTTATTTATTTGTATGGAACACCTTTAGTATCGGATCCCTTTGGCAAAATTTGAAATTTGACACCGAAGTAGCTCGAACGCTTCTCGCCAAGATCTTTAGTTCCACAATTGAGATAGCCATTTCAATTCATCGCAAAAATGGCTTAAAATATTTAAAGTCACCAATGGGATCCCATACTTTTGTGCGTGTGTATGTAACTGATATTTTATTTATTTATTTTTTGTATGGAACACCTTTAGTATCGGATCCCTTTGGCAAAATTTGAAATTTGACACCGAAGTAGCTCGAACGCTTCTCGCCAAGATCTTTAGTTCCACAATTGAGATAGCCATTTCAATTCATCGCAAAAATGGCTTAAAATATTTAAAGTCACCAAAGGGGTCCCATACTTTTGTGCGTGTGTTTGTCCCTGAACTCCTCCTAAACGGCTGGACCGATTTTAATGAAATTTTTTGTGTGTCTTCAGGTGGATTCAAGAATGGTTTAGATTTACAATTCAGTCCAATTTAAATTGTTTATTTAATTGTTAATTATGTCTTTTACGTTATAATCGGAATTCACAGTCACCGTTCACAGAATTCCATACCTGTTTCACTTATATACCACATCCTTACACACTTACAATAAGTTAGTTATTTTTTTCTAGCAAAATATTCTCTAGAAATAATTTATATGACAAAACAACGTTTGTCGGGTCAGCTAGTTTTAAATAAATTTGGGTATCAGATTTTCTATTCGTTCAGAAGTTTAGTTTTAAGAAATATTTTTGTGAAACATACTGATTTTTTATGAAATTTTCAATCTCGCGCATAATAAAATAGATACTTAAAAATCTAAATATAGGCGAAACTTAAAACGGATACCCAGATTTTACTGAAATGTAACATAAAACAGATTAAAGCAATTTTTATTAATTTTAAGCCAAAATTGCGACACGAGAGACATTTGAAAGAAGGGAAAATCGTTAAAAAACGCATTAAGAGAAAAAAGCATTTAAATTGAATTTCAGCACTTATCATTATTTATCAGTCAAACATTTTAGAAGGTTATATATTTTAAACTGTATCCTTTTTAATGTTGTTTTAACAAAACTGAAGTATTTTAAAAGTTAAAAATATATATGATCAATCTCCGCCGAATAAACCGCTTGTTTTTTTACATTTTGAAGGGCAATTAATCAGATCATCATTATTATTATTATTTTTTTTTTTTTTGAAACCCTTGTAATTTTTGAAAATATCAGCTTAGAAGCATGCGGTTTGTTGCATATTTTTCTGAATTAGTTACAGAAAATAAATATAACAAAACTAAAAATTGATGTTTTCCCTGGATTTTTACGATTTTCAAAGCCCACCATCCCCTTAAGGGACTTAGCACCTGTGAAGATTTTATATAAATGCTTATATTTCTAGTGTGAAAAAAAGGAAAAGCATTTTTTTTAAATTGGTCTAATTATACAAGATATCTCCATGTAAAATATTATGCGTTTTTCGTTCTGTTTATTATAAAAAAAGAGATGACTAATGCAGTTTTTTCTGTATTATTGACATTTCTATAAATTAAATTAAATTAAATTATCCAGTACCAAGACGTTGCGGTGAAGAAGTCTCTGCCGAAATCAGCGAGGGCCCGAAGCGAAGTTTTTAAGCAATTTCAATGTATTTTACCATGTTTTTATTAACTTCTATTCTTGTTTGTTTCTGTGTTTGTTTGTCTGGTACAAATCTTGCAATCGATTTTTAACTAACTTCTATACTAGCTAGACATTTGAAACTTTCACAGTAGCTCAGAACCCGGTGACAACACAATACTTCGAAGTCAGATTTTCGAATTTTCGAATAGTTTTCTTTAAATTAATTAAAATATGAAAATAATAAGCTCCTAATAGCAATAAAAATAGCCATTAAAATATTAGCTATAATTTAATTGTTGCCAAAAAAAAATTACGAGTTCATTTTCTTTCGACATAAAAATAAATACATTTAACTAAGCGTGAGCGTTAAAAAATTGTAAAAAGTTAAATTATGCATCTGGCAAAAATTCACGTCATTATCACTTTAAAGGTTTTCTACACATTAATAAAGTGCTAATGTATAATCATGATGCAAATATATGTTGTTCGGAAAGGATTAATATTTTATTTTTAAAACCAACTTTTTTTTAAATTCAAATTTCCCGTAACTCTTTAACCAATCACATTAGAACGTCCGTCTTTGGAATATCGACAATAAGGATTTTCTCGCCAAAAGTCGCCGAGGGCAAAAAGTCGCCTAATTTGGAGCCAAATCCATTACCTGCCTATTGGAGCTTTTTAATGCATTTTAAAAGGAAAATTAAGCTATTTTAACGCGAAAAAGAGCTGGAAATGCAGAAAATTGACATTTTATCAACTTACTAAGCCTCTTTGAAAGAATTTATACAAAAATGAACACAACTATTTACAATTTCGTAACCATACGCATTGATAAAGTGATAATGTAGTTAGTTCTACAGCTATGATTTAACAGTAAATTTAAAAACATGGCTTATAAAAAGTTTTTTATCTTATAATTATTCTGTTTAGTTTTAATTTGTAGGATGTATATGTAGGATGTATTTGTAGGATGATTCTTTTTTTTTATTTCGCATTTAAATATAGTGACCAACGATGCGGGCAAATCCTGCTAGTTAATGTAATATAAGCAAATAAAATAACTTTTATATGAGCCCGTAAATTTTGTGTATCTTTAGTGACATCGGCATATATGAACACGCTAATGTTCTAGGTTTAAGTAGGTTTTATTACACATCCAACGAAGAAAAAAAGAAGTTTTTTTTTTTTTGAATATTTGTAGAAGTTTTATTATTTTGCAGATCATGAATTCATGAAAAGATGCAAAGTGAGAAAATGCAATTTAAAGATTTCAGATCAGTAAAATATGTATCAAACTAGTTGGCATAGGTGGACTCTGCTCAGTTCACCATCATATTTATGTTCTCATAAATTTCTAGTGCGAGAAATATTATAATCATGTTAAAAGAAATGAATTTGACTTAAAGCTTGATACAGTGACAGAATGAAATCCCCGCCTAATAGGCTATCCACCGATCACTTCGATATATTTATCTTATTCTAATCTATTAATTTATTTTATCAGGGT
Source organism: Salticus scenicus (assembly GCA_963930645.1). NCBI lineage: Eukaryota > Metazoa > Arthropoda > Arachnida > Araneae > Salticidae > Salticus > Salticus scenicus. The sequence continues at coordinate 31,596,938 of OZ005660.1, forward strand.
CAATTCCGTTGTTTAGTTTTCATGCTACTATTTCCAATGCAATAATCCTCAAAATTCATATTTATATGAAAAATTTACAATTTCGCTATGTTGATAAAATCGTAAATTACGAATAATTTACGAAATTTTCCTATTAGAATATTTGTATTTAATCATGTTCAAACAAATATCATAAATGTAATTTTGAAGTTGTCTAATGTATTTATGATCCTCAAATTATGCTCAATTTTGCCATATTCTGACATGTTAAGTAAATCGTAAATTCCAAATAACTTACGAATTTTTTAAATTGGAAAAACCATAGTCTATGATATTCATGCCAGTATCCTAAATAATATTTAGAAAGTGGTTTGACATCTTTACGATGAAAATATCTCTCAAAATTGACGTTTATGTGAAATTATGCCCTATACTGCCATGTTAAGAAATTCGTAAATTTCCAATAACTTGCGAAATTTTCAAAGTAGCATATTTATAGTTACTGATGTTCATTACGGCATCAAAACTGATATTTTAAAACTGGTCTGACATTTTTACAGTAAAAAGTTTCCGTTTAATGCACGTTTAAGTGATTTTTTGTCCTATTTTCCCATGTTAAGAAAATCGTAAATTTCTCATAACTTACGAGGTTTTTTAATTCGAATGTTGCAAATGAATTGCACTCTTGCCAGTGTCGAAAGTAATATTTTAAAGCTGATCTGACCTTTTTGCGACAATTTGTTCTTGAGATATCGTGTACACAGACTAACAAACTAACGGACTAACGGACTAACGGACTAACAGACACCCTACAGACAGACACCATACAAATTTTGTCATTTTCGGATTCCTCACACCTGAAAACGTGTAAAAAAGTCAAAAAACGTAGGTCGAAAATTTTCACGATTACCTAAGTTTCCCATACCTATTGTATGATGGGGAACTAAAACCGTAGGCATTGTTGCCTGAATATAATACAAGCAGGCTTTGCCCGCTTCGCTGGCCACTAAATTTAAAGGAAACTCGTTTCTATATAGCTTTATAAAAATAAAATAAAATAAATTACTGAAATTGTTCAAAAGCTCGCTCCAGGTCACTGCTGCATTCAGCAGCGATTTGGTCATCAACTGCAACTCGGGCGCTTGTCCCTATTACCTGCGACAATAGTTTACCAATGAGCTTCCATTTAGGTGCTTATTATATAACAGTTTCGAAATAGATAGTATCGAAAAAATTGGAGTTTCCCTTTTATATTTGAATCCCAGTTACATGTGAACAACACGTATAGTGTTGTTCACACGTAACTCGGACTGGACTCAAACGTAACTGGGTTTAGACAGCATAATATTTGCTTTTACGTTATTTCATATGTTTTTTTTTTTTTTTTTTTTTTTGTTTATCCAATCAACCATTAAATGACAGCAATTTCACGCGAAATATTACAATATGCTGTGACCGGCTACGTCTGTCGCATCAGACAATTAATTTTTTGTGTTTATATATAATTCATGGGTTGTAAACCTGATAGTACAGCCTTAATATAGTTCTCTTTAGCGGCTTTTGAATTTTTGTCACCATTTTAGACTTAATCCATTGTAACAATAAGACTTAATCCCTTGTAACAATATGCTATGAGCGCTATTTCTGCCGTATTTTAGACAACTAATCTTTTTATGGTTATATATATTTCCCATTAAACATATTTTTATTTATTTACTAGCAGGCTTTGCCCGCTTCGCTGGTCACTATATTTAAAGGAAACTCTTTTCTATATAGTTTTATGAAAAAAAGAGAAAATAATAATACTGAAATCGCTCAAAAGTTCGCTTTGGGTTCCCGCTACCTTCGGCAGCGCCTTGTTCGTCCTCGCATTCTGCGATACCTGTCCCTATTGCCTGCGACAATGACTTACCCGTGGGCTTCCATTTAGGTGCTTATCATATATGACAATTTCGATACGGACAGTAGCGAAAATTTTGAAGTAGCCCTTTATATTTGAATCCTAGTTATATATGAGCAACATTATACGTGATGTACATAATATTTGCTTTCAAGTTATTCTCTATATTTATTTGATTTAATCGATCAACCATAGAATGACAGCAATTTCAAGCCAAATATAATATTACAATATGCTATGATCGGCTACTTCTATCGCATGAGACAATTATTATTATTTTGTGGTTATATATACTTCATGCTTAGTTAATAGTAGTTGGTATATAGAAAAATAAATAAATTAATATGTAAACTTGATCATGGTACAGCCTTAATGCCCTTGGCGACTTTTAAATTTTTGTTGCCGTTTTAGACCAAAATATAATTTACGCGATTATTGTTCCTATACGCAAGCGAAATGTGACGTCACTGACCATCCGTGGATGCAAGAAAATGATTTCCTATGTTAATCGCCCATTGGATTTTTTGTAAAAAATGATTAAAAATCGAAGAAAATTATTTCCCGATTTTAATCCCCATATTTGGGTACATATATGTATTAGTTATCATGTGCATGTGTTAGATTGAGTTATTTTGCTGTCAAATTGACAAAATTTTAATTTTAAATTTCAAAACTCTGTCGTTCTTGGTGCTTATTGTATTTGGTGATCAAAAACGTAATACGAAAATATACATGCCAGAAGTATATTTTCGTAATATGCATTGTAAGAAATGTTGTTTCATATTATTCATTACTGTCTTAAAATAAGTTGTTAAAATAACCATGATTTTTGAAAGGAATTAAATTATGTTCGCCAAATAATTTGGCGATATTTTATTTTTTTACCAAGGATGACCGATATCAAATCTATTCCGCTACAGCATATTAGTATCTTATATTAGATACTTTATTTAGACATTTGAAACAAATTTGACTTCAAATTATGATAGAATATTTATCATTTCCCTTTTAATCAGTATATTAGTTGGATATTGTGTAAATATTAGGGCTGGATTATTTATCAATATATCCCCAAGTATCGATATTTTTTTAATATCGCGATAACAGTATTTAAGTTCTTGCTCTAACGATATATCCCTCTAACTATATTTCCTGTGCGCACAGCGCGATCGATCCATATGCTGATAAACAGCGTCCAACGCCAAATCTCTTCAAATTCTGCTTCCCCGCCTCACCGTACCACCCCGTAAACACCCAACAAACAGACCGCTAAATATCTTATACAAATACACCTTCTCTTCCTCCTACCTCCTTCCTTCCCTTCCTCCTGACTAAACTCGAAAAAATAACCCTAACCTGCAAACGATCCGAACACACTTTCTCTTCCTTATTCCTCCAATCAGTCCCTTTGCGTCATTTGTGCGAACTCTCAAATCGAAACCACTACTTAAAAAGTATGACCTTGAACGACAACATATAAAATGTTTCATTCCTCATTCATCAAGTTATCGCAGCAGTATATTATTTCCCCTTCGATAATATCCCCACACCAATAATATCGAAGCTACTCATCGCTCGCAGGTGAAAAGTGAAAACACTGCAAACAGTATATCGCGTTTAGTTCATCGCAGTAGTATATTATTTTCCATTCGATAATATCCCCACACCAATAATATCGAAGCTGCTCTTCGCTCGCAGGTGAAAAGTGAAAACACTGCAAACAGTATATCGCGTTTAGTTCTTGCTATCGGTTCGTTGATATATTGTTCGGAATTGCATGGATTGTTTGAAATATCGTCAAGTTCTTTTTTAAGCAAAGAATTAACTGAAATTGATTACTTATTTTTTAAAAATTGGATTTATTATTCTATCTTCTGCATATATAAGAAGAAAATATAAGTTTTGGATAAACGTTTTTCCGGTTTTCGATGAATTTACACGTTTTGAGATTTCCTTGCATTTTAATTAACTGAAATTGTCTACTCATTTTTAAAAAGTGGATTTATTACTAGTTTCTGCGTACATAAGAAGAAAGAAGATACGAAATAAATTTCGATTTCCGTTTTTTGATATATTTACACGTTTTGGGATTTCCTTGCATTTCAATTAAGTGAAACTGATTACTTATTTTTTAAAAAGTTGATTTATTATTATATCTTCTGCATATACAAGAAGAAAGTATAAGATTTGGATAAATTTTGATTTCCAGTTTTCGATGAATTTACACGTTTTGAGATTACCTTGCTTTTCAATTAACTGAAACTGACTACTTATTATTTAAAATGTGGATTTATAACTGGCTTCTGCATGCATATGAAGAAAGTAGAAGACACAGGGAAAATTTCGATTTCTGGTTTTCGATGAATTTACACGTTTTGAGATTTCCTTGCATTTCAATTAACTGAAATTGACTACTTATTCTTAAAAAAAGTTGATCTATTATTTTACCTTCTGCATATATAAGAAGAAAGTATAAGATTCAGAAAAAATTTAGATTTCCAGTTTTCGATGATCTTACAAGTTTTGAGATTCCTTGAACTCTAATTGACCATTTTTAAGATTTCCTTTCTTTCTTTCTTTTCTTTTCTTTTTTTTTAGTTCGAACGCTCTATTTCATGGACGACTCGTACCTATCGGCCAACAGGGGTCGCTGCTGTGCTGCAATTTAATTCCGTTTATGAGAAGGCAGTTGTTTTGCTTTGCTTTGCAAAAAGTGATTGATCTTCAACCACTGGGCGTTACTAGTATATAAATATAATACAATTTCCGAATGTTATAAAAACATTACAAAATATGAATTCAATATATATATATATCTTAAAAAAAAAAAAAAAATCATGATATGGTAAGTAGATAAAAAATAAAATAAAAATGGCAGGTAATTGACCTTTAGAATACCTATGAGTTATAGGGTCTCAAATTAATATTACTCTACAACCGAAAAAGTTTATTCGGTGGCAATTCTAAAGAAAGTTTATAAACAGTATTTCTACTGTGCATTTCTTATTCACTAAAATTAATTTAATTACAACCATATCGCTATCAATGACTGACAGGACTATTAGTAAATGAACTTTCTTTATACTCAGGGATGGGAATTAGGCGCAAAACTCATACTAATATTTATTTTTAAAATTTCCGTATATAAGTGAATCATTGATATATATATAGAGAGAGATAGATACTATAGTTAAGTTACGACTTCTGCGCAAAATTTTATTAATCATCTACATTCTAAGTACAGCTTCATTTTTCTTAAGCTTATATTTTTATTATAATTATGTATCTTGATGATATACTTTGTGTAAATAAAACACATATCACCCATTAGCTCTCTTAAAATGTGATTTTGAAATAATTAAATCTTAAAATAGAAAGAATGGAGGACAAACTATTCAGAAATATACTTAAAAGTAATGGTATAAATTAAAAGAAACACAAAACATTGTGTTGCTATTTATGCATTTTCTTTCTTTTTTTTTTTCTTTTTAATAAAAAACATTTGGAAGTAATATACCAGAAAATATAATTATACATATAGAAAACCCTCCCCACTTGTATACATTAAAATTGGTGTCCATTTGTCTTTAAAAAGTAGCAAATATCTATTTTCCTTCTCTTGAAATAAATATCGCAATATATCACCAATATCGATATTAACTTGATGATATATCGCGATATTTAATTTCTGACATCGTCCAGCTCTAGTAAATATCATCCTTTGAAATGAAATGTTTGTGTTTTCAATCGAATATGGAAGTTTGCCTTTTTTTTTTTCTAGAGTTTTGAAATTAAAAATTCAAATTTTGTCAATTTTACAACAAAAATAACTTAATCTAATGCATGGACATGATAACTAATACATATCTATACCTAAATACGGGGATTAAAATCGGGAAATATTTTTCCTCGATTTTTAATGATTTTTTACAAAAAATCCAATGGGCGTTTAACATAGGAAATATTTTTCTTATATCCACGAACGGCCAGTGACGTCATCACTTCGCTTGCGTATTTCTTTCTATCTTTTTCTTGGTGAAATATGTCCGATCTACTTCAGCATCAAAATTATAAAAAATTGTCAAGAATTATCAATAAGAAAATACCTTTAATATATTGCTGAATTAGCGTTTATGCCAAGCGTGTTTCATCCGCCATAAAAAAAAAAAAAAAAATCTGAAGTTGAGGTATATAAAAAAATGCTGTGAAATAAAATTCAGAAGAAATATGTTAGATTTGTAATATTACTAATTTATTTTAAAATTATAAAGTGTCATTTTCTCATCGACCAATTTAACATTTAGTAATTTCTTATTTTTCGCGTGAAAGCATATTTCATTTTATGCTGAAAACAATAAATAAATATACCTCGTAAACTTTTTTTGGCAACAATTAAAAATTTAAATGGCTTATAATAAGTCAATAAGTTTATTATTTTCATATTTTAATTAATTTTAAAGATTTTTTCAATTTTTTTTTTCCTAAACCATCCCTGACCTATAAGGAAAAAAACAAAAAAAAGAATGATCGAAATCGGTGAAGCCGTTTACGATTTTATAAATAACATACAGACAAACATTCATTTATATATATATAGATTTAAATATTAATTTGAATTTTTCAAATATTTCTGTTCGACAACGTGAGAGTGCAGTAACACACAGAGGTTCATTTGTTTGTATGATAAATTAGCATAGTGATTATTATATAAAAAAATAAATAAATAGGTAAACATTATCGTGTTACACAACTTTATTATGTCGCTCCATTGGCGGCTTTTGAATTTTTGTCGCCATATTAGCGATGGATTTTTTTTTTTTTTTTTTTTTTTTTTTTTTGTATGAAAAGGGGAAGATTATGTTGCTAATAATTTTATCAGACTCTTTTTTGTTTATACATAAGAATCCTTTATATTCTGCTTATATTTTTAATGCTTTTTAGGTTTAAAACAGTGCTTGTTGAAATAAATTTCCTATCTTTAAAACTGCATTTGTTCTGTAAATTTTGTGTAAAAATAAATCATTTATGTTTTTATATATTTGATGTGCTACTTAGATTAAAATGGCTATTGCTATATTAAACTTCTTGTCGAAAAACATTCGGTGTACTTCAACACCAAAATTTAAAAAATCGCCCAGCAGGATCTGTTAATGAAGCTGATAAAATAAAAATATGGTTCATAGAGTTTAAATAATCTATTTTAAAAATTTTTTTAAACCCAAATTATTAATCTATCGTATCACATACATAGATATAGTAATAATATATAGATTGATCATTGGGGACAAAAAAGTGATTCCTTTTCACTCGGGAAAAGACGGCGATTTTACCAAAATATGGCAGTCTTTCCCCGAGTGAATACACACGGGAATATGCACGAATGTTTTAGCAAATAAAATTCATGAATAATTTATTTACTAAAGGTGAATGAAAAACACCAGATATAGTTTCAAATTCATTCTTCTTTCCCCCCCCCCCTTTAATACCACTTAATGGCTGATTCCAAAGCTTTTTTTTCGACATCAAAAATCTTTGCACGATAATATGGGGATGATAGATCTATACATATTATTATATCTATGATCACATAAATCTTTTCGAAAATAGAATAAAACTTAATTTGAAAAAAAAAAAATAATAATAATAATAATAACTTTTGTTTATTAACCAAAATAATTGATGAAATTTGAGATGCAAGTTGGTCTTGTGGGGTACAGGCTGTATATTATATTTTTGTGTTCGTGAGAGAAAATTTAAAAGAATTTGAAAACTGCAATTTTTAATCCCTTTTAAAAATCATGTGACTTAAGGTGAAGCAGATTTTTCATTTTTTTTCTCCTAACGGTTTCCATACAATCTTCTGCTGTTGCCACCTAAAATTCATATTTTAGTTAATTTTAAAAAATCTAATTGTCCGATTGATAAGCTGTTTACTGCATCGGATTAAAAAAAAAAAATTCCCTTTCATTTGCTATCTTATTTGTAACTATGCGACTGATATTTCTAATTTATTTTCTAATCTTTCTGATTTATTTTCCTCATTTTAATAAGTGTACATTTTTTTTTTTAATTATTATTATTTTGTCGAAAAAAAATGGCAACAATTAAATTATGGATAAAATTTTAAAATTTAAATGTCTTATTTATCAGAAATTAGAAGGTTTTTATTTTCACATTTTAATTAATTAAGAAAAAACTAATCATCCGATTGATAAGCTGTTTAATGCATCGGATTTACAAAAATTTTCCCTTTCATTTGGTGTCTTATTTGTAACGATGCGAGTGATATTTCTAATTTATTTTCTAATCTTTCTGATTTATTTTCCTCATTTTAAATAAATGTACGTTTTTTTTTTTTTTTTTTTTTTTTTTTTAATTATTATTATTATTTTGTCGAAAAAAAATTGGCAACAATTAAATTATGGATAAAATGTTAAAATTTAAATGGCTTTTTTTTTTTTTTTATCAGAAATTAGAAGGTTATGATTTTCACATTTTAATTAATTAAGAAAAAACTAATCAAAAATTCGAAAATCTGACTTCGATGTGCACAATGACCCTTCGGGATGCACCTTTATGTTAAATCTCGTGACTGTCCGAGCTACCGTTTTCGAGATCAGTGAAATATACATACAAATATTGCTCACTTAATAGTATAAGATATTGTATTGAACAAACCTAAAGTTCAATTTATAAATATTAAAGGGAAATATAACCTTTTATATGAAACCTTCAATGGTACTAAGTCACAGGTGCCAAGTTCCCTTAAATGATTAAAAACATTAACAATGTTTATTTTAATGACAGAGCATGTCTCGGAGTCACATATACGTATATAGAATATAAAAATGGTATTTGCGGTATCTATTGCGTAAAAGGGAAAACCACATACATACGATTTTATTCTTTTATACATACGAGTCTCTGAATGTGCAGAGGTGATTGGAAACACCTTTTCAAATTATTGATATAACATTACACTATTTTTGAAGGTTATTTCTTTTGTCAGACCTCAAGGTTAAATCAAAACTATATCCCAAGTGTTGTTTCATTTTTACATATGATTTTTTAAATTTAGGTTGTTTCGTGAAATGCAAAAATGAACTACTAGAAAAATACCATTAAAACAAAAATTATTGAAGGAAAAACCGAACACGCTGCCATAAACAGATAATTATCTTGTCTCAGAGAGGGGGAAATTGACTACATTCAACTATTAATAATTTTTTGGCTATAGACGCCATATTGCAGTTAAACCAATTTGCATATATTATCTGTCAACTTGCAGTCATCAGTATTATAATCTTTGCAGACAATAAATGTTACAGCAATGTATTCTTCAATATTTGTCATGTGCAATAGATTAAATGAGCAAGATAACATTTGTTATTGTCGAAGGCTTTTTGCTTTTCTGTCATAAAAAAAAAAAAAAAAAGCCTTTTTTCGTTTTAAGTAATAGATATAAAATTCTGCACAAAACATAACTTTTTTTAGTACGACAGGACTTATTTCAATCTATTCTTCCGTATATAGGCATGCAGTAACTGTGTTTCATTCTTTAACATCGGTTAGTATATTCATTTCTTAAAATTTCTTTTGTATAGTTTCAGCATAGGAGCCTCTTGACGGATTTCAAAATTTAGTTGTCATTTTGGCTATGAATTAAAATGCTTATCATAATTTGCTAAGTAAAGATCTTGGCGAGAAACGTCCAAGCTACTTCGGTACCAAATTTCATATTTCACTAAGGGGTTCTACCCTGAAGCAGTTTCATTTTTATTGCAGGATTTTTCTCAATTTTATTTTAATTATTAAAAAAAAAAAAAAAAAAAAAAAAAAAAAAAAAAATGTTTATCCGTTCATTTTTTTTCCGACATAAAAAGGAATATATTTACTTATTTATTTTTGGCACCAGTTTATTTTTCTCTTTAATAATTTTAAAGCATTTTAAAGTGAAAATGAGGTTTTTATCTAATAACTTTTGAACCAGTTATCCGATTAGACTAAATAAATACAGCGTTAACTAGGCTTTGTCTTGATTAATGAGTGCATCATTTTTGTTAAAATCAAATAATCCACACTAAAAATCTGGGAAGATGCAATCCGCGTTTGTAATGATCGATAGATGGCGCTCTCTGAACTGCAGTTATTAGTAAATATAACAGCCACGTGTATTTATTATTCTTCTTTCTCCGCCATTTCATCATGGAAAGTCGATTGCATAATATGATGATATGCAGTGGTGTGATAATTTCACCTTAGCCCACCAGAGGGCGAGCATTTCATTACAATCGCGGATAACAAACTTTCAGCTTTATATATTTAGATAACAACAAAAGTGTTTACACGTTCATTCAAAGTGTGATAGATAAAAATTGGTAACGAGGCATTTAGTTTTTTCAGGCTTTTCTAAACTTTTGTAGCAGTATTGTAAAATTTCTATAATATATATATTGTTGCGTACTTGGGGGTTCGTGAGTTGTCTGAGAATGAAAGGCCAAACGTACAAAAATTCAGTAATTTATTCACAGAAAATTCCAGAAAAATGCAGGTCTATAAACCAAGTATCAGCTTCAATTCAAACAGTAAACACAGCTTAAACAACAGCTGTCAATAACAAATCCACAGTACAAACTGTATACCAATAACACTTGAAGCAAGTCTCTCTCAAAGAGGCTTAAGAGCAATGCAAGCACTAGCGAAGCTGACTGAGATCTGAACTGAACTAACTGCCCTTGGCGAGGAAGCGCTCCTTATATGCTGTTCCATGGAGCCCAGATTTTTCGAGAAAACTCTAGAAAGTGGTCAACCAATCAACTTACAGCTTCCATATTTGGTATATCCCATATAAGGATTTTCTCGCCAAGGTCGCCAAAAAAATCGCCAAGGTGGGAAAAAGTCGCCAAATTTGGAGCCAAATCCATTACGTGCATTACTGGGGCTTTTTAATGCGTTTTTAAGGGAAAATAAGGCTATTTCAACGCTAAAACGACTAGAAATGCACAAAATTAGCACTTTATCAACTTACTAAGCCTCTTTGAAAGAATTTATACAAAAATAAACACAATTATTTACAATTTCGTAACACTGCCCCCCCTCCCAAGGACTGCACGTCCCGGGCAGTGCAACCCTTGGTCAAGAGGCGAAACTAAACAAATTTACACAATCTAAAACACAAAAACTAAGTTGCACATAAAGATAACATAGAAATATAAATTAAGTGGGAAATATTTACAAAATTCACAAATATGTACAAATATTTACAGTGCGCATGCGCAAATTTTACAAGTATTTACATTTTAAATTTTAATTTTACCGTTACTTGTGGTACTTGGCTAGCCTATTATAGTGCACCACCTTCGGTTTTGATGAAGGTGTTTTAGTGATCCGCACCACTACATCATTCAGCCTTTTTAAGACTGTGTATGGTCCGTCCCAGTTGCACTGTAGCTTGGGAGAGAGTCCTTTGCGTCGAACAGGATTCCACAACCAGACCTTCTCTCCTTCCTGAAACTCATGTTGCGTAGCCTTTAGATCGTACCTTGTCTTCATTTTCTCCGATGCAATGTGAATTCGCTCCCGAGCAAAGTTGTGAACGTCCTCAAATCGTGCCTGGAGATCTTGGACGTACTCCTCGGGCGATGAAGGCGCATCGGGTGGACAACCAAACAGGAGATCACAAGGGAGACGAAGTTCACGTCCAAACAGCATCTGGGCTGGAGTATAGCCGGTGGTTTCATGGACAGCACTTCGATAAGCCAGCAGGAACAATGGCAACTTCAAGTCCCAATCTTGCTGGTTCCTTGATACTAGAAGGGAGAGGTTATTCAGGATGGTACGATTGAACCTCTCGACCATGCCGTCCGACTGGGGATGTAAGGGTGTTGTCCGGGTTTTGTCTATGCCGAGTAGTTGACACAGTCCTTTGAAAACATCAGAGGTAAAGTTCCTACCTTGGTCGGTATGAAGTTGTAGGGGCGTGCCGTACCTTGACACCCATTGCTGCACTAGGACTTCTGCGACTGTGCATGCCTCTTGATTGGGAATGGGATATGCCTCAGGCCACTTGGTGAAATAGTCCATCACGACGAGAATGTATTTATTTCCACTGGAGGTCCGTGGCAAAGGACCCAAGATGTCGATTGCAATCCGTTCAAATGGTGCTCCCACGTTATACCGTTGCAGTCTTCCTCGACTTCGTTTCTGCGGGCCTTTACGTGCCGCACACGCATCACAGGATTTACACCATTTCTCCACATCCTCCTTTGCCTTGCACCAGTAGAAACGTTCCCGAACTTTCTGCAGAGTCTTCATTACCCCAAAATGGCCTCCGGTAGAGCTACTATGCAGTTGTTCTAAAACAGCTGGAATTTTTGATCTTGGTAATAAAATCTGCCATCTGAAGCTTTTCCCATCATCAGATTCCCACTTTCTGTATAATACGCCGTTTCTGATATGAAGAGAGTCCCAAAGTGCCCAATAACTTTTCGTAATGGGACTAAATCTGGAAATATCCTGCCAGATAGGTCTGTTGCTGGTCGTTTCCTTCAGCTGTAATATTGGCTTTATGTCAGGATCTTCCAACTGGGCTTTTCTAAGTTCTTCGTCACTCCATGGATCGGGATCTTGATCTGATGGTGTTGAGACAGTAACTTGGCAGGCAACCGGATTTATCGGCAGGTATTTCTGTTCGGCTCTAGAGCAGTACTTGCAGCTTTCCGAGCAGGGCTTCCGTGACAAGGCATCTGCATTACCATGTAGAGTCCCTTTACGATGACGTATCTCGAAGTCATATTCCTGCAGGCGTTGTATCCACCTGGCAATCTGTCCTTCCGGGTTCCTGAACTGGAGCAACCACGTTAAAGATGCATGGTCAGTCCGGAGCAGGAATCTTCTGCCATAGAGGTAATGATGGAAATGTTCTATGGCTTTCACGATGGCGAGTAGCTCTTTCCTGGTGGTACAGTAATTTCGCTCTGGTTTAGATAGGCATTTACTCCAATAGGCTATGACATGTTCTTGACCATCAATTTCCTGCGACAGAACAGCACCGACACTCTCATGGCTGGCATCTGTATCAAGTATGAACTGTCTGTCGGGCTGTGGATATGTCAAGATAGGCGATGATGTTAAGGCCTCTTTAAGTCGCTTGAACGCATTTTCACATTCATCTGTCCACAGGAACTTCTGTTTGGCTTCCGTCAGCTTGTGGAGTGGTCTGGCAATATTTGAGAAACCCTTGACAAACTTCCTGCAGTAAGTGCATAACCCCAAGAAACTTCGTAGTTGGTGTACATTTTCAGGGCGACTCCAGTTCTCGACTGCAGAGATCTTCTCAGGATCAGTTCTCACGCCTTCGGCAGAGATGATATGGCCGAGGTAGCTCACTTCACGACGGAACAAGTTACACTTGCCTGGATTCAATTTGAGGTTGGCCATTCTGAGTTTCTCTAGCACCTTTCGGATGTTTCGTAGATGGTCTTCAAAGGTGCGCCCCACAATGATAATATCGTCCAAATACACCAGACAGGCCTCATAGGAAAGTCCTTTTAGCACTGTCTCCATCAGGCGTTCGAAGGTGGCAGGAGCATTACATAATCCGAATGGCATAACTTTAAATTGCCACAGTCCCTGTCCCGTGGTGAATGCAGTCTTCTCACGATCATCAGGATGTAATTCTACTTGCCAGTAACCGCTCTTCAGATCCAAAGTCGAGAACCATTTATTGCCAGCAAGTGTGTCTAATGTGTCGTCAATTCTGGGAAGAGGGTAACTGTCTTTCTTCGTGATGTCATTCAAACGACGATAATCCACGCAAAATCTTGTTGAACCATCTTTTTTTCGCACCAGTACTATGGGAGAGGCCCAAGGACTCGTTGATGGCTCGATGACATCATTGTGCTGCATTTCACTTAGAAGTTCAGTGACCTCTTCCTGTTTAGCAAATGGAAGTCTTCTTGGATGTTGTTTGATTGGAGGATGATTTCCTGTATTAATTCTGTGCTGGGTGATGTTCGTTCTCCCGACGTCTTCAGGTGTTCGAGAAAAAAGGTCTTTAAATTCTTGGAGTAGCTTCTCCGCAGCACATCTCTGTTCCTTTCCTAACTCTGCATTCTTGAGTAATTCCGTCATTAATTGTTCGGAAGACTTGGATTCGGTTGATTGCGTGGGGCGGTTGATGCATGTGACAGGAGTGCAGGTTGCTAACACCTCATCCTTCTTCACTGTCCGGACCTTATCGCTGATGTTTGCGACTCTCACAGGAATAGTACTCTTTGAGAGATCAACTAGAGATGAAGCTACCAGAACTCCTCTTGGGCTATTGTCTGTGTTCGGGTATTCAATCAGTCCATAGCGGAAATACTGCTTGGTAGGAGGTGTTCCTGAAACTATTGTCTCTGTATGTGGAGGGATGGAAATTTCCGACTTGGCTGTTATCTGGCATATTGGCTGAATGTCTTGATTTTCAGTGTTGAACACAGCTATGTCTTCCGAACTCGAATGCAGTTCATTATTCTTGAAGTCCAATTTAAAGTTAAATTTTCTCAGGAAATCAATTCCAATGATTACAGGATCTCTTATATCTGCCACATATGCCATATGATGGTAACTGGCATTCCCAAAAGTGATGATCAAGTTCATTTTTCCATATATTTTGATTTCGTCTCCGGTCACAGTCTGGAGTTTAACGCAGGGCGGAGTCCAGATGATCTTCTCTTTTAGTTCTTGAGCCAAATCCGTTCTAATGATGGTCACGTTGGCTCCCGTGTCCAGAATCATCCGGCAGGTGGCGTTGTTGACTTGGCCATAGACGTGAAGTCCATTATCGCCGCCACTCATCGATGAAACATGAAATACTGTAAATTGGGGCTCTTTAATTTTAGGCAACCTCCGCCCCGCGAGATGGCCTCCTCTTAGTTTCCCTGCAGTGATGGTGAAGCCGGGTGATTTCCTACAGTTGGTCGTACAGGGCAGTTCCTCTTCACGTGACCATCCCCTCCACAGCCCCAGCACTTTATCTTCCGGTCCTTTATTTCCTTTTTATTCTCCAGGCTGCGCAATCTCTTTAAGATCTCTTCGATACTTCTCTTCACTTCATTTTCACCAGCAGGCGTATCGTTTAATGAGACTGCTCTTATGGCATGGCGGTCTTTACGGGAGGCTTGTTGGGCTGCCTCTATCCTAAGTGCATAGCCTAAAGCTGATTCTACGTCTCTGATGTTGGAGAGTCTCAGCGCTTTTTGAATTTCTGGATCCCGAACAGCATCGATAAAGTACTGCAGAGCTAAGTCGTTTCGAGTGTCAGCTTGACAGTCTGAGAATGCTAGGTGTGACAATCTCTGAATGTCCGCTGCCAGCTCTTGCAAACTTTCGCCCGTTTTCTGGTAACGGGACTTTAGCTGGAGGCGACTATAGTCCTTAGAACACTTCTCTCCGAACCGTAGCTCCAGTGCTCTAGTCAAGGCCTCGAAGTCGTTCCTTTCTTCTTTAGAAACATTTCTCAGGATCTCGGCTGCATCTCCCCGTAATGCTGCTGCTAAGTGGACCGACTTGGCGGTAGAGTCCCAGCCGTTAGCTTCAGCTACGATGGAAAACTGCGTCTTATATACATGCCAGGAGGAACTGCCGTCGTAGGTAGATAGCTTAATAAATTCGTGATTCTGGCTTCTTCTCTCTTTCTTTTCAGTTTCCTGGGGCATGGACTCTAACTTTTCTTCCACTTTTCTCTCCAGATCTTCTTCTATTCTCTTCAATTTTCCTTCTATCTCTGAAAACCTTCCTTTCAGTTCCTGATCAAAATTTTCTTTAACTTTCTCCTCAAAATTCTCTTCTATCTTGATAAATCTCTCTTCAAAATTTCTTTCTACTTTCATAACTTTCTCTTCTATTCCATCCATTCTATTTTCCATCACCGTTAATTTACCCTCTATTGATTCTTTCGCCGTTGAAAGCTCTCTCTTCATCTCATCTTGATTAGATTTAATTTCTTCGGTCAAACTGGCTTCCATCTTTTCCTGAACTGCTTTCATTTCCTTCATTTCTTCAGTCAAACTGTCTTTCAATTCTCTTTGCGATGTTTCCATTTTCTCTTGTGCTACCTTCATTTCTTTCATCTCTTGACTCAGGCTATCTTTCATCTCTCTTTGCGATGCTTCCATACTTTCTTTCATCTCTCTTTGCCCTTCTTTCATTTCATTCATCTGGGTAGCTAAGCTTTCTAGAAGTTTCTTCATCTGTTCCTCCATAGCTCTAGTTATAACCATTCACAGACAATATCCCACTTCTGACACCAGAAATGTTGCGTACTTGGGGGTTCGTGAGTTGTCTGAGAATGAAAGGCCAAACGTACAAAAATTCAGTAATTTATTCACAGAAAATTCCAGAAAAATGCAGGTCTATAAACCAAGTATCAGCTTCAATTCAAACAGTAAACACAGCTTAAACAACAGCTGTCAATAACAAATCCACAGTACAAACTGTATACCAATAACACTTGAAGCAAGTCTCTCTCAAAGAGGCTTAAGAGCAATGCAAGCACTAGCGAAGCTGACTGAGATCTGAACTGAACTAACTGCCCTTGGCGAGGAAGCGCTCCTTATATGCTGTTCCATGGAGCCCAGATTTTTCGAGAAAACTCTAGAAAGTGGTCAACCAATCAACTTACAGCTTCCATATTTGGTATATCCCATATAAGGATTTTCTCGCCAAGGTCGCCAAAAAAATCGCCAAGGTGGGAAAAAGTCGCCAAATTTGGCGCCAAATCCATTACGTGCATTACTGGGGCTTTTTAATGCGTTTTTAAGGGAAAATAAGGCTATTTCAACGCTAAAACGACTAGAAATGCACAAAATTAGCACTTTATCAACTTACTAAGCCTCTTTGAAAGAATTTATACAAAAATAAACACAATTATTTACAATTTCGTAACAATATATATACTAGCAAGCTTTGCCCGCTTCGCTGGACACTATATTTAAATGATTTCTTTGTACTGAATATATTTCGATTGGCGACTATTTTTGTCACAGCTCTAGTATGGGACCTCCTTAGCAATAGCAAACATTTTTTGCACTTCTCGAATCTGTACAACTAAACTATTATTAAAACAAATATTTTCGAAAATAGTCCAATAGCTGGTGTTAATTCTTCGAATATTCTGGAAACAGTTGAACCTGTTACTCGTACAGTATAAGTCATTATTCGATGAATGTTCTGGGACAGTCTAAAAAATAGTCACTTGTTCCACAGGAGTAAAGCAAATAACATCAACTACACAAGAGCAAAAATTTTCGCTCACTCACGAAAAATGTCCAGTTGCTTAGAGCTCAATCCCTAAATTGCAATGACTCAGAATAGGTCTCTGAATAACTCTGGATCGAATGACTACATACTCTTTCGCAAAAATCAACTCACACCTACTTATAACTTTTGGCGATGGGGGCTTGGAGATGACTCCATCGAGAATCCCTTGGTAAGCTCAAGGTCTACGTTCCCGTGTGTCGGAGAGCTTCGAAACATCGGAAACCCTAAACTATCATTTTTCACCAAATTTGGTCACCCACTCGCCAAGTGTGTCTCCAAGACTATGCTTTCTATTAAACATATCTTTATTTAGTTATTTAAATATTAATTTGAATTAATCAAATATTTCTGCCCGGCAGCGTGCAAGTGCAGTCACACACAGCAGCTCATTTATTTGTATGTTAAATTAGCGTAGTGATTGGTATATAAAAAAAATAAATAAATAACTAAACATTATCGTGCTACACAACTTTATTGAATCTCTCCCTTGGCAGCTTTTGAATTTTTGTCGCCATATTAGCGATTTTTTAATTTTAATTTTTATTATTATTATTATTATTTTTTTTTTTTTGTATAATTTCTTGCATAAAAATAGAAAAAATAGAAAGCGTTTTATCGGACACCTTTTCATTAACATATAAGAACCCTTCATATTCTGTTCATTTTATTAGTGGTTTTTAGGTTTAAAATAGTGCTTGATAAAATAAATTTTCTATTTTTAAAACTGCACTTTTTTTTCTATAAAATTATCTACTCAGATAAAAGTAGATCATTTATGTGACTGCTATTTCAGTTTATTTTTTTCGTTTTGTAATATTTTATAAATTTTACATTTTTCTTGAACTACCTAGATTAAAATCGCTGTTGCTAAATTAAACCTCTTTTATATTTTTCTTGAACTACCTAGATTAAAATCGCTGTTGCTAAATTAAACCTCTTGGCGAAAAATGTTCGGTGTACTTCAACGCAACAATTTAAAAAATCACACAGGAGGATCTATAAATAAAAATGATTTTAGTACAACATATATTAGTATCGTAAACTATATTAGCACTTTATCAATGTGTAAAAGAAATTTTAAATTAAAAATGACGTCAATTTTTGTGAGATGCATAATTTATTTATTTATTTTATTTTTTATTGTTCACGTTTAGATAAATGTATTTATTTTCCTGCTGGAAAAAAATAAACTCGTATTTTTTTGGCAACAATTAAATTATCGATAAAATTTAAATGGCTAATTTTTTGCTATTATTAGCTTACAAAATTGCTATTTTATGCATAAAAATAACAAAAAAAAAAAAAAAAAAAAAGTTTTTTTTTCGGAATAAAAGGCAGCCAACTTTCTAAGTTAGGGTATAAGCTATCTCCATAACCAATTTTATCGAAATCCGTCGAACAGTTTTAGCGTGAAACTCAGTCAAATAAATTCACGGACATTCACATTTATAATATATATAAGATATAAACTACACAACGATCGAAAATCCGAACGATTGGCCTCCTAGTATACACTCATATATTTCATCAGCTATTGGAACACACCCCATATATTTTGTAAAAGATAATTAAACACAAAGATAAGTTAACGGAAAAAAATGTAGGTGCAGTCCGTACAGCCGGTTTTAAAGGAACGCACTTACGAGACCTCAAATTGACCTGCTTATACAGGTCACCTACCAATTTTCCTGAACTAATCAATTAACACATGCAGAAGAAAATCTGGGTATCTTCCCAAATAGCACCCAAAGCGTTTCGACCCCTCTCAAGGGTTGTGACTGCTTTTGTAAGAAGCTGTCAGGGAAAAGAGCGATAAAGCCTAGCTATGGCAGTCTGCACTCCCCGTTTTCATTCGAGCATGTTCCCTCTTTCGTTCAAGATTCAAGATAAACTGTTATCGGACAATTATTTGTACTATAGGGTGAAAGTGAAAGAAGAGAAATATTCAATCCTTATATAAGATTTTATATTCACGAAGTATTTATTCAATACAGTGTAATAGTCAAGATTTTAATAATAATATTTGGTTTTATTGGATTTATTTTTGCTTATTTATTGAAATATAGAAAAAGAGCAGAATTTCTAACGCATTTAAAATTGTAAATTTTGTTTTCTCCATAATTATCTTTTACAAGTTTATAAAAGTTAAATAAATAAACTAATTAATTAAATAATTAATAAATAAATTCATAAATATTAGAACCGCCCGGTGGTTGAATCTTTATTACTTTTTTAAAGTAAGCATTCAAATAAGAAATATAAAAATTCAAAATTTAAGTACAGGGTGCTCCGAAAAACATGATAGAAAGTATTTTAAGTTTCTGATTTCAAATGTATTGATGCAAATATAATTCTTCCATATTATAATAGCACATATAGTGACATTTCAGTTGAATGCTTAATTACCGGAAATAAAGAATAAGCAATATAGAATCACAAACCTTTTAAGATCGATTATATATCGTAAGAAAAATTTATGAGAATAACCGATGTAATGTCCCCGTTCGACGGGCATGTCGTTCAGTGTTCAAAAAGAAAGGACGCTTAGTGAAGAGATAATCGCGCAGTAAGTTATAGCACTCTAAAGTCGCAGTGATTTTTAAGCCATCAGATGACTGATGTAATGGTCCTAATCTCCCACTGATTTTCATTGTTTACAGGTTGATGGACAGATATGAATCTACAGGGAGTGTTTAGGATGCAAAAAGAAAGGCGTCGGGACGAAAATCAGCAATTGTTACTGACGACATCAGGGAGCCTGCACGCGCATACTTTGAGGATCAGCCAACCACTTCCACTCGACAGGCGGCTCAACAATTAAGCATATCCAAAACATCATTACAAAGGCTAATGAAAGCAGTAGGATTGTGTCCATACAAGATCCAAATGTGACAGCCGCTAAAGGGGGGGGGGGATACTGTGCAGCGGAGAGATTTCGCAAACCACATAATCGAGGAACTTAAAAATGGTTCCATCAGTGAATACAAGATCTGGTTCAGTGATGAGACCCATTTTCAGTTGAATGGTTTAGTGAACAAACAAAACTGGCGCCACTGAGGTACGGAAAATCCTCATCTCAGCGCCATCTCTTCACTGCATCCACAAAGGGTCATGGTGTGGTGTGCCATATCGTCGAAGCAGATAATTGGTCCGATATTTATTGATGGTGTGGTCACAGGAGTGAAGTATCGAGAGTTGTTAGAACGTCACTTTGGCCCTGATGCGGGCCATCTCAACAGGACACGCCGGTACTGGTTCAAGACAGATGGGGCTCGTCCACAAAAAACTTCTGACGTCCTCACGTGGCTTGAAACGACGTTTGGCGAGCGTTTGATTGCATTGGATGCAGAGAAATTCACGGGGCACGGGATAGAGTGGACCCCATACAGTCCGGACCCAAATCCGTGCGACTTATTCTTATGGGGTTACATCAAGGTTAGAATCTATAGGAATAGCCCTGATTCACTGGAGGACCTAAAATTGGCTATCAGAAGTGAGATTGATGCACTTGATTACGACACACTCCAGCGCATTATGACAGAGTTTCGGAACCGGCTTTATAACACTATAGTTGGGGACGGTAGACATTTTAAGCATCTTGTATATTAAATGTCATTCACATCTTTATTCAATAAAATATGTTTCATGTTCTTGCATGTTGTCTTTTTTCCACAATGATCGCTTACTTTCTATCATGTTTATCGGACCACCCTGTATAAAAAATGTTCTTAGAAATTACACTATCCATCAAAATAAATAAAAAATGAAATGAATGAATAAACAAATAAAATTTAAATTAATAAATATGAGTAAATATCATCATCTTAGTACTTTCCGAACACTATAGTGAGAAAAGTATTGTAATCATGTTAAAAATCCGAAATTCAGATTTTGATGTTTCTATACGTTTCGAGGTCCTCTGAGTCCGTTTCACTCGATGATGTATGTATGTATGTGTGTGTGTATGTATGTGTGTATGTATGTGTGTATGTATGTGTGTGAGTCTGTGAGTGAACACGCTAGCGTCTAAACGCTTTGCTCGAATAAGCTGAAAGTTGGTACATACATTGTAAGTCACCATAGTACGAACCCTATTGATTTTGGTGAATCTAGCACTTAGTCTTTTTACAGGTACACCAGGAAAAATTTCTTATCATTATGGCCTATTGGGCCAAAATTTTATAAATGCGATAGAGTCTGAACGTCTTATTAATCTGAGCAAAAAATTTGTTCTCATGTTATAGGTCATAGTTGCACGAACTGTATAGATTTTGGTGAATTTAACACTTACAATTTTTTTACAGGGGCACAAAGAAAAATTCTTTATCATTATGGCCTATGGGGCCAAATTTTTAAAAGTGTTATAGCGCCTAAACACCCCTAATCAAATATTTCTGCAATCTGCATACAGAAAATCAAGATAAAATGGCAATTATTTGTAGAAAAAGAGCAGAATTTCTAACACATTTAAAATTGTAAATATTGTTTTCTCCAGAATTAACTTTTATAAGTTTATAAAAATTTAATAAATAAGTTAATTAAGTAAATAAGTTAATTAAGTAAACAAACTAATTAGAATATTGAATTCAAATGTGGAAAAAATGTTTATTGATTTATTATCTTTTAATATGAACAGATATTACAATTTTTTAAATAAATTTAAAAATAATACATCAGTTAATGCAACTAAAATATGTCGTTTAAGAAAATATGATAAACTATCATTAATTCATTATAGAACTTTAAAAAATAAAAGGATCGAAGGAAAATTTTATAGTAAAAAATAGAACAAACCTCTTACCGATTTTAATGAAACTTTGTAAAATCACGTACAATTTGTGAAAAAATTACAGTAAGTGTCAAACATACTTGGAGGAGGGGGGGACAGAAGAAAATAAAATTTAATTTTTAAATTACCATTTTAGCGATTTTAATAATATATTACCACTTAATTTTTATGAAGATTACAATGAGTGTATTATATACCTGGAGGGGGGCAGGGGGGTAGATGGAAATAAAATATATTTTCATTTAAAACACCCTATTATAGATTTAAACAAAAACTTTGTATAATAACGTACAATTTGTGAAACAACCACACGACTTCCATTACCCAATATTACACATATTATATGAGTGTTTTGGAGATATAGTGATAAAAAGACATAAATATGACCTAACGAAGTGCAAACCTTAAAATTTTCCAGGTAAGAGAAACTTGATACACATGTAAAGATACATAAAACAAAGTTTACACAGCGATCTAAAAAAAAAAAAAAAAATTGAAACACCAATTTTCGAGATCTAAAGCTGACCTACCTAATCAGAATGGCTGTTAATTTTCCTGTAATAATCACATAATACATAATAAAGGAAATCTACAATTGATTAATGCAACAATTTTTAAGAAAATCGTTACAGATGTTTTTCAGGTACCGACTTTTACCAAAACATGGCAAAGAAAAAAAAAATCGTAAAGCATTTTTAAATGAATAAAATTTAAATGAATCGTAAAGCATTTTTAAATAAAGCATCTATTTGCGAGACCTGAAATTGGGCTATTTATACAGAATGTCTATCAATTTTCCTGGACTAACCAACAATATCATTCGTAAAGACATTTAATAAAATGTTTATATAGCAACTTTGAAGAAAATCGTTGGAGTTGTTTTTGAGATATGGACTTACGGTCCCACTTCAGGTTGCCGAAGATCCATTTGTAGTTTTCCGATTTTCACCAAAATTTAGAAAATCCATCTGTTCACCGGACCTGTCTCAATTCTGTATACTCAAGTATTGTAGTTTCGGAAATATGATAGCCAGAAGATTACCCACATACATACACACCCACACACTGACCAAATGCCAAAAACTACTTTTTTGGACTAGGAGACCTTAAAACGTGTAAATCAGGTGAAAATTCTACATCGATTTTTTTGGCCGAATACGATACTTACATTACCTACTGTAGCCTTATAATAGGGGTAAGAAATAAATAAATAAATGAGTAAAATAAAATAATAAATAAAATAAATAAGCAAGTTAAATTAAATCAACGGGAAAACTATAAAACATTTAATTACATTACATAGTAATTTTATGACATAGAAAAACGGATTTCAGTTTAAAAATGTGATTTGAAACTATCTACGAATTGAATGATTTCATAAAATTTAAATAGTATATATATATATATATATATAATAAATAAAATAAAATGGCTCCACCGACAGTTTATTCATTTATAATTATTATTATTGTTATTGTTATATATGTGTATATATTAACTGACTTAAATTTTGTTCTGTCTGTCCATACACATGTATCAGTTTTATTTAGAGAAAAATGTGTGTCATATTTCTCTTTACGGAAAAATTGTAGGTTTCTACTTCATTAGGTCAATTATATGTCTTCTGAGCGCAATTCTCTTCAAAAAATGCACATAATACTTGTATAATGTGTAATAGGAGTCTTGTGGTTGTTCTTTTTTTAACGCATTAGCGCCCAGTATCCTCATTTGAGGACAGCTAATAAAATGGCACGTATATTTTTTGTGGTTTCTTGGAATGATTTCTGCTTTTTAGTGACAGTTTATATCGTCACTCTAAATGATCCCTGAAAGTTTTATGTGCCTACTATTAATTATTATTTCATAATGTGGATAGTCATTTTAAGATTTTTCATTCATCGCACATACATTTGCTTTTTGCGCAGGTATACTAACTTAAATCAAGTTGACTAATAATATATATTATAATACTTTACTTTCGAAATCTTTGTCAACATATAACAGGATATTAATCTGTTATCTCAAAGTTTTTCTATCTCGAAGTTTTCTCGCTAGAACACTAAACGTCAATAAATGAGGATAGGCTTTAAATTTAAAACTATCAGAAGAATTGTTTAAGTTAATATATTTTTCTGTCAGTTGTGTATATTAATTTAGAAGTGAAATAATCGGCTAATAATATTTTACAAAATTAATTCGGGCGTTAACGAGTTAATTACCCAAGATTACTATGAGCTCTTGATGCTTAATTAGCTTTTGTGCTAAGTATACTATTCTCAGAAATAAAATTTTTTATGTTTTCTTTCATTATTCATATGAAAAAAATATTTCATGTTTTAAAAGAAAAGATTGGTAAATTGTTTTTGGCGCTAAATGAAAACTAATATTTAAATGACTAACTTTTAAAACTATTATAATATTATTTTCTTATTTTAATTAAATAAAAATAATAATAAACATTTTAAAAATGGGGCTTCGAGATGCACTAAGACACCTCAAGCGAATTCTTGTTGAATCTCTTGACTGTCCGAGTCCAACCTTACGCTTCGCTGTCCACAGACACACCTACACGCACAAACATTGGTTATATATAAATAAAATATATTTATATTAAATTCCCTTTAAAATTCCTTCTTTTATAAGTTTACGTTTTTTGTAACCTAAAAAGTATTAAAATTAGAAAAATAATTTTATTAACTTTTTAATACATTTAAGTTAATATAACTGTTCAAATAAATTTTAAACACCAAACTTATTCAAGTTAATTACTTATCTAATCGACTTCTGTGGGTTTATGTGGTGAATTATTCAACTGTTTGG
Source organism: Salticus scenicus (assembly GCA_963930645.1). NCBI lineage: Eukaryota > Metazoa > Arthropoda > Arachnida > Araneae > Salticidae > Salticus > Salticus scenicus. Next base: position 31,621,729 of record OZ005660.1, read on the forward strand.
TTTCCGTTCTCATTCTTTTCATTATTGTCATTAAAAATTATATATATATTTGTGTGTGTGGGGGGGGGGGGGGATTTTTTCATTTTATTTTTTACCTAAATTGTAAAATTATTATTTTTTTTCTTTTACTAAACAGTTGTTCAGCGTAATACTGCTCAAAAATAAACAGATATATGTAATGTTTAATTCCGTAGTAGGATACTTGGGGGAAAAAATCAATTAATCCTCCCTTGTCAATCTTCTTTCTTCATTCTAGAAAATCCCACGGAGCTCCCTTCTTTGAGGGACCATCTTTAACAAAATTACTCAAAATGCAAAAAAGGTAACCCTACTCCGTACCAAGAGGAGATGACTATAGTGATTGATGATTATTTTCCCCCACGGTGCTGCCTGGACCCTAATCGAAAATCTGATAGGGAGTTTATATAGCATTTTTGAAGAAAATTGTTAGAACCGTTTTTGAAAAACGGACTTATGGTCTCACTTCTGGTTTTCAGTGTCCCAATTCTGGTTTTCCAATTTTAACCAAAAGTTGGAAAAACCACCTGCACACCAGACATGTACTTTTGCCATTCTGTCTTTATTAATTTCGGAGATATGGTAGTCAGAAAGTTCCCCACACACAAATATAAGTACACACATACATGCATTTGCATACACACTCTGACCAACTGCCGAAAACCATATTTTTGGACTCAGGAGACCTTAAAACATGTAAATCAGGTGAACTTTCAATATCGAAATTTTTGACTGAATACAATACTTCCATTACCTACAGTAGTCGGGTAATGGAAGTAAGAAGTTATCAGGGAGAAATAAAATAAAACAACAAACATAAAAATCTAGAATCATAGATGAAATGCATAATTTGATTCCAAGATTGGTTTAAAATCCCCATCATGACGAATTAGTAAAACTAAATTTTGAACCGATTAAAAAAGAAAAAAATAGTTTGTTAAAGTCACGAAAATCCCATAAATATGTACTTGCACGAAAAAAAGAAAACTTATAAGAATAAATGAGTAACAAAAAATGCGTGATAAGACTAGAGTAATAACATAGAAAACCAGACATATTTCAATGTAACAAATAAGTAACGAGTGACATTGCAGGTATGACCTCCATTAAACGTCATTAACCGCAATTCTGTAAATATTCTGCACCATAGATACTCTAAGGAAAAATGAACAAAATTGCAGCGAGCGAAACTGGTTCCGAGGGATTTCTCTTAAAATTTAAGGTCTAAACTTCTGCACGTGTTGATCCACCTGAATGACCTGTATTTATTTTTTTTCTTCTTAGGACAAGGTTATGGTCATGACACGATATGTGTTGGAAAGATAAGATTGAAAAGTTTTGGAGAAAGGTTTACTGGAGTTTATTTTTTATTTTTTAACATTTTCCGCCATTAAGACGAATTTCTTTAACTACTAAATAAATTCGTTCTTTATTCTTGTATGTGTGAAATTTTCAAATATTCTTTTTCTTAATTATGTTCCAATAGTATATTTATGTATTTGTCCCATTTCAAAACAAATAAAGAAAAAAAGAAAGAAAGAAGAAAGAATATTTTTCGCATTAGTAAAGATAATAGAACATTTCTGAACGCTACTTACTTAGTTTTCCTAAGTTCCTAGCACATAAAAAGGTTTCGTTTCCGAAAGCCATTGATTGAAGTAATCGACACAATCTTTTTAACTTTTTCACACAAGGGGATAAGTTAATATTATTACTAATAAGTAAAGAATATATCGGCATAAAATTTATTCTGCATTTGAATTGATCATTAAGCACATATTGTAAATTATATTCTATTAATGCCAATTTGTTTGGTTTCAAGAAGCTGTAAATTGAAATAACTCACATTTGTCTTATTCTACAGATACGGCCTTCGAATGGTCAGGTGGTGATGGTGATAAAATTTAGGCCACTTGACTGCACTAGCCTCTCAGGCCTGGGAGTGTGCGCTTCGTATAGTTCTTTCTAAGGGACCCTAGCTCGTATTTGTGCAAGTGCCGGAGGAAACTGCGGCAAACTTCGAACGGTTAGGCCAACGAACCGACCTGGGACAGAACCCGGAACCTCACGTCAACCAACATTGAGAGTAGAACCTCTCGATCGAAAGATCAGGAGACTTTGATAAGAATGCATTATTGTGGATAATGACAAGACAGTGTTGCTAGATTGAGGACATTTATTTTTTTATTCAACTCTCACCAACAATTTTTAAAAGTGATATTTGCTATACATAATAAACGATTAACCTTCAAAGTGATTAGGCAACCGTTTCAATAGAAATTTATTGGTGGATATAGAAAAATATTATATAAAAAGTCCCCAATCTGGAAACACTGTGACTGGGTAGAAAAATCTTTTAAGAACAACAGAAAAAAAAAAAATCCTTACTAGGTTACTTATTACATACTTTTACCTTTTTAGGAGTAAAATAGGTGTATGCTTGTGAAACAGCCCTTATTTTATGCAAACGAGTTTTTTTTTATTACCATAAAGCCTTTATAGGTAGAATTTCCTATGCTGAAAACCAATGAGATCTATCGCAACTTTGGAGTGGCCAAACAAACTTGCAACAAACTCTAGCAACAAATTTGGTAAAACTGTGAGCTAACTTTGTGATTCTTTTAGAACTTTTGAATTACAAGTATCAGAAAATTTTGAGTGAAAACTCTACAGCTAATATTTGACGAGAACGCTAAAAGTTTTTAGACTAGCATGATTTCTTAAACTTACGCAACAAAGTGATCTATATAAATAGAGACGCATGACAGTACTTCTTAGTTTTGCACTAAGAAAACTAGTTCCATAGGTGGACTCTGCTCAGTTCCCCATCATATTTATGTTCTCATAAATTTCTAGTGCGACACATATTATAATCATGTTAAAAGAAATGAATTTGACCAAAGCTTGATACAGTGACAGAAAGAAATCCCCGTCTAATAGGCTATCCACCGTTCTCTTCGATATATTTATCTTATTCTAATCTATTAATTTATTTTATCAGGGTCAATTCCGTTGTTCAGTTTTCATACTACTATTTCCAATGCAATAATCCTCGAAATTCATATTTATATGAAAAATTTACAATTTCGCTATGTTGATAAAAACGTAAATTACGAATAATTTACGAAATTTTCCTATTAGAATATTTGTATTCAATCATGTTCAAACAAATATCATAAAAATTTTGAAGTTGTTTAATGTATTTATGATCCTCAAAATGGAAGTTTATGCTTAATTTTGCCTAATTCTGACATGTTAGTAAATCGTAAATTCCACATAACTTACGAATTTTTTAAATTGGAAAAATCATACTCTATGATATTCACGCCAGTATCCTAAATAATATTTCGAATGTGGTTTAACATCTTTACGATGAAAATATCCCTCAAGATTCACGTTTATGTGAAATTTTGCTCTATTCTGCCATGTTAAGAAATTCGTAAATTTCCAATAACTTACGAAATTTTTATATTGGAAAATTCATAGTCATTAATATTCATGCCAGTGTCATAAATAATATTTCAAAAGTAGTCTGACACCTTTACGATGAAAATATCTCTCAAAATTGACGTTTATGTGAAATTTTGCCCTATACTGCCATGTTAAGGCTCCAGTTTCATGTATGGCTCTAGTACCAAAAATAGCTCCCTGTCATCCTTATAAATTCTAGTTCCCTTTGAAAGCGAGTTCTAAAAACCCCTATTAGAATTCTAGAGGGTTTTTCTATATTATAGAGATCAAACTTATTTAAAAATCTCAGCAAATAAATATGAATACAATAGGCATGTTATAGCAAGCAACTATAATTTTGGTTTATGAACCAATTCTAGAAAATCAAGCGAGAATTTCTCGCAATACAAAGGATTCAGAATATTGTTTCACCATCTAGAAATGTATAACTAGAAATTCTTGATCATTTCGTCTATTCAGCTGATTGGCGTGCCTTATACGCATAGCTAGGAAATCTGTATTTCTAGTTTAGGGATTTAGAAAATGGCCACTTATTCGTTCTAGATGAAGGTGGAACATTTTTTTTCTCAGTGTGTAGAGAGACGTTGGCGATAGCTTTTAATTGAACTGTTAACGGCTCTCTTCACTTACCGTCCGTCGACGGAAGCCCGGGCCAATGTTATTCTATGGGAAATTTTCTTTACAAATAACTTACTAACTAATACATATTTTCGATTTCTGCTTTCACATTCAGAAATTTCCCAACTGTCAAGTAGACGGACCTTTTTTAAAAATGCATTATTATTTTTATTTTTATTTTTATTTTATTTTTTAATTTTTAATATTTTATTTTGAAATTGCAAAATGAAAAATTTCACATATTGAAAATTCGTATTTTGCAGCTTCAAAATGAAATATAAAAAATTCAGAATTTTTAGAATGAGAAAACAGAATTTAAAAATATGTATTAGTTAATAAGATATTCGTAAAGAAATTTTTCCATAGAATAACATTAGCTTCAGCTTCCGGCGACGGTGAGTGAAGCGGGCCCTTAAAGCCATTTTTTAGTCAGCCTTTGGAAAGTTATTATAATTTTTATAAAAATTTTATTGGAATGGATTTTAGCATTTTAATTACATAAAATTATTTTTATTTTCTGATCTATTGTACCACTTTTATTTATTAATTTGTCAAAATTCTAATAAATCCTTTACTCTGCTCTCATTTTCATTTAACTCTATCCGCGATTGTAATGAAATGCTCGCCCTCTGGTGGGCTAAGGTGAAATTACAATAAACATGGTTTAATTCGAATTCCATACAGCCGCCATTGCTTGCCGATATTTAGTTTCACATATATTTATTGAATAAAAATGAATAAATACGGTAAAAAAGATAACACATACTTTTGTGTGCCACAGTGTAACTCCAAAGGATCAAGAAATCCAGAATTGAGCTTCCATTTATTTCCAAATGACAAATTTAAAATTTCAGTTGCTTCGGCTAATGGAAGTAAAGAATTAATCAGATGATTTGAAATTAATATCTGTTCAACTTCAGTTAAAAATCTACTTCCGATCGAACTTTGAATAAACTGAAGTATTTTTTCCAAAAGCAATCAATTTTCCATAATGTAATGGCGGAGAAATTATAGTACAAATATTAAATAGAATAACAAAAAGAACACACGTGGCAATGTTTACTAACAACTGCAGTGTTCACAAAGCGCCGTCTATCGATCATTACAAACGCGGATAGTATTATAATTATTTCCAATGCAAAAATCGGAATATTTGCAATAGAAAAATAAAACAAAGCCCATCAGTTACAAAATAATACAAAGATTGTTACATGAAAAATATTTATATTCTATATGCAATTTTTGTAAATTTAGAACATTTGTAACAAGTTATAATTTCTTTTAATTTGCAACATCTTATTTCATATATCAGTATAAAGCAAAAATCTTGAAAACTTGAATCATATGAGCAATCTACTTTTTCGTAACTTTCGTCATAAATTTATTCAACCAAGATTTCGGATGAATACTCAAGTTTTGCATGGACTTCCAAGAACGTAGGCTGATATTATCTGGCTGATATTCACCTGAGCCTTCATATTTCTTCTTTCGAAACGAGTTATTTTTCCTTTTCACTCCTGTCCAACTTTTGAGCTCTTTTTCGGGGTCTACAATCATATCTTTTGGACCGACCTTTGAATGGTATGCTATAGAAAGTGACTCCTGTCTGCTAAATAAAATAAAATAAAATAAAATACTAATAATAAATATTGTGCAATAGTGAAACCCGAATCATTCAAAGAAAAGTTTCAAAATAAAATTAATGGTTGACGACTCAGTTTTCATACTTCCGCAGGCATACAGTTTTGGTAAAGGATCCCCATGCCGACTTTTAAATTTTTATCGCCAAGAATGCAACGCCATTTTATTTATTGTGGCGTAATTTTTTGTTTAAAAAAAAAAATAAGTAAATAAAGGGTACTAATGTGCAAGTTGTACCTGACGGGACTAAAGTGAAAGTTGTACCTCAAGAGTCTAATGTGAAAGTTGTACCTCACGGGACTAATGTGCAGGTTGCACCGAACGAACAAACTATTTCTTTCAACGAAAATGCCTACTAGCCCTGGACGATAGGTCTAATATATCGTATCCTATTATATATCGTATTTATCGTAATATAACTCAATACTTATTTCGCTTCCTTCTTCGACTCGTTTTAATACGCATTTTTTATATGCATGAGCAGCCCCCGAAAAACAAAAACATTAAATCATTAAATTCATTTTTTTACTTATTTTTATTTCATATTATTTCACGCGCACTTTTTATTTCCTAATTCAAAATTATTAAAAAAAAACGTTTTCGATATCGCTTGTAACGATACTGATTATTATGAATTTTCTTTTCTTTTTCTTTCAATAATAATAATAATAATAATAATAATAATAATAATAATAATAATAAAAGATTTTGATGAAATTCTGGCAAAAGCAGAATTTAGTTTAGGACGGAGGACTATTAGTTTTTTTTTTTTTTTTTTTCAAATTATAACATCGCTTTAGATTTCGACAAATGTCCAACTATCGAAATCGACAACTCAAAAATCCCACATTGAGACTAATAGGCCCTCAGTCCTAAAAAGTGAGTTTAGGCCTTTTTTTTTTTACTCTGTTTTATATACAGGTAATTATAATTAAAATTACGATTTCAAAACACTCTAAAATTACTGGTAAGAATGACTTGATATTTTACCACAACAGTCGTGAGGCAATGAAATTTTGTTTATTGTGGAAAAAGAAAAACAGTTTCAAAATGTGCGGATAGGTGGCAGGGTAATGTCAGGGTAATGTCAGTGGAAATGGTTTCATTAAACATAGGGATGTTGTTAGCTGAAAGGAAACAATAGACTCCAAGGGTAAGACAAATCTATAAACTAAAAATCTATTAACAAGAATGCGTGTTTACAGCGAAAACAGTGATAACAAAATTCCATTGCCTCACGATTATTTTGGCAAAATAACGAGTCATTCTTTCCAGTAATTTTTAGGATAGAGCGTTTTGAAATCGCAGTTAATGAAGAATATTATAAAAAGCGAATATTTGATTTGTAAAAATGTTTGACCTCCAGGTTTTGATGGATTTACTGTCTGTCGGATCTCTGTGTATGTATATAAAAAATATTATGAACGCTGTATCTCACGAACCAGCAGACGGAATTCCCTAAAAGATTATATTTGGTTGCACTCTAACTTAAGTTGGTACTGTTTAACTTTTGATGTACCTACCTTAACAGGTGGTGTTATCCCACATTTTTTTTTTTTAAATAAATTTTTAATATACCAATATTGGACAAAATTTCATGTAAATATATGCACTATCTACCAATAATATTTGGACACTTTCATATTTAGACATTTTGTCAATTATCTAGAAAATTTCATTAGGTATCATCTTGAAACTTAAGGAGTATAAAGAACATGTTAAACCTCATATATTGCAGCAAAAGTTTTTTTTCCTGAAGGGGAAAAGGGGATCAGTAAAAAATTAAAGACAATTCAAAATGTTTTGCATCACCCTGTAAAAAGCAATGCTTTAAATGCGTTTTGGCTGTAGCATGTGATTATGAGACTTCTAATTATATGTATAAATTTTTATGAGGCTTCACATATATTCATGAAATATAATGTTTTTTTTTAATTGCCGCTTTTTTAATTATGACACATAGAGTATTAGAGACAGTGCAAAGCCATTTTTAGGAATCTTAGCATAATACATTAGACACAGCATACTGCAATCAGAATGCCAAAATATTAAATATCTTAAGAAATATGGGCATTTTTACTAAACATTTTTAACTACGCTTTTAACTAAAGTTGATAGACAGTAACTTTTGTCAAGTTATATCTATATATGAATTTATATGTATTTTGTGCAGTAGTTTCTGAGATATAGCCTTCCCTTAAATTGTGGAAATTGCTGTATAGCAGCGCCGCCTGTTGAGCAGTTGATACCAAAAGTTGGTAGGCATTAACTTTGGTCAAGGTGCATCTACATATAGAATTAAATGTAATTCTGTGCAGTAATTCCTGAGATACAGTCACCAAAAAATATTTGTCACACGCACACACACAGACAGACATTTTGTAACAATGGAAATATCATGGTCTATGCAAAAGCTTTATAAAAATTTCATTTGCATAATTTAATAGCAAAAAGTATTGAACTACTTATGTGAAAACCACAAACAATCGTGTAAATTTAAACAGTTTATGAGTTATAGATCGAACAATATATCAGTTTTTCTCTCTCTCAAAAAAAAAAAAAAAAAAAAATGCTGTGCCAACCATAATGCTGTGCAACCTTTTATAATTTTCTATACAAATTTATTCAGTTCAAATAATTTACAAAAACTATTATTTATTAAAATTATCTATCATGGTGGTTCTGTAAGAGTTTCATATTTTACAAGTGGGAATAACAGGATTAAATAAAAGAAACCCAAAAGATAAAACTTGTTTAAAAAAGTAAAACTATGGAATTCCAAATATGAGTTCCAAAAGTGGAACGCATTATTATTTATTTATTTATTTATTTATTTATTTTCAGCTGAAATTCTTCAAAATGTCATTTAAAGTAAAAAATATAAATTTTATACATACAAATGTAAAAAAAAAAGTGTTCAAATGTGCGTATGCAGATATGCAAATCCGCTCTCTACTCATGAGTACTCACTATACGAGAAAGAAGGAAGTTTACAGATATTTTACGTAATACAATCGTATTTTTATATTTTTACGTAATTACGTAATACAAACTACTGCACGTAATAAAGCTTTTACTCATTATTTAACGGAAGAATTCTTATAAAAACACGTAATCAAAGTTTAATTTATCATTCTCGTGTACTTTATTTTATTTTTTGTTCAGCAGCATATGACGAAACTAAAGAAAAGAGAGAAAGAACAGGAAATGTTAATATGCATGTATTTATAAGTTAAAGATCATCTCTGTCTTTGAAGTAAAGATTGATTTTGCCCTTAAAATTTGTACATACATATTTTTTTAACACTTTCCAATAAAATTGAAAATTGTTTATGACTTCGATTTGTCTGCCTGTCCGTTTGTCTATCTGTCCTTGGGCTGGGTGCCTCCTCTTTGACTGCAACCACTCTTTACCCCTGGCCTTGCTCCTCTTATAGGTTCAAATGAGTTTCCAGGACCCGGTCTAGCCGGTGAGCAGCTAGGTCGAGCTGTTTGGGGGTCTTCTCCCTCCGCGGGCGCTTTTGGGCCCGTGCCCCCGTCCGTGGCTCTGCTGGGAAGAGATTGGATCCTTTATAGGATTTTTCTTCCTGGGGCGCTATACCTCTAGGACCCTTCAGAGACTGGCAACTATGCACAGCTTCAAAACTCATAAATTATCCATTGTCCGAAAGCGACCCTTGAAATTTTGCACACATTTACAATGAAGGACATTACTTTTTATTGCTCTTTTACAAAAGAGAATCAATTTCGATCGCAGTAGGAGGTTTGTCAACCGAGAAAATCTCTCTCCTGCTTCGCGTCAACTCGATTCCCACATCAAAGGGATATCAAAAGAAACCGAAGTTGAAGCCAGTCTCTAAAGGGTCCTTAAAGGACCCTTCAGACACTGGCAACTTAGAAAGCTGCAAGTCGGCTCTATTGATATTTCTTTGATGTGGTTTAGGAAATCGACGCTCGCTGCAATCGAAGCTCACAAACCTCCTACTGCGATAATTGCATGAGAAGGGGGTCTCTTTTGTAAAAGAGCAATAAAAAGTAATGTCCTTCATTGTAAATGTGCGCAAAATTTCAAGTGTCACTTTCGGACAATAGATAATTTATGAGTTTTGAAGCTCTGTATGTGCCAGTGTCTGAAGGGTCCTTAAACCGTCTGGTGAGACATGATTCAGGGAGTAATTTGCACCTGTCTATCTGTCCTGCTCGCCTCCATTTTTTTTTTTTTTTTTTTTTTTTTTAGTTTTATTTATTTATTTATTATTTTTATTTTTTTAATAGAATATGATATATGTTTAGTTTATTATTTATAGGACTACACCGAAATATTCAGATACATTAAGAGCTGCAACTGAAAATTGTTGAAATTGCATCGCTGTCTGTGTTCAGCGTTTTTAATACTTTCCAAAAGCATTTAAAAATTATTATAAACTCAATTAGTCTGTCTTTCTGTCATTATGTCTGTCCGTAGTGTGATCACATAAACAAAGTACGTTAAAAGTTAATAATAGAAAAATGTTAATAATCTATGTGAAACGCATTTTTCCTTCTTGTTGTTAATATTGCAAATCATTAACAAATTGCATCATTTTGAATATCATCGTACAGGGTCATGTTTTTCTCGACAACTAATATACATAGATATATCAGGCCTTCATAAACCTCTACGTCTTATATCTTAAAAAGTTAATAATTTATATTTGCTGTAGAAATGTTCCCTAAAATGGATGAAATAGATTTAATTAGTATGTTCAAGCATCACTAAACTTTCCTTTATATTGTCCAATATAAATTCACGTAGTGCAATTTGTTTATAAAAATTATCATATATAAAATTTTTCATGACGAGTGCAGGCGATATTCATGTCAGAGTAACATAAAGGGTACAACTATAGTATTTCCCCACAGCTGAATTTGGCGATTTTTCTTTGGCGCCCATTTGAACGATAACGATGTCGTTCTGGACTGTTTGCAATATAATATGGCAGCCTGCATGTTATTTATTTTGGATTTATTATTTATAATTTAGCTTATGATTTTATCATTTATGATATATAATTTATGATTTTTAGATTTATGATTTAGCCATAATCGCCAAAAATAAATCGCCAAATTCAGCTGTGGGGAGATACTATAGCTGTTCCACATAAAGTTAGACATTAAAATAAAGTCAATTTTGTGACCTATAGAGGACATCTGAGAAAAGGAATTTTTTCCAGATTTTTCTTTATCAAAAAAAGAAAGAATGAGAGAAAGAAAAAATATCGATAACACATTGCTTCAAATTATCACAGGTCCACGGTTCAAACATTCACTTTAAAGGCATTGACGAATTCTTTTGAAAAAATACTCATATTAAAAATTTACATCCTACAGAGGCAAAGCGCTATATTGTATATAATATTTTTTTTTTTTCTTTTTTGACTATTACTATTATAAATTACTTTTTTGAAATTTTCACAATGTTTGGTCGAAAATAATTACACAATATTTTGTTCTACACAACCATATTAAAAATTATGGAGAAAAAAAAAAGTGTCGACAGCGCTCTCTTTTGGAAAATATCCACCGAAATGTTCAGTAATTTAGGGAAGCAACAATGCATAACATTTTACGAAATTACGTGCGTTAGCTCTCGAGTAACAGTTGTCAGAAAATTTTTATCACATACGCAGTCAGACAGACAAACATTTTCAAAATCGGGTCAAATAATGATCTGGAACTCTGAAAATGTGTAAATCCATCGAAAACTGGAAGTCAAACTTTTTAAGAATTTAATACTTTCTTCTGTTGAATGTAAGAAAAAGTAAAAATATTGTTTCAACACAATTATAGGGAAATCATTTGTTACACAGTAATTGTTGCAATCAATTGTTCATAGTAATTAACAGAACTCTTCTTGATTAGACTATATTATAAATATTTTAACATATCAGTTTTAGAAAAATATTACTGTTAAAAACTTATTGTTTTAGCATAAAATTTGTATAATTGTCTTTTCTTTCTTCTACACTGCAATTTAACATTAAAGCAATCCCTGTATCGCAATTTCTGCAATTGCGGTACAGGAACTTATTGGCTTCGGAAACCTCTTTGCATCATCACAAAATCTTAAAAATATTAATTTATGTCTTCTATAGAAGTCCTATATTGCATGTAGCAAGATTTTCCTATCTAAAGTAAAATGTCGTTTAAACGCAATACTTTAATTGTTGCTACAAAATGTTGCACAATAGTTGTTGCAGTCGCATGTTGTACAGTAATTGTTAATTATTGTAATTTATAAAAACCTATTTTGCACGATTTTCTTAAAATATGGTGGAAGTGATCTGTCCTCCTCAAACTAAAGTTCCAAATGACCTCTCACCTCACTAGTGTAACAAAAATGTCAATTTACTTGCGTGAAAAAGTAGTTCGCCAAGAAACAGGTAGGCTCATCTGATGAATGCATGTTTTCAATGCATATTTTCTAAATAATCCAACGAAACTAAAACTACCAATTTAACGAAAATTCTCAACAGAGTCCAATAAAATTATTGGCTCAACAAATATTCTCAATATAGTCCAATAAAATTATCGGTTGAACAAATATTTTCGAAAAAATCCGATAATACAGTCATTTGAACCCCAAGAATAAAGTAAACAACTTTATTACATCACGAAGCAGAAATGTTTCTGATTCAGGTATAATGATCAACCGCTTGAAACACAGTCTCTTGACTGTACAGAATATAACTGTCTGTATCCAATTAACTAACTGGAAGTTAATATGCTCCTACTATAATCCTGGCTGCGATTCGGTGAAGATTATGAATAATTCTGTGCTAGAATCCTATAAAAAATTGAAGAACTCGGTTTCTAGTGAAGATAAAAGCTTTGAAACTTCCGCAACCCTAAACTACCATTCCTTGAAATTTCAAATTTGGTTGCCAAGTCACCAAGCTCGTACTCAATGGAAGTAAATAGACGGCCGTTTGCTTTCACTTTAACTGTAAACCTACTTTGGAACAACTTCAGTATAACCCCACAACGATATTTGGTGATTTTTTGTTGACGATTATGCCTAAATCATAAATCTAAAAATCATAAATGATAAAATCATAATCTAAATCATAAATCATAAAATCATAAATCCAAAATAAACAACATATAGGCTGCCATATTATATCGCAAACAGTCCAGAACGACATCGTTATCGTTCAAAACGGCGATAAAGAAAAATCGCCAAATATCGTTGTGGGATTATACTGAAGTTATACCCCTAATTTTACTGGCACAGATTATTTGATGCAGGAAAGGAATTTAATCATTTGTAACACTATTTACAGCTAAAAGTTCGTTTGAAAAAATGTCCCCCCTGCTACAAAAGACCTAATTTTTCTTAACTGCAAGAATGTTATTGAAATTTTCGTGTTTTATTTAGGTACAGTCGGCAGCAAAAATATCCGAGCACTAGCAAAAATTCCTATATAAAAAATACACTTAATACTGTTTTGTTAATTAAATCCTTGTCGAATCATGTTTTTAGACTAACTAAGACCAGGATTCGACAAGGATTTATTTAACAAAACTGTATTAAGTATACTTTTTTTACATAGGAATTTTTGCTAGTGCTCGGATACTTTTGCTGCCGACTGTACTACAATGGTGAAAATGCTCAAGTTTCTGTATTAAATCAGGAGTATGAAAAATCAAAAGATAATAGTAATAACTTGAATAGCGATAAAGAACAAACTAAAAATCTTACTCCACTGAATATCAATCCGTTCATCTCTATAGATCAAACCCTTGTTGTACTGCCTAGCTCTAGTGAGACGCAAAACCCGCTCAACCTTCACAGTTGTTGTACATTTTATGCCTTATTTCCAAAATATCACAGAGGCTTCCCTTTTATAACTAAAAAAATTTTTGGTGTCTGTATGTACAGTCGGTAACAAAAGTCTCCGAACACTAGCAAAAATTCCTATGTAAAAAAAAGTACACTTAATATGGTTTTGTTAAATAAATTCTTGCCCAAACCTGTTTTTAGACTGACTAAGAACAGGATTCGACAAGGATTTATTCATAGAATAATAATAAAGGAAGAAGGAGCACGCTAATACTCTAATGCTTACAAACCCCTTCTAGTGAAATGCCAGCGAAAGCTACTTTTGCTCCGCTCAACCTTGAAGTAGCGCACCCATCCTCAGCGCATTTATCGCTGTTTGTTGTGGGTGCTGCCTCGCAGACTGATTGACAGAGAGACGAGACGATTCAAAAATCTCGCTAACAAGTCGCCAACCAAACAGATGGGAGCATTGTTACAACCCTATACCCGGCATTCCTGGATTTTACAAACCGAAACCAAAACATGTACGCTCCTTCTTCCTTTATTATTATTCTATGGATTTATTTAACAAAACTGTATTAAGTGTACTTTTTTTACATAGGAATTTTCGCTAGTGTTCAGAGACTTTTGTCACCGACTGTACCACCGAAAAAAAAAAAAAAAAAAAAAAAATCGTCTAATTTTTAAAAAGAACTCAACAATACATTTCGTTTAAAACGAGGGGTCGAAACATACATCTGTAATAATTCGAAACAAAATTATAGATTTTTCCATTAAAAAAAAAAAAAAAAAAAAAAACTTATTATTTATTTATTTATTTGGCATAGGAAAATATAGAAGAAAACTCTGTGATGGCCACTGCATACTAGTATTTAGTTTTGCTTTAAAGTATCGTCCAAACTAAAATTGTTCATTATATACTGAAGATAAACAAACTAAATGATGCACATAAATACATAATAAATTTTAAAACTTCTTTCATAAAACGCCAATAAATATTTCCTGACTACAAGTAATTGTTCTTTGAAAATGTAGAATTGACTTCGTTATTTTTGTTTTAAAAAATATTTTCCATATCTTAGTTTTAAAGTTCGGCACATCTTGTTAAAATGCTGCCAGACGCCTTTATGTCAACCATTGCTGCAGTAACGAGCCATACGGGATCATCTTTAGGGAAATTCTGAAACTAATTTGGATCTAAATGTAAAATGTCGAATAAAATTCTATAATTTAACAACACATCCAAGATTTCGTGGTGACTGGGATATTTTTATGATTATAGTGTACTCCCTATAATTTCTTTCAGCTTTTTGATGTGTCAGTATAATAACTGTAATTTTACATCTTCTTAGACTACTTATTCAAAAGCCGTATTTGGCTCTAACTGTTAGTTTTAATATCTTAGGTTTATAACACACATGATTTATTTAGCCGCCGATGCGCTAAAAGTAATTTTATAAATGTAATTCTCGTATGTAATTTTCTTAAGCTACTATATTTAAAAAATTACCTTTTCTTTGCATACGCTGTCTAGACAAAAGTATTTAGAAATTTTTAAATTTTGACATTTTGTTGAATATCTAAATAAATATTAGATAGATTATCTTAGAACTTCAGGAGTGGAAGGAACATGTTATAAGCACATATATTTAAATGAAAGTTTTTTTTTTCAAAGGCAAAAATGGGACCAAGTTACAAATTAAAGAAAAAAATATAAAAATAATAAATAAATGTTTGTGATCACCCTGTTCAAATAAATAAGTAAATAAATAAATAAATAAAATAAATGTTTGTGATCACCCTGTTAAAAAAAAAATCTGATGTGGGCACCACATGACTTCCTTATACACCTTTAGAAATATATAAGCATTGTCATTGGACCCAAGAGAGATGGCTAAAATATTTTTAAAATGTATTATCACCGTGTTCTGGGCTTTTCTGAAAGTTTCAAATGTCTAGCTAGTCGGGAAGTTAGTTAAAAATCGATTGCAAGATTTGTACAGGTAACGCTGCCGAAGGTAGCAGGGATCCGAAACAGTTGGCTAAAAGTATTTAAAAAATGCATTTTCACCGTATTCTGAACTATTCTGAAAGTTTCAAATGTCTAGCTAGTCGGGAAGTTAATTAAATAAATTTTCTGTTTAACCATATAAACGCTGTCGAAAGCAGCGGTGATCCGAAACAATTTGCTAAAAATATTTTAAAAATGCATTGTCACAATGTTCTGAGCTTTTCTGAATATCAAATATAATGATGAACTGTTTTAATACA
This sequence comes from Salticus scenicus, assembly GCA_963930645.1. Classification (NCBI taxonomy): domain Eukaryota; kingdom Metazoa; phylum Arthropoda; class Arachnida; order Araneae; family Salticidae; genus Salticus; species Salticus scenicus. Next base: position 31,637,570 of record OZ005660.1, read on the forward strand.
TTGGGCAAACACGTCGCACACTTAAAGCAAGAATTACTGAACACATTCGTAATGTTAAAGAGAAAAAAAGTTCAATTCTAGTAGACTTTCTTTACGAGCACGCTGAAGCTATTCCTCTGTGGACCCAGTCCGAAGTTATTTCAGCCAACCAGATACATATATTAGAGTGCTGATTCAATGGATGAAGGATTAGGTTTCCGTGGTTCAAGATGAATCACGTGACATGCTCCAATAGGTTGCTGTGTTTGGCCCTTTATCGCTATTTTGGCATTTAATATATCAGTTCGGCAAATTATCATTATTATTGGGTAACATGACAGTCCTATGACCGAAGTAAATTGTTTTTAAAATAATTTTACACATATTTCACATTTTAATAAATAATAAAGTACCTTTTTTTTCATCGTTTTCCAACAAAGTTTAAAAGTGTTTATAAAAGAAAATTTAAACATTTAAAGATCTAAATTTTGACATTTTGTTGAATATCTAAATAAATATTAGATAGATTATCTTAGAACTTCAGGAGTGGAAGGAACATGTTATAGCACATATATTTAAATGAAAGTTTTTTTTTTTCAAAGGCAAAAATGGGACCAAGTTACAAATTAAAGAAAAAAATATAAAAATAATAAATAAATGTTTGTGATCACCCTGTTCAAATAAATAAGTAAATAAATAAATAAATAAAATAAATGTTTGTGATCACCCTGTTAAAAAAAAAATCTGATGTGGGCACCACATGACTTCCTTATACACCTTTAGAAATATATAAGCATTGTCATTGGACCCAAGAGAGATGGCTAAAATATTTTTAAAATGTATTATCACCGTGTTCTGGGCTTTTCTGAAAGTTTCAAATGTCTAGCTAGTCGGGAAGTTAGTTAAAAATCGATTGCAAGATTTGTACAGGTAACGCTGCCGAAGGTAGCAGGGATCCGAAACAGTTGGCTAAAAGTATTTAAAAAATGCATTTTCACCGTATTCTGAACTATTCTGAAAGTTTCAAATGTCTAGCTAGTCGGGAAGTTAATTAAATAAATTTTCTGTTTAACCATATAAACGCTGTCGAAAGCAGCGGTGATCCGAAACAATTTGCTAAAAATATTTTAAAAATGCATTGTCACAATGTTCTGAGCTTTTCTGAATGCTTCAAATGTCTAGCTAATCGGGAAGTTAGTTAAAAATCGATTGCAAGATTTGTCCAGATAACGCTGCCGAAGGCAGCAGGGATCCGAAACAGTTGGCTAAAAGTATTAAACAAATACATTTTCACCATGTTTTGAACTATTCTGAAAGTTTCAAATGTCTCGCTAGTCGGGAAGTTAGTTAAATAATTTTTCTGTTGAATCATATAAATGCTGCTGAAGGCAGCAGGTATCCGAAACAGTTGGCTAAAAATATATTAAAAATACATTGTCAACGTGTTCTGATCTTTTCTGAAAGTTTCAAATATCTAACTAGTCGGGAAGTCAGTTACAAATCGACTGCAAGATTTGTCCAAAGCGTTTTTGAGTTATTACCGTTTTTTGATACATTATGGCCAAAACCTTTGTATTTTTGGTCTTTAGGAACCTAATTTTCCTAAATATCTCCAAAACGGAAAATCATACAAAGTCCAAAAAGGGAGGTGCACAACTAGATGTTATAACAAACCTATGTACCAATTCGCAACTTTCTACGTCCAGCGCTTTTGAGTTATGCGACATACGCACACACACACACAGACAGACACACATACAGACGTCACGAAAAATCGTGTAAAGTCGCTTATATCTCTAAAACGAGAGCTCGTGTTAAGACGACACTTGCAGGTGTACAACTAGACATCATGACAGTCACACGTATAAATTGGGAACATTCAGTGATCATTCGTTTTCGAGCAATGTGAAACACAAAATCCATTTCGCAAATCGGGATTACTATACTTCTTTATACTTTGTATAGGAAGTAAAAAATGCCTGATATGCTGTTTGGCTGTAGCATATGATTATGAGGCTTCTTTTCACTATAAATAATCATTTGCATCTGAATGTATATTTATAGAAGCATAATATACTTCTCTAAAATATTTCAAAAATATTTGCCGGTTTTTGAGGGTTGTAGTAGGGTGTAGGATGTTCAACCCACTTTAATGCGATGTACTACTACATCATACTGTATTCAGAAAGTAGCAATATCAAATATATTATGAAATATGAACATTTATACTAACAATTAAGAGACACCCAGGAACTGTGACACGCCGATCGATATACATTTCTAATATTTTTGTGTATATCAGCAAACGTTACTTCAGAACAGAGATACTGGTGTTCGCAGTTGGAACTACTTTTTTCAATATTGTGACGTCATTCAATACATCTATTTGACTTTTCTATTTTTTCCCCATCAGGGGGAAATATTTTTTATTGAGAATATCAATAAAATCAACGAGAGAATTTTGAGAAATAGGCCAAGATTCTCAATAAACAATTCCCCTCTATTAAATTTACATTTGAATATGAAGTTAACCGTACTCTTTCCTTTTTGGACTTACCTATTGACCGTAATGAAGATAACTCTACTATTTGGTTTGACGTTTATTACAAAGACTCTTTTATCCCTTCCCCCATACCTGTTTCATCCGCTAATCCTATTGAATTTAAAATATTTTTGTTCACTCTTATATTTTTCGTGCCATTAATTATACTTCCTTTCAGTTTAACGAAAATAAAGAAATTAATAAAATTATTCACTTAGGTATTAACGCTGGGTATAGTAAAAACACTTAATAACAGGAGACTTGGCGTTGGAATATTAAAACCCGAATAAACTACTACGTCATAAACGCCAAAGAAAAATATTGGAAATGCATACAGCTGTTGCGGCAGCCTTAAGCGCGCCGTCTTCAGTGCAAAAAGGATTCTGAATCTGCAGAAGTGCTCGTATATATAGGAGAGTGGCCGAATTTAGTTCAACCAATAGGATTACGGGTAAGGTGGGGAGATTGGCCAATAGGAATTTAGGAAAGTTAGCTGTGTAAACAGTAGAAAAATTAAGAAAATGTGGACTGAATATAAAATTTCCAACAGTCAGACAAATAGGGAATAGCGAAAACACAATTTACAAGGTTTTTAAAATTTTTATAAATATGAAAACTTCAAAGAAATCGAGTTAATGAATGGATTTAGGTCTGCAAATTATTTTAGCTGAATTAAATTTAAAATTATGATTTTCCTCCCAGCAATGTTTAGAAATAGCCGATTTATTGGTTTCTTGTTTGCGGACGTAATTCATATGTTCTTTTAGACGAAATTTAAGACTGCTTTTAGTTTGGCCAATATATGATAAACCACAATGACAGGAAATACTATAAATACCCCAAGAATTATGCATATCAATGGGATCTTTTAACTGAGAAAAAGTGAGTTTTATCTCCCCCTCATATGAGGCTTCTCAGACCAGGTTGCTCAGTAATAATAAGAGCAGAACACCAATAACTCAACTAAGCCCGTAGAAGCTTAACAAATAATAACAGCAGACTTGGCGTTGGAATATTAAAACCCGAATAAACTACTACGTCATAAACGCCAAAGAAAAATATTGGAAATGCATACAGCTGTTGCGGCAGCCTTAAGCGCGCCGTCTTCAGTGCAAAAAGGATTCTGAATCTGCAGAAGTGCTCGTATATATAGGAGAGTGGCCGAATTTAGTTCAACCAATAGGATTACGGGTAAGGTGGGGAGATTGGCCAATAGGAATTTAGGAAAGTTAGCTGTGTAGACAGTAGAAAAATTAAGAAAATGTGGACTGAATATAAAATTTCCAACAGTCAGACAAATAGGGAATAGCGAAAACACAATTTACAAGGTTTTTAAAATTTTTATAAATATGAAAAGCTTCAAAGAAATCGAGTTAATGAATGGATTTAGGTCTGCAAATTATTTTAGCTGAATTAAATTTAAAATTATGATTTTCCTCCCAGCAATGTTTAGAAATAGCCGATTTATTGGTTTCTTGTTTGCGGACGTAATTCATATGTTCTTTTAGACGAAATTTAAGACTGCTTTTAGTTTGGCCAATATATGATAAACCACAATGACAGGAAATACTATAAATACCCCAAGAATTATGCATATCAATGGGATCTTTTAACTGAGAAAAAGTGAGTTTTATCTCCCCCTCATATGAGGCTTCTCAGACCAGGTTGCTCAGTAATAATAAGAGCAGAACACCAATAACTCAACTAAGCCCGTAGAAGCTTAACAAATAATAACAGCAGACTTGGCGTTGGAATATTAAAACCCGAATAAACTACTACGTCAGAAACGCCAAAGAAAAATATTGGAAATGCATACAGCTGTTTCGGCAGCCTTAAGCGCGCCGTCTTCAATGCAAAAAATAATAATGGTTTTAATATTCCAACGCCCAGTCTCCTGTTATTATTTGTTAAGCTTCTACGGGCTTAGTTGAGTTATTGGTGTTCTGCTCTTATTGTTACTGAGCAACCTGGTCTGAGAAGCCTCATATGAGGCGGAGATTAGGTCAGTAATAGTTCGAGCCATTTTCTCCATTTCACAATGTGCAAATTAGTTAACCGGTTCTACCGATTACGTACTAAAAAGTTTCATGCCCTCAATCGTCTGAAGTTCCTTTTACAGTGCAAGAGACACCGCATCATCCCTAAATTCATTCAACTGAAATGCAATATTTCTGGTTCCAGTTTTGTCAACAAAGCAGTACTCAGGTCTCATTTTAATATTCTCCGTGCAGTTATCAAGGAAACTCGTACCACCATCGCCAAAATTGAAAAAGGTTTATTTTCTCTCCACTTAAAGTTAGCTTTTGAACGTCCTAATTTTATGTTAATTGATCGCAATTCCTGGATTCATTGTGACAACCGCTCTCGTAAACACTAAATTAAATTACAAGATAAATTCACCCGGCTTCGTAATTCCCAGAGTCCTATTCATTCGAACGACTTTCCAATAAAAATGCAATCGTTAATCTTTCCAATGCTGAAATTACCAATAATCAATATTCCGTTCTCAAACTCAATTCAAATTTTGCCATTTCTAAACCTCCTTCTTTTCCTCAGTTAAGTGCACCGGTTGAAAAAGCTTTCAAAAATTCTCGACTGACTGACCAACAGAAAGAAAATCTTCGTCATTTAATTCTTAATAATGCCAAATTCAATTCTAAAAATTTTAAATCAAATCTCAGCCCTGCAGAAAAAAACGCCTTGAAGGAATTAAAATCTAATGAAAATATCATCATTACTAAAGCTGATAAAGGTGGTCAGATTGTTATTTTGGATAAAAACAATACATCGAAAGTGTTACCGAGTTAATTAATGATGGCCCATATATTCCTCTGCCCCGTGACCCCTCTACTCAAGAGTTAAATAAAATTAAATCTGCTATAAAATCTTGCCCCTTGTTATTGGACTCGACTAAATCCCATCTTATCCCTTCTATTGCTAATTGTGCCAGATTTTATGCTTTACCGAAAGTTCACAAATCCAATATTCCACTCCGTCCCATAGTCTCTAATATCGGTACTGCTTCCTATAATTTAGCTAAATTTCTCACCACAAATTTTGCTCCCCTTCTTGCTGCTAATAGTTATACTGTTAAGAATTCCATAAAATTTGCAAAAAACATTCAGATTTGCCCTCACACTAATCTCACTATGGTTTCTTTTGATGTAAAATCTCTTTTCACTAATGTTCCAATAAGTGGCGCCCTCTTCTGTCTCGAAAATAGATTAAAAGAGTTTCATTTCACATCCTTTGAAATACAAGAATTAATCTCTCTTACCCGCACTTGTTTATCACAAACCACTTTTTCTTTCCAAAATAAATTCTATCGTCAGTCTGAAGGTTTAGCCATGGGTTCCCTTCTCTCCCCAATTCTCGCTGATATTTACATGCACTATTTCGAAAGTAAACTTTTTAAGAAAATATCCTTTCCTGTTTGGACCCGTTACGTTGACGACACCTTCACGCTTATCGACTTATCTCATCACAATATTGACCATGTCTTAGAAACTTTAAATTCAATTGACAGAAATATCCAGTTTACATATGAAATAGAAAATAATGGCTCCCTTCCATTTCTTGATACCCTCGTCTCTCGCACTGTAAATGGATTTTCAACCACCGTCTATCGAAAAAACTTTGCTGTCTCCCTTCCTCCCCATGCGCGTTCATGTCACCCACCTAACCAAAAAATGGCTGCTTTCTATACTTTTGTAAACCGTGCCCTTAATATTTGTTCAAATCCTATTTTATTAAAATCTGAAATTAAATACCTGAAAGCCATTGCAATTGACAGAGGTTATGACCCTCCCATTATAGACAAAGCTATCCAAAAATTACAACTCCCTCGTATTTCGTCTACTAAGTCAGTCTCTTCTAATATCAGTATTGTTTTACCCTATTTTCCTAAATCCAGTCAAACCATAGCTAATATTCTCAAACAATATGATTTTAAAATAATATTTTCGCCTTCCAATAAACTCACTTTTTCTCAGTTAAAAGATCCCATTGATATGCATAATTCTTGGGGTATTTATAGTATTTCCTGTCAGTGTGGTTTATCATATATTGGCCAAACTAAACGCAGTCTTAAATTTCGTCTAAAAGAACATATGAATTATGTCCTCAAACAAGAAACCAATAAATCGGCTATTTCTAAACATTGGTGGGAGGAAAATCATAATTTTAAATTTAATTCAGCTACAATAATTTGCAAACCTAAATCCATTCATGAACTCGATTTCTTTGAAGCTTTTCATATTTATAAAAATTTTAAAAACCTTGTAAATTGTGATTTCGCTATTCCCCATTTGTCTGACTGTTGGAAATTTTATATTCAGTCCACATTTTCTTAATTTTTCTACTGTTTACACAGCTAACTTTAATAAATTCCTATTGGCCACTCTCCCCACCTTTCCCGTAATCCTATTGGTTGAACTAAATCCGGACCCTCTCCTATATATACGAGCACTTCTGCAGATTCAGAATCCTTTTTGCACTGAAGACGGCGCGCTTAAGGCTGCCGCAACAGCTGTATGCATTTCCAATTTTTTTCTTTGGCGTTTCTGACGTAGTAGTTTATTCGGGTTTTAATAGTAAAAACACTGTTTTAAAAATAATCAATGGGGTCAAAAATAAAATCTATAATAATACTAGTATTAACCATAATCCTAAAATTAAATATACCAATAGTCTACCTCTCTGTAATGAATTTAAAAATTTTAAGCATTTTATTTTACGTAAATTTAATGTATGCATTCCTTTCTCCTCCCCCTATACTATTAAAAACTTAGTTGTTAATGAGATGACAGAGATATCAACAGACCTACTGGAGGGGTTTATAAAATCCCTATCAAATATAATGATGAACTGTTTTAATACATTGGGCAAACACGTCGCACACTTAAAGCAAGAATTACTGAACACATTCGTAATGTTAAAGAGAAAAAAAGTTCAATTCTAGTAGACTTTCTTTACGAGCACGCTGAAGCTATTCCTCTGTGGACCCAGTCCGAAGTTATTTCAGCCAACCAGATACATATATTAGAGTGCTGATTCAATGGATGAAGGATTAGGTTTCCGTGGTTCAAGATGAATCACGTGACATGCTCCAATAGGTTGCTGTGTTTGGCCCTTTATCGCTATTTTGGCATTTAATATATCAGTTCGGCAAATTATCATTATTATTGGGTAACATGACAGTCCTATGACCGAAGTAAATTGTTTTTAAAATAATTTTACACATATTTCACATTTTAATAAATAATAAAGTACCTTTTTTTTCATCGTTTTCCAACAAAGTTTAAAAGTGTTTATAAAAGAAAATTTAAACTTTTAAAGATCTAAATTTAACGACAAATAATAATTTTTCAACTATTTTTAAGCATTTTGTCGGTTAAAGTTCAACTACACGAAATAAAAAAGAAATAAAATCAAAATCAAAATGTTTTAGAACAAAAGAATATTAAAGTACGTTAGTAAACAAAAACATTGGCGATTATGACTTATGCGAAGAACAATCTCCAAACCGTTGCCATAGAAAATTACTGAAAATAAGCTGTTACCAAGGGAACCACCGAATATGCAGGTGCAAGGAGAGCATGTCACATGACTCATCTTGGACCTTCTCAAGGGTTACCATTTATCACTCTACATTATATATCTCGTTGATTTCAGCCCCTCGCGACTTTCAAGACCTGCTAATGACAGAAGCAGTAAGTAGTATCAAGTACAATAAAGTTATTAACTCCAAGGATGCGGCATCACTTCACAAAATATGGCACGCGTTGTGCTTATAGAGGAAAAAAAAATACTGAAAATGATATTGAAATGAAAAAAAAATTATGGTAACCGTAACTTTAATTTTTTTTTTTTTTTTTTTTTTTTTTTGTAACCGTAACTTTAAACCGTTTGAACTTCTTCATTTATATATTGCTGGTTCTATGTAACGCAATTACACCTGATGATGCTATTGTTATAATGGCGAAAAGCTTTGTGTCGTTTTTAATAAAAATATTTTATCTACGTGTTTTAAAGTGGTTTGTTATCTTTTATATATTTATATGTTTGTTGACATTTCCATACAAATAAATATATTTTTTCATGGAAATGTGTGATTTACTCATTTACAGCGTCCTCTATCAACAATTATTTTAACTATTATTTTTTTCTTTAACCCCCCTCCTCCCCCTCAAAAAAAAAAAAAAAAACTTACGAGAATCATTTTTTTGCAAACCGCGTTCAACTATACCAATTCCTTCAATTTTTATGAATTTTTTAAATGCCTACAGACGGCAGCAAAATCATTGAAGCACTAGCAATAATTCCCACTTAAAAGGTCGGCAACTAATACTAGTTTGTTAAGTAAATATTTGTCGAGTCATGATCTTAGTTTTATACTGTTCATAAAGAAATAAGTTGATAATAAAAATTAGCGATCAAGCTAAAAAAAGATTAATGAAAAGCGTTGATGTGTGCTTCAATAATTTTATTGCCAACTGTACATCTCCCATCAGTACCTTAATATTACTTTCAGTAAATACATGAAAAAAAAAAAAAAATTATCATTACTTTAGATTTTGCATTGACATACAAGGGCGGAGTCTTAAATTTTCAGGCACAGCGCTTGAAGAATAGTCTTCATCATGGCTATTTCTGAATCGAAATAAACTGTTCGTTCTTTTCAGTCTCGAAGTACTTCCTAGCTTAGTCTTTGAAAAATCTGGGAGATCTCCAATATCATCCCAGAAAGGGTTGGTTTTTGAAGAACAGTCTGCTTTTCTAAAATAAAATAATGTTGATACATAATATATGACATTTAAAAAATGAGAAAAGCAAGTGAGGATAATTATATGAAATTAATAAAAGCAGATTTTAATTAAATTACATCATAGGGAATCGCCTTCATTGTTTTAAACGTTTGGAGGTGTATTTTTGAATCCACATGTTTTTGTTGAGCAACTAAAGAATAACTTCACGGATTCTCTTGGAATTTCAGGCTATAAAGAATATATTGTTACGAAGTTGTAAATAATAGTAGTTATTTTTATGTAATTTCATGCAAAGAGAATTAGTCAGGCTATAAAGTGTTAATTTTCTGCCTTCGGCGTTAAAATGGTGCGTTTTCCTTGAAAAACCCGTTAAAAACCTCACCACGTCCGGTGATGGCGTTGGTGACAAATTTGGCGATTTTATCACTCCTTGGCAATTTTTTGGTGACTTTGGTGAGAAAATCCTTATTATCGATACTTCGAATAAATTCAAACACTATTATTTCACAATTTACTGGATTTCGGTTTATAGAAGGCTATAAAAGGAATCCCGTCCGGCCACTGTGAGTCAGTTTCTCGCCAAATGACCTGATGTAAAGAGATCTTGATTGGGTCTCTGATTACAGCCTATTGCTGTGTGTTAATGCTATAGTACAGTTTATACTGCGATTTTGATGCTATCAGCTGTTATTTAAGCTGTGATTTTTGGTGAAACTGAAATTGATACTTAGTTTACATACCTGTTATATTCTGGAAAATTCTGTAAATAAACTTTTAAGCCTCTACAAGATTCGTCTTTCATCCATAGGCAATTCACGAACCCCGAGTACGCAAAAAATGTTATACATCATACATTTCATCAAAAGTTTGTCTCGAAAATTTTGGTGATCCTAAATATTACATTTTATTGTTATTTTATAACTGATCTCTATTTTTGTCTTTGGGGCCAAACTTCGCTAGAATATATGAGATATAACAAACAACTTTTACAATCTGTTTAAAAACAGAAGATTAAAAACATTTTAAGCATGGCAAGTATCACTCAAATAGGTTAATAAATATCAGGGCCATCGCATAACGAAAAACCGATTTATATGCCTATATATTGTAAGAAATTGATTTAAAAATGCAATTGCATTAATTATATAGGAGGTAGTGTAACCACCATTGCAAAATATTTCGCATATAAATAAATATAGATTGTTCATATTATGAGTGATATGTTGCTATATAGCTAGTAACAACGAAAATGTGTTTAGGTTCATTTATTATTGACATTAAATACTACTCCAGGTGACAGGAGACGGTAAAAATCGAAAGAAAATGGGCTCTTCCGATCTGACGCCAGAGGTCGCATGTAGAGATAAACGAAGAGCAGACGAAGTCTTCTATATCTATAGCGATTGCTGAAATAACACATTTTCTATTCTTATTTTTGATCAATCCGATTTAATCTGTGTTATTTTTTCATACATCATCATTTTTAATCCATTTTATATCATTATTCATAATCTTTTGTTTGCTGTATACATTTACAATCATCATTTTGTTTATATTTGTTATTGATGTTCATGAAGAACATGTTAAGTACTCTGATTTTTGGTACTTAAATCATTGACAGTGCAACATCGTTCGATGTAAAGCCATTTAGGCCAGTATCTAAGTTAATTAACTTGATGTAACACTTTTATGCGATAAAATTTAACTGAAAACATTTTTAAATTATAATCCATAAACATTCCGCAAGAACAAGCTAATATTTATTGCTAGATCAGTTAATGTAACAATTACACTACAACATACAAAAATCGATTCTTACAGGTGAAAATAAATAAACATATAAAATATCTTTTAAAAATTATTAAACTTACAAATACAATTATTCTACTGTTTACAAATGCACAATATTACTTTTATTTTATTTTATATTAAATATTAACACTTTTGTTCTTAAGAACAATATTTAATTGAAATATTTAAAAATCATTACGTCTCGTAGTTTGTGTTTTTAATATTTTAAAATGTATATTTTTAGTGTATTTTATCTGTCTCAGTTTTTAATGTGATTAAAATTTAATATTTAATTGAATTCAATTCTTTGTTTTTCTATATAACGTGATTGAGCAGACGACGCTGGGAAGAGCTCATTGGCACTGTACCCAGAAACTTGCTTCTTATAATTGAAATTACAATTGATCAAGTACAAGTCATATATACTGCAAAACCCATTCGATCAATTATATATTAACTAGCTGGTCCGCGCACACCCTGATCTCGATTTTTATATATGTATTTCCGAATTTCTTTCTCCTTGACTAAGGCTCCTATATATACGAGTTGGCGCATCAGGCATTTTGTTGCCTTAGGGTTGCCACATGTACCCAGCGCGTTTCTCTGATAAACAAACCACAAACATTTTTTTTTTATCGTCTTACGTTACTTTAGAGTAACTTGTTTTATTATATTTAATAATTTTAGCTAAGTAAACTATGATATGGAAGTTTGTTTAGCGATAAACTGCTATAATCATTTAAGAATGGAATATAAAGCGCTCAAATACCTTCTATTACTGTGCATTTGAGTTTTGGCGACATTTTGTAAAAGAAACAGAAACCGCGCTAACAACACATCTTACCCCAGTACATCCATAGGATATCCTCAGAATAAAATTACATCCTGAGAATGTACTGTGAAAAAAATGTGATTTTAGGAATATTATTGTTGCTTATGCTCTTATCTTGATCGGATTAGCTTCAGATCAAGATTTCTTAAAATCATTAGGGAAGCGATAAGGACGCCAAACGGGAATGCTGTCCTTTTCGGAGGCAAAAAAATGGCGGTGATGCACCGGCCTATTATTTTATTTAGCGGCTTTATCTTTGACAGTTCAAATTACTAAACATTGGCTCACATGATATTTAAAACGAATGGCTTCATATTTTACATCAAGATATTTATATGTTTTGAAGTCCAAACGCCTTCAAGAAATTAAAAATGACATCGTAATCCTGTAACTCCTATTTTGTTATCACAGTCCATTTATTTATTTATATTATTAATGTCTCGTGACGTAGCTGAATATTCGAATTTATTTTTCTATTATTATTGTCTTCTGGCATATTGAAAATCCGCATAGCAACAAAAATACTTTATTCTAAAAATAGAAGTTTTTTCGGTTTATTCAAGGTTTGTTTTTCTGATGAATAAATTCTGGAAAATTATTTGGTTATTCAAGCTTTGTTTTCTGCTATGGTAACTTTTTCTAAATGCATTTTTACTTTCTTTTGCATAAATAAGCAGAAAATGTTGGATTCGTGAAAGTTTCAACCCTCAGTTTTCAGTTAATTTACACATTTTGAGATATCCAGAACACGATTTTACCATTTTTAGAAAATGTCTGACTATCTTCTTGTGTGCGTTAGTTTGTGTGTATCATAAATTTTGTGGACGTTGTATCTCACGAACCAATGAAAGAAATTTAACCAATCTTGGTATTTAGATAGACCTTGACGTAAGCTAGTGCTGATTACATTTTGGGATCAATTGCTTAACGGGTGCCGCTAACATACTATTTCTTCATCATTTTAATGTGGCATTTTAGGACAAAATTTCGTATAAATATACATAACAAGAGTTACTTTTAATAAACGATACTGAAATTAATAGTAATTATTAATAATAGTTGTAGTACAGTCGGTAACAAAAGTGTCCGAACACTAGCGAAAATTCCTATGTAAAAAAAGTAGTGTTAATACTGTTTTGTTAAATAAATCCTTGTCGAATCATGTCCTCAGACTAACTAAGAACATGATTCGACAAGGATTTATTTAACAAAACCGTATGAAGTGTACTTTTTTTACATAGGAATTTTCGCTAGTGTTCGGAGACTTTTGTTACCGACTGTAACTAAAAAAGAAATATGTGCATGTTGGAGCATTGCAGTACTCCAGGGTGTAAATTTTAAATATAGGTTTAAAAAGAACTTGTTAATATCTTTAAAACGAATGGTTGAACCATAGATCTGTGATAATTTAAAACAAAGTTTTAAAAAAAAGGAAGAAAGAAAAGAAGAACATTTTCGCAGCTATCAGCTCAAAATTTACTTTTATTTTCGGCATTTAGTGTAATATTTTTTTTATTTTCTTCTGTATGTATATATAAGAAGAAAGTAATGGATTCGTGAAAATTTTCGATCTCCAGTTTTCGATAGATTTACTTGTTTTGAGATGTCTTGAACATGCTTTGACTGTTTAAAAAAAATATCTGTCTGTCTGTACGGGTGTATCACAAATTTATGGTTGCTGTAACTCACGAGCCAATGAACGAAGTTTAACCAAACTTGGTATTTAGTTAGACCCTTACCTAAACTGGTGCTGATTTCATTTCAGGATCAATCGCTCGACAGGTGGCGCTGTGATCCCATTTTTCCTAAATTTTTAGCATGGCAGTATAGGTCAGAATTTCGTATAAATGTATAATGAGAGTTATTTACAACGCACGATTTTAAAATTAATATGAATTTTTGATAATAATAGTAAGCTAAGAAAGAAAAGTGTGTGAATGTAGGAGCATCGCTCAGCCCCTGGGGGGGAAGCTCTCCCTAGGGTATAAATTTTTTAATACGGGTAGTCTTTCGAAAGAACAAAAAAAAAAGTTTTTTTTTTTTTTTTTAACGAAAACAAAATTTAGAAATGAAAATCGCATTTCTTCTGATGTTGACAGAAAATTTACTTTCTTTCAGCGATAAAAAAGTCGTCTGTATTCACCATGGAAAATAACTTTAATATATAATAATTTAAAAAATAATTTGTACTGCATGAATTTCTACAAGCTTATATAGAAGAAAGTCTTGTGGTGGTCACAACATATTAGATAAGATTAAAATTTTCTGCATTCATCATGGGAAATAATTTATATAAATAATAAATAACATATGATTTGTACTGCATGAATTTGCATAGAAAAATATTGAAGAAAGTCTTGTGGTGGCCACAGCATATTAATAAAAAATTTCGTCTTTACTTCTGCAAGCGTCATCTTAAACCTAGTTGTACGTTAGAAATATGAACCATAAATTAATAAAAGCAGTAATAAAAAAGCAATAGTAAAATGCATAATCAAAATAAGTACTAGATTTAATATACATATATATATTTCTAAGTAAAATACATAAAATTCTGTACAAAACAGAATTTAATTTATTACGAAAGAATTTATTTTAATCTATTTATCAATACTAGCTGCCCAAAGACCCACGAAAATTTTTACCAAAAGACATGCTCTCGGGCGCCTGTGGCGCCAATCGTAATTTGTTTTCTGTAAAAGTCGCATAATATTAAAATATTAAAAATTCAAACATTTTTAAATAAAATCTAAACGTAGTTCTAGTTCAACGTAAAATACACTCAAATCAATGAAAATCAAATAAACCAATCAAATATCTCGTAATTCCTCATAACGTAGCTCTAGTTCAACGTAAAATACACTCAAATCAATGAAAATCAAATAAGCCAATCAAATCTCTCGTAATTCCTCATAACGTAGCTCTAGTTCAACGTAAAATAAGCTCAAACCAATGAAAATCAAATAAACCAATCAAATATCTCGTAATTCCTCATAACGTAGCTGTAGTTCAATGTAAAATACACTCAAATAAATGAAAATCAAATACACCAATCAAATCTCTTCTAAGATTCTCCATTCTGCGTCATTATAGAAATGGGAAGTTTTATTTTCATATTTTTATTAATTAAAAGAAAACTAATAAAAAATTCGAAAATCTGACTTCGATGTGCACAGTGACCCTACGGGGGGGCACCTTTGTATTAAATCACGTGACTGTCCGAGCTAACGTTTTCGAGAACAGTGAAATATACATGTATATATATAAATATTGCTCACTTAATAGTATAATATAAAGGCATGCAGTAATTGCGTTTAATTCCCTAGCACTGGTTACTATATTCATTTCTTTAAAAAAAATTTGGCATAGCTTAACATAGGAAACGTTTGGCGGTTTTTAAATTTGTTTTGTCATTTTGCCGCTGAATTAAAATGGCTATCGCAATTGCGTAAGTAAAGATCTTGAGGAGAAACATCCGAGTTACTTCCATGCGAAATTTCAAATTTCATTGAAGAATCCAAAACTAAAACTGTTCCATTTCTTTAGCACGATTGTATTTTTCTTATTTTTTCTTTTCCTTCATTTAATCAATTTATAGTTTTTCTTTTTTCACTGGTTTATTTATTTATTTTTAGGATCTTTTATATATATATATATATATATATATATATATATAATTTTAAAATTAAAATGGGGCTTTTATTTAATATCTTTGAACCAATAAAACGATTGAACAAAAAAATACGGCGTTAGCTAGATTTTGTTCTGATTAATACATTTTTTGTAGCGATGTACAAGTTGTGTACCAATTTTTGTGGCGATCGATTGAATTGTATAGATTTGCATAGCGAACTATAAATCTAGACAGATACAATGACAAATTTTCAGCTTTATATATATTTAAAAAAAAAAAAAAAAAAAAAAAATGTTTGTACGTTTATTTAAGGTGATACTTCGCAAAATGGTAATAACTCAAAATCGCTTCCTGAGATAGTTTTGTCGTACTAATAAATTATCGCCAAATGGCGACAAAATTTTCAAATTCGCCAAGGGAGGGTCCTACTCTAAAGTTGCACCTATTATTTATAGATAAGAACTTCATAAAATCAGTGTTATAATTTCCAAAGAGTGGTGTCGGTGGTAATTCTCAAAATCATTTGAAATAAATCTTAAAAGCATCTTAAGTTGTTTTATGACTAAACATTATTTAAACGGGAGGGGGAGGTGAAAGGGGCGGCAGTATTGTACGACCGCGATAACTTGGCACGCGAATCACGTGTTTTCAGATGATTCCATTAATGAAATAAGGTGAGAGGTTGTGTTTCCATGGTAACGCAGAGTAGAGTAGCTTCCTGATTTGGCGTTGTTAGCCCGTTTCTTAGTGTGAAATTATAATTTGAAGTTGTTGATAAACTTAATGTTTGGAGGTATTTTTAATTACTATTTAAAAGAAGTGTTCGGAGGTACTATTGTTTACAAATTTTAAAGTTTCGATGATCAAATAACATTCAAAATGAAATTTTGATTTTTTAAAATAAGGTAATCTTAATGGCTTCCGAGAAGTAATTTTTAAGTACAATCATTATCAGCAGAAAGGGATGAAAGAAGTAACTTAATTAAACTTTAAAAAAGTTTATTTCTACAATGTATGGAATAAAAGAAACCATGATTAATACCATTACAGTTTTGATAAAATAAACATTAAATTATTGTAATTGTCATTAAATAACATGACATAATCATATAATGGTCGTAATAAAAGTAGAAAGGAAGAAATCAAATTAATCACAATAGTTAGTATTTACAAAACATTCAACTATGATATATTTTTAGATTTAAATAATTGAACTAATCATGATAGTAAATATTTACAAAAAAAAAAAAAATAAAATAAATAATAATAATAAATTTATTGATTTAAATAATTAAAAAAGTTTGAAGCCCGATTAGCATCAACATTAAAGAAAAATTCTTCATGAGATTTATAATTTTTTATGTACTAGCTAGAGTTATAAATGAGGGACATTGAAAACTCTATTTGGGGACTTTTTCGAGGACATTACCGACTAATACTTATATGCATTTATTTAAAAAAAGAAAAAAGTAAATATTTTTATCCTTTTACTATTATCAGTGCAATTTAGGGTGGTCATATAACTGCTATTTTTCGCCACATTTCATTAAACAAATTTTATTTTTCCCTTCCTATAAATCTGGTAAGATAGTAAAATTCATATGCTAATGAGCACATGAAATATGATTGTGTTTACGTCCCAGTTTTAATAATTTCCAAGCTTATGCAATTATTTGTGAATTTGACCGCGATTTTTGAGAGAAATGGATACAAATATTTAAACTTGAGGACATTTAGTTTCCCAAACACACAAAGAAATTTTGGGGACAAAACATTAAAATAAGTCAGAATTCGGGGACAGTCCTCAAATTTCGAGGATATATGGTCACCTCACTATAGGATCAAAATATTTAAAATTTGCTTTAGTATGTTAAATTGTAGAAAACTTAAAACTCAATTGTTGTTATTGTAGATAGGGTGACTGGATTACATTTTTTTAAACTTAAATGGGGGGGGGGTTGCGGGTTGACACTGCGCTTGCTTCGTCCCTGTCTTTAATACCTATAACATTTCAAAATTCACTTAAAGAGGAATCACTCGTCCAATCCTCAAAATCAGATTCTGCAGTTGCAGTTGATTCAGATTCATCTTCTGATGAGCCTGTGCCTACCACGAAATTTATTCGTTCAATAGTTTCTTCGAAGAAATTGTCGAGTTTCCAATTTTTTTTTTTCAGTTATGATGACATGTTCTGTATATTTTACCCATTGTTCTTTGGAAATGCTGCCAAATGCTTCAGTAGTTAAATTTTCAATGATGTTAAGTTTAGATCAGCGCTAACATTTCTTTGTCGCACATACCTTTTGGTGTCAGCCCAAGCTAGTTCTATGGTATTGAGATCACAGTGATAAGGGGGTATTCGTGGCACATCATGGCCTTTCTCCTTCAAAATTTCATCAATACAGTATTTTTTATTTGGGGGGGGGGGGCATTCACCTCAACTAATTCAAACAGTTCAGTTTTCCTCATTTGAAGATTATGTGCAATTTTTTTGCTCTCTAACCACTCAGTCAGCTGCTTTTTAGTGGCATACTTCGATCGTTTTAAATTTAAAACCTTGGTATGGTAAGGGGCATTGTCCATACAGATCACACTATTTGGTGGAATATTAGGTATAAGTTTCTCTTTTAACCATTTTGAAAAATTATCAAAATTCATTTGTCCGTGGTAATCGTTTGAAGAAGAACCAGATTTAAAAACCAAACTCGCTCCTTCTATAAAGCCATCCTTGTTACCAGCATGCACAACTATTAATCTATTCCCAGCACCTTTTTTGGTTAAAGCTGTAATTTTTCCTATTTGCCAACATTTTCCGAAACACAAATTGCTATCAATCCAGGTTTCATCCAAATAAATAATTACTCGGTTTTTCTCTCTGAACTTTTTTATGTCACGCAAATACCTGAAACGCCACTGTAGAATGTCTAGTCTTTCCATAGTGATGGATCGTTTATCTGGACTACGCTTCGACCGAAATCCAATTTTGTGCAAAAGCTTACGTAACGTTTCTTTTTTCCAAGGGAAATGGATTTTTTTTTTTTTTTATAACAGGCAACAAAGTTGTTAAAGAAGGAATTTTGTTGTTTGCATAAAATTCGTTGACCGTTTGCCGAATAACACATAAATCAAAATCGTCTACACTTAAAACCACATTCCGTTTTTGATTAGGTCTTCTTCTTTTTCCGGGAATCGACAGAATAGACGAAATGTTAGCTTCCTGCTTTATTCGTGCAATAGTTCTCATCGATACACCAGTTGCAGCAGCTGTTCTCTTATAAGCCTGCTGAATAGGAATACATAGTTTTCCAGAAGCTGCCTCCTTCTCAAAAAACTCTAATACTTTATGGACCACTTTTCTTTCATTTGAATGGATAGTTCTACCTTTTCCAGACATTTCGTTTTCCCCCCCTTTAAAAAAAAAAAAAAAAAAAAAAAAAAAAAAAAAAAGAACTGATTTACGTATACTTCGAGAAGTTAAAAGCTAAACGAGTAAATTTTAGGGATTTAATTAATTTAAATACTAGAAATAAACATACATGTGAACACAAATTATAAGCAATGTTTAAAGCTATTTTGTTTTATCGAGTTTCTGCATATCTGATAAAAAAAAATTATAAGAAATAATTAAAACAATATTTTAATTGACAAAAATTTAGCAATTTTCTATTTAATTAGAAACAATAGACACTTTGACTGCTCGTATAGGTGCCAAAGAAGCTGGTAAGTCAAAGAATTGTTTGGCGAAAAGAACTGCCGCCAAGCATTATTTGCATTTCATTCGGCCGCCCCTTCTTCAAAATGAACTATTCCAAGGTTGTATGCCATCTTTTCGCGGTTGCACAGTATATCAATTAATGTTATCAAACAAAACTGTTTCTTAGACCAATTTATGATAGTAAGGTAAGAAAAAATAGTGAGATTGCCACATCGAATTATTTTTTAAGCTAACTGTAAAAAGGATTTTGAATAAATTAAACTTTTATTACTTACTTTTTTGCTACTTTAGACTTAAACTTGTTCATCAAAGACATTGCCTCAAGCTTGAGGTTTTGGACAGACATGGAAATACGGCGGTTAAGATTCCCTGAGCCGGCACCTGAAGATCTGTTTTCGCTATCATCCTTTTCCTTTTGGAAGAAACAACTGTTCGATCTTTTCAATCTCGGCCAGCGTTTCTTAAAAGTATTGGTTGTGTCTTCATCATTTAATCTTGTATAAACAGGTATAGGGAAATGTTTCTTTCTTCTAGAAATTATAGTTAATCTTAATCAAAATTAAAGAATTTTTTAAAGAATTAGAAATTAGTAAATTAGTTCGATTAAAAATAAAAGTGAATAGCTCATTTTGCTTTACCTTATCCAACCCATATATCATCAATAATGTATTATTTTGGGGAGTCGAAGTTTAGTTTTAAGCTAATTGGCATGGGTGGACTCTGCTCAGTTCCCCATCATATTTTTGTTCTCAGAATTTCTAGTGCGAGACATATTATAATCATGTTAAAAGAAATGAATTTGACCAAAGCTTGATACAGTGACAGAATGAAATCACCGCCTAATAGGCTATCCACCGTTCACTTCGATATATTTATCTTATTCTAACCTATTAATTTATTTTATCAGGGTCAATTCCGTTGTTTAGTTTCCATGCTACTATTTCCAATGCAATAATCCTCAAAATTCATATTTATATGAAAAATTTACAATTTCGCTATGTTAATAAAATCGTAAATTACGAATAATTTACGAAATTTTCCTATTAGAATATTTGTATTCAATCATATTCAAACGAATATCATAAATGTAATTTTGAAGTTGTCTAATGTATTTAGGATCCTCAAAATGGAAGTTTATGCTCAATTTTGCCTTAGTCTGACATGTTAACTAAATCGTAAATACCAAATAACTTACGAATTTTTTAAATTGAAAAAATCATAGTCTATGATATTCATGCCAGTATCCTAAATAATATTTCGAAAGTGGTTTGACATCTTTACGACGAAAATATCCCTCAAGATTAACGCTTATGTGAAATTTTGCTCTATTCTGCCATGTTAAGAAATTCGTAAATTTCCAATAACTTACGAAATTTTTATATTGGAGAATTCATAGTCATTAATATTCATGCCAGTGTCCTAAATAATATTTCAAAAGTAGTCTGACATCTTTACGATGAAAATATCTCTCAAAATTGACATTTATGTGAGATTTTGCCCTATACTGCCATGTTAAGAAATTCGTAAATTTCCAATAACTTACGAAATTTTCAAAGTAGCATATTTATAGTTACTGATGTTCATTCCGGCATCAAAACTGATATTTTAAAATTAGTCTGACATTTTTACAGTAAAAAGTTTCCATTTAATGCACGTTTAAGTGAATTTTTGTCCTATTCTCCCATGTTAAGAAAATCGTAAATTTCTAATAACTTACGAAGTTTTTTAATTCGAATGTTGCAAATAAATAGGGTTCTTGCCAGTGTCGAAAGTAATATTTTAAAACTGATTTGACCTCTCTGCGACAATTTGTTCTTGAGATATCGTGTGCACAGACTAACAAACTAACGGACTAACACACTAACATACTAACAGACACCATACAGACAGATACCATACAAATTTTGTCATTTTCGGGTTCCTCACACCTGAAAACGTGTAAAAAAGTCAAAAAACCGAGATTGAAAATTTTCACGATTACCTAAGTTCCCCATACCTATAGTATGATGGGGAACTAAAAGGAGTTTTTGCTAAAGTTACATAGTTTGAAAGCCATCTATCTATATTAATAAAATCAGACTTTTGTCTGTAAATTTGTCGGAATCAAAAAATTTTGCGATATCTTCACGTTTTGCACCCCATGAAAGCCGAAAATGACTTCAGAAAATTTTGCCTGTGTGTGTGTGTCATCGTGTCCGAATGTCGCTTTTTTTGTCCGGGCATCACTTGAGAACGGCTGGACGGAATTCAACGGCGCTTGGCAGGAATTTAGGTCTTCACCCAACTTAAAATTATATCTATCAACTTTTCAGAAATTCCCCTCCGTTCCCTCCCTAGGGGGTAAAAGACTAAAACACGTTTGTCCAGGCATCACTCGAGAACGGCTGGACGGAATTCAACAGCGCTTGGCAGAAACTTAGGTCTTCACCCAACTTAAAATTATATCTATAGAAATTTTCAAAATTATGATTAGTGTTTAAATTGTGGGTAAAAAACGCCTGCGCATGCGCCATATATATTTTTTCACTAAAATGCTTTGAATGGAAAAATAAAATATAAAAATAATTTTTTAAGTTAAAGACTTTTGTATTCGCTTGATTCACACTACAAATTATGAAAAGATTGAAATGAAGTGTTGCCATCTAAGTTTCATACTTTAATTAATTTTAAAAAATCTAATTGTCGTATCGAAAAACTGTTTACACCCCAGGATTCAGAAAAATCACCTCTTTCATTTGGTACTGAATTTGTAATGATAGGTCTGATATTTCTAATTTATTTTTCCTTTATCCGTTTTTCCGTTGCCACTTAAATTTCATACTTTAGTCATTTTTTAAAAATCTAATTGTCGCATCGAAAAACTGTTTGAACCCCTGTATTCAGCAAAATCGCCCCTTTCATTCGGTATCAAATTTATAAATATAGGTCTGATATTTCTAATTTACTTTACCCTTTTTCCGTTTTCAACCCAGATTCGATATGGAACAGCTTTAGTATTGGATCCCTTTGGCAAAATTTGAAATTCGGCACCGAAGTAGCTCGGACGTTTCTCGCCAAGCTCTTTAATTGCACATTTGAGATAGCCAATTCAGTTCATCGCAAAAATGGCTTAAAATATTTAAAGTCACCAAAGGGTTCCGATACTTAAGCTGTGCTTTTTGTATTTATTTATTTATAATACTGTCTATTAAAGACTTCTGTGGTCAAGAAATTTGGTAATTTGGTGTATAAATTGTTTGTGTGCATCCGGCACTTATTGTAACTACATTTCACAAAATTCGAAATCCCCCCCTCCCTTCTCGGAGTCGGAGGGCAAAAAACATGTGTAAAAACATGTTTTTCCGTTTGAATTCGCTTTGAATTATCTTAGAATGGCGAATTTTGGTGTGTGGATATTGATTAAGTGTACGCATTATGTACATTAGTGGGATTTTGCAAAACTTCGAACTCACCCGCTGAGGGTGGGGAAGTAAGAAGTGGGTAAGTTGTGCCGAAGACAGTGGGGACCCAGACTCCTCACATTGGGAGCGAGAAAACCTCTACCAATCACAGCGAGAACTTAGGTTATTAATAAAGATATGGCATTTTGACAACTCATTTAAGTTTAATGTCCAGCGAAGCGGGCGAAGCCTGCTAGTTAAATATAAAAATGTATGTCTGTGTTTGTTATTAGCATATCTCAAAATCAGATATTGAGAAAAAGTCGAAATTTGCCGTTCCAAATTTGTATAACAGGGTAATATTACAAGATACATTTTCCTGAAATCGGAAGAATGGTCTATGTACAGGGGAATATAAAATAATTTAAATACATTATGTCTATGGGTGGAATTTTTCTGTAGTAAATTCTAATATATATAGACTGCACTAAATAAAATAAAATTGACGGATAATTTTACATGCTCAGAAATATGTTTTCTATAGCATATATGGTATGAAAAGAATGTATCATTTGCTTAAAGAACCACACAAACAAATTCGAATATGTGAAAGTTTTTTCGTCAGTATCAGTTTCTTTTTAACTTATTTGTAATCGGGGAACCGGATTGGCCAAATGTTTTGCTAAATTCACCAAAAATATGCAAATGTTTCCAAGCATTTTAAATTGTATCACTTTTATGATTTAACATTAATGTTATTTTATTTATTGTATGCTATTAGTTTGTTTGGAACAGCTTTAGGACCTTGATGAAATTTTAAATTTGGCACCAAAGTAGCTCGGACTTTTCTCGACAAGATCGTTACATAAACAACTAATATACTGCTAAAACTGCGAGAAAGATTTGAATGTCGCCAAAACAGTCTTATACTAAAATTGTCCCATTTATGCTTCTCATTTCTTTGTCAAGTTGTATGATTAAATTAAAATTTTCTAAATTTTTGAATATCTGAATGTCTGTTTTATTATTAGCTCTTTGGAAGTTTCTTACATTTAACCATATCATAATTATTTTGGTGATTATTTTACATTTTAAATTTTTGCTAAATGCTGATGATTTAAGGGGACACTTTATTTATCGTCCACGGAAGCCAAAGTCAATGTTGTTCTACGGAGAATTTTGCCCCGTTATGACTCTAACTAATACATATTTTTAAATTCCGTTTTCACATTAAGAAAATTTACAACTATTAAACAGGTTATCGCTTTCTAAAAACTGATTTTTTAAATTTTTAACGTTTTATTTTGAGGTTCCTAAAATACGAATTTTCACAGTGTAAAATTTTACCTTTATGAGCATAACAATAAAATCTTTAAAAAAAAAAAAAAAAAAAAAAAAAAAAAATCAATTTTTAGAAAGCGATAAATTATTTAACAGTTGTGAATTTACTGAAAATAAAAACGGAATTCAAAAATATGTATTAGTTAATAAATTATAACAAAGCGATTTTCCCCAAAGAATAAAAGTGGCTTTGGCTTTCGGAGAGAATAAGTAGAGAGTTCCTTTAACGGAATATGATTCCGATTCCGTTAGTTCAAAATCTTCACTTAAAAAAATTGATATGATCAGGTTATTCGGAACAACTTCAGTATATCCTCACAACGATATTTGGCGATTTTTTGTTGGCGATTATGGCTAAATCATAAATCTAAAAATCATAAATAAAAAAATCTAAATCTAAATCATAAAACATAAAATCATAAATCCAAAATAAAACAACATATAGGCTGCCATATTATATCGCAAACAGTCCAGAACGACATCGTTATCGTTCAAAGCGGCGCCAAAGAAAAATCGCCAAATTCAGCTGTGGGGATATACTGAAGCTATACCGGTTATTCATATAATACCAATTCAAACGTAGGAATAGGTTATGAGAATCAGGTTTTAAATAAGGAAATGTTCCTGATTTCGTTGCATCGCATTTCGTTACATCTGTAATGGATACTTTCGTATTAACAAACATGCCAGCGATTTATCGTAAATATTAGTATTATGTTAATGTATTTATGTATACTTTATTATTTATATTTATGTATAGATATTTATAAATACTATCGGTGATCCCATGGAATTTATTGTATTATGTTAAATATAT
Organism: Salticus scenicus; assembly: GCA_963930645.1. Classification (NCBI taxonomy): domain Eukaryota; kingdom Metazoa; phylum Arthropoda; class Arachnida; order Araneae; family Salticidae; genus Salticus; species Salticus scenicus. The sequence continues at coordinate 31,662,368 of OZ005660.1, forward strand.
GTATATATATACAAATTTCTCGCCAATGACATAATACGAAAGTAACTTGTAAAGATATATTATATGGTTAAAATATAATCTACAGAAGCAATAATGTTAAATACTTGGCAATCGCCAGAAGGTTTATGGAATATCCTAGAATTTTTTAAAGGTGTTGTTACCTTCATATATATTTTATTACGTGTTATGGAGTGTTACAATAACATAGGATATGTGTCATACTGACGATTTTTAAAAATCTCGTCAGACAGGAACAGAAAGAACCCAGTTTTAGTATAGAAACCTCTTGGCGACTGCTAATTTTTTTTTGACATTTTATCAGGGAATTAAACACATCAAAATCTCGTTTTCAGAAAAGGGTGCCATGAATTCCACTCCATTGCTAATATGTTGCCAAAGAATCCAGAACAACATCGTTGTCCCAGTTGTACACTTTTCCGTTTGTGAACTATCACTTAGCGATTTATAGCGTTTCGGAGTTGTTTTGCATCTCTCGCTCTTGGCGAAAAAGGAAGACCAACAAATTATCTGCCTAACATATTTAGTTCCTCGCAAAAATCATGGTTATTTTAATGAGGTATATTACACTGAAAAAAATAATAACCGGGCATAGATTTGATATCTGTCGTGCTTGGCGACTTTTGTATTTGGTGATCGAAAACGTAATACTAAAATATACATTTCGGATGTATATTTTTGTAATATATGTTGTACAAAATATTGTTTCATATTATTAATTACTCTATTATCGTACGTTATTAAAATAACCGTGATTTTTGAAAGGTATTGAATATGTCCGCTAAATAACTTGGCGATATTTTCTTTTTTGCCAAGAGCGACAGATATCAAATCTGTATATAAGGTAAACAAATGCATGTAAGGTAAACAAATAACGGAACAACTATAGTATTTCCCCACAGCTGAATTTGGCGATTTATTTTTGGCGATTATGGCTAAATTATAAATCTAAAAATCATAAATCATATATCATAAATGATAAAATCATAAGCTAAATTATAAATCATAAATCATAAATCCAAAATAAATAGCATGCAGGCTGCCATATTATATCGCAAACAGTCCAGAAAGACATCGTTAGCGTTCAAATCGGCGCCAAAGAAAAATCGCCAAATTCAGCTGTGGTGAAATACTATAGTTGTACCCAAATAACATGGATAAACAAAAATTATCGAGAATTACTAGTCTATATTATTCTAGATGGTAAAACAATAATATGAATATTATTAACCCTTTGGTACAAGTACTGGTAAAGTACTTTTAGTACTATTGGTAGAAATTCTCGCTTGATTTCCTAGAATTTGGACATAATCCAAGGTTATAATTGCTAAAACTCGCCTCTTGAATTCGAATTTGTTTGCAGAGATTTTTAAGTAAGTTTGACACCGATAATATAGGAAAATAATCTAGAATTCTAATAAGGGTTTTTAGAGCTCATTAGCAAATGGAACTAGAATGTATAAGGAGGACATGGAACTATTTTTACTAGAGATACAATTTAGTTTCTAGATCTTCTAGTCACAGAATTTTTTCAGCGTATTATGAGAGCAATCAAGAAGGATCTTGTGTAGAATTAGCGACGGTTGCCAAATGAGCGATAAGCGCGCCAAATGTGGTGCTTTTTTTCTTGCCAAATTGCATACGAGGAAAACTACACGACGTCCTGTTCGCGTCGTTGAAACTTGAAATTGCGCCAATGCCATCGCTCATTCTACACCAGTCCCATCAAGAATATGAAACAATACTTGGTACAAAATATATTACGAAAATATACATTTGATGTGTATTTGCCAAATAGTGTGAAGGTCTTCAAACGACAAAATGGTAGAACTATAGTATTTCCCCACAGCTGAATTTGGCAATTTTTCTTTGGCGCCGATTTGAACGATAACGATGTCGTTCTGAACTGTTTGCGATATAATATGGCAGCATGCATGCTATTTATTTTGGATTTAGGATTTTATGATTTATAATTTAGCTTATGATTTTATCATTTATGCTATATGGTTTATGGTTTTTAGTCATAATCGCCAAAAATAAATCGCCAAATTCAGCTGTGGGGAAATACTATAGTTGTTCTTTTTATTTATTTATTTATTTATGTTTATAACGAAAAATTTTACGAATGATAAAACACGTCTACTAAAATGCACCAATATTTTTTTCTTCTGCAAAAATAGCAAACACTAAAGGGGGGAAATTGCAAAAAAAAGCTTACAACTCGTGATAATGGCGATCACATCTAATCCATTATTACATAATAGGGCACTCCGGGAATAGCAAACACTAAAGGGGGGAAATTGCAAAAAAAAGCTTACAACTCATGATAATGGCGATCACATCTAATCCATTCTTGCATAATAGGGCACTCCTGGCATAGTCCAGATCTTACAGCAAGATTACTTTCGGATTTCCAGAGAATATCACTGACGCTTCTATTTAGAATTTTTCTTTCGTTGAATACATCCGCAACCACATTTTCCAATGAGAATTCTTCAGTATAATCATAATTTTCCCTTATGCTTAATGTAGGCTGGAAAATATAAGTTTCTACTTCTGACTTGAAATGAACTTTCTTAGATTTTTTTCGGGCAGGTTTCAAAGGTTTGGTGGAAGTATTTTTATCTTGATCCAATCCTGATTTTTCTGTGTCTTCATCAACGACAAATGAAGCATTGTTTTTTAAATCTATTTTCTCCGTTTCTTTACAACAACTATTTTTCTCAGAATTTTCATTATCAATAAGAGGTGTTAATTCGTCTTTGTCTAAAATGTTACGCGATACTTCTGTCTTAGTAGTTGTACCTATAGAAGGATAATTTATGCTTCCATCGATTTCTTTTGGACTTATTTTTCCTGGATCTCCTGAATCCAAACTGGAGTATTCAGATATGTTTTCTGTACTTAATGCCATTGTGATTTATCATTAATATTTAGCACCAAAAATCTTCATCAATTTTATCGATTTATTCTGCGAAAATTAGCCCTTTAACACTTGAAGACAAACTATGATTGTGTGTATCTTTATTCAAATCACAGATAGAAGCAAATTTTTAATCATAATCAGAATTTTCAAATTTTTTACACAGTAAATTATAATAATCCTTAACTGAAAGACGATATTTTCCATCCCGCGAATTTTAATAGGATAATTTTGTACATTGAGTTTAATCAACACGCGAACAAAATAAATATTTGGCAAAAGTTGTGTCACATTGACAAATTGACATGTTCGTTAACATTTTATTTATTTTCGGTAAAATAAAGTGCGGAGTGAGGAATCGATGGAAATGATTTCATATTAACGATATTAACAAATCGTTGTAAATAATTCAGATTTTTTACAATCAAACTAGTTTATACTTCCTCCTACATTCAATAGAAAAAAGTATGTTGTGGCCACCACAAGACTTTCTTCTATATTTTCCTATATTCACTCAGTAACAATAAAAAAAAAAAAAAATACAATTTTTTTTTCTAAGGTTTTTTTTTTTTTTTTTTTTGTTAAAAGTAAAAAAAATCGATAAATTTGTTTTTAATTTCCACAGATTTATAGTTCAACCATTCGTTTTAAAGGTATTGACGAGACCTTTCGAAAGATACCCATCTTGAAAGTTAACCTCTTGTACTTGTACTTGGAAGCGATGCCCTCACATGCACAGAATTTTTTTCCTAGTTAACTATACTACTATTATCAATAATTTATATTAATTTTACAATCACAAGTCAAAAATAACTCTCATTATGTACATTTATACGAAATTTTGTCCTACACTGCCATGTTAAAAGTTTACAAAAAATGTGATCACAGCGCCACCTGTTGAGCGATTGATCCCCAAATCTAATCAGCACCAGTTTATGTCAGGGTGCAAATAAATACAAAGTTTGGTTATATTTCATTCATTGGTTCGTGAGATACAGCCTCCACAAAAAACGTGATACACACAGACAGACAGACATTTTCTAAAAACTATCAATTCGTGTTCAGGACATCCCAAAACGTGTAAATCCATCAAAAAACGGAGGTCGAAAATTTTCACGAATCCAATACTTTCTCCATATTACACACAGAAGAAAGTAAAAAGTATTGGATTTATAAAAAAATTCGATTTCCAGTTTTCGTTGGATTTACACGTTTTCAGAGGTTCAAAATACGATTTGACTTTTAGAAAATGTCTGTCTGTGTCTCTGTGTCTGTGAGAAAAATATTGTTTCAACTGTATTTCAGGAACTATACCGTTCAGAATTACATATAAATTTATAAGTAGTTTCATTTCAGGTTCTATAGCATATAATCGAACAAAACTTGATATGTTATGTTAGAAAGCCATTATGAGGCATTATGCGGATTCAATTTAAATGCATATCGGACGATAGATAGTTATGCTATACTGCAAATTTCTCCGAGAACGGGCAGGATACTGGGCTGCACAGTAAAAATTCCTTTCCGTTGGACACTTCGTGTAATAGTACTTCTCTGAGATTCTCATAAGGAAACTTTTACGGTAGAAAATCTTAAAAAAAAAAAAAAAAAAAAAAATGTCAAAGTCAGAGAACATCCACCCTATTGCCCTTATCCCTCTATTTGTGATTTTTGACTATATTTTTGCCTCAAGAAAAATTTACATAGTCGTTGTTTCCATTCCGAAGATGAGATTGATGAAGCTACACAAGAATATTTTTTATAAATTCCGAGAAGTGGATGGTTTGAAGTATTTAATATTTGGAATATTGGCCTACAAAAATGCATTAATGTTGGCAGGCACAACATTCAACTTTAAACTCTAATAAGATTTGGTAAGTTTTCACTTGTACCATTTCGCCGTATCTCAAAAATTTCAAAGTGACCCTCATATATACAGTGCGGGCAAAAAAAACTTTAAACTTGATTGGAAAAAAACAAAAATCTTTTCATGTCAGTTGCCGTTCCCGCCATAAAAATGTGTCGAACCCCAGTGATGACCTGTAGCATTTGTCGGTCACAGACGACCTTTCTCTATCCTATTAACACTCCGTTCGCCTCGTGGACTTTTAGAGTAAGGCTGTATGCTCTTTGCTCCCTCTGGCCAATATTTCGATTCTTTGTCAAAGTTTGAAAATCTACATAGGTATTCTCACTCCACACAATGGGTCAAAAAAACCTTAAAATGGAAGAGAAATCTCATGCTTTGACTTTGCTAGAGAAGGGAATCTCTCTGATTGATGTTGTTAGAGATCTGGCAGATCATTCTAGATGTAGTCAGATGTAGAAAATCTTTACAAGGTCACTAAAATGTAAACGTTTAAGACAGTATCTTAACATTCTAGTCGTTTATTGTAAATATCACATTTGAGTCAGTATTTTGTCATCTCATCTTTACATTTTATTACCAACTGCAGCCATTTAGGCACGGATCTCTGGCTACATTTGCCAGATGGCTACAACTGGCTACATCTAGAATGATCTCCCAGATCTCTGGCTATATCAGTCACAGAGATTCCCTTCTCTAGCAGAGTCAAGGCATGAGATTTATCTTCTATTTTAATCCGACCCATCGTGTGGAGTGGGAATACTGATGCAGGTTCTGAAACTTTTAACAAATGAACGAAATACTGGCTGTCGGAAGCAAAGAGCATACAGACTGACTCTAAAAGTCCACGAGGCGAACTGAGTGTTGATAGGATAGGGAAAGGATGTCTGTGATCGACTAACACCTCGTGCCATCACTAGGGTTCGACACAATTTTTTGGCGGGAACGGCAACTGACATGAAAAGTTTATTCTTGTCGCTCTTGTATAATTTTTTTTTTTTTTTTTTTTTTTTTTTTTTTTGCCGGCACTGTACTTACAAAAAAAAAAAAAAAAAAAAAAAAAAATTATCGGCGTTTCGACCGTTACATTATTCGGCCATCACATTTCTTACCTTAAACTAGTTGGCATAGGTGGACTCTGCTCAGTTCCCCATCATATTTATGTTCTCATAAATTTCTAGTGCGAGCCATATTATTATCGTGTTAAAAGAAATGAATTTGACCAAAGCTTGATACAGTGACAGAATGAAATCTCCGCCTAATAGGCTATCCACCGTTCACTTCGATATATTTATCTTATTCTAATCTGTTAATTAATTTTGTCTTGTTTAGTTTTCATGCTACTATTTCCAATGCAATAATCCTCAAAATTCATATTTATATGAAAAATTTACAATTTCGTTATGTTGATAAAATCGTAAATTACGAATAATTTACGAAATTTTCCTATTAGAATATTTGTATTCAATCATGTTCAAACAAATATCATAAATGTAATTTTGAAGTTGTCTAATGTATTTGTGATCCTCAAACTGGAAGTTTATGCTCAATTTTGCCTTATTCTGACATGTTAAGGAAATCGTAAATTCCAAATAACTTACGAATTTTTTAAATTGCAAAATTCATAGTCTATGATATTCATGCCAGTATCCAAAATAATATTTAACTAGTTGGAATAGGTGGACTCTGCTCAGTTCCCCATCATATATATGTTCTCATAAATTTCTCGTGCGAGACATATTATAATCATGTTAAAAGAAATGAATTTGACCAAAGCTTGAAAGAGTGACAGAATGAAATCCCCGCCTAATAGGCTATCCACCGTTCACTTCGATATATTTATCCTATTCTAATATATTAATGTATTTTATCAGGGTCGATTCCGTTGTTTAGTTTTCATGCTACTGTTTCCAATGCAATAATCCTCAAAATTCATATTTATATGAAAAATTTACAATTTCGCTATGTTGATAAAATCGCAAATTACGAATAATTTACGAAATTTTCATATTAGAATATTTGTATTCAATCATGTTCAAACAAATATCATGAATGTAATTTTGAAGTTGTCTAATGTATTTATGATCCTCAAAATGGAATTTATGCTCAATTTTGCCTTAATCTGATATGTTAAGTAAATCGTAAATTCCAAATAACTTACGAATTTTAGTTCCCCATCATACTATAGGTATGGGGAACTTATGAAATCGTGAAAAATTTCGACCTAGGTTTTTTGACTTTTTTATACGTTTTCAGTGTGAGGAATCCGAAAATGACAAAATTTGTATGGTGTCTGTCTGTAGGGTGTCTGTTAGTGCATTAGTCCGTTAGTGTGTTAGTGCGTTAGTCCGTTAGTTTGTTAGTCTGTTAACACAATATCTCACGAACAAATGATCGCAGAGAGGTCAGATCAGTTTTAAAATATTACTTTCGATACTGGCAAGAACCCTATTCATTTGCAACAGTCGAATTAAAAAACTTCGTAAGTTTTGAGAAATTTACGATTTTCTTAACATGGGAGAATAGGACGAAAATTCACTTAAACGTGCATTAAATGGAAACTTTTTACTGTAAAAATGTCAGACCAGTTTTAAAATATCAGTTTTGATGCCGGAATGAACATCGATAACTATAAATATGCTACTTTGAAAATTTGCCAGTGTCCTAAATAATATTTCAAAAGTAGTCTGACATCTTTACAATGAAAATATCGCTCAAATTGACGTTTATGTGAAATTTTGCCCTATACTGCCATGTTAAGAAATTCGTAAATTTCCAATAACTTGCGAAATTTTCAAAGTAGCATATTTATAGTTACTGATGTTCATTTCGATATTTTAAAACTGGTCTGACATTTTTACAGTAAAAAGTTTCCATTTAATGCACGTTTAAGTGAATTTTTGTCCTATTCTCCCATGTTAAGAAAATCGTAAATTTCTAATAACTTACGAAGTTTTTTATTTCGAATGTTCCTAATAAATAGGGTTCTTGCCAGTATCGAAAGTAATATTTTAAAACTGATCTGACCTCTCTGCGATTATTTGTTCGTGAGATATCGTGTAAACAGAATAACAAAGTAACAGACTAACGGACTGACCCACTAACAGACACCCTACAGGCAGACACCATACAAATTTTGTCACTTTCGGATTCCTCACACCTGAAACGTATAAAAAAGTCAAAAAACCGAGTTCGAAATTTTTCACGATTACCTAAATTCCCCATACCTATAGTATGATGGGGAACTAAAAAATGGTTTGACATCTTTTCGATGCAAACTACCGGACTAACACACTACCGGACTATAACATACTAACGGACTGACACACTAACAGACACCCTACAGACAGACACTATACAAATTTTGTCATTTTCGGATTTCTCACACCTAAAAACGTATAAAAAAGTAAAAAAACCGAGGTCGAAATTTTTCACGATTACCTAAGTTCCCCATACCCATAGTATGATGGGGAACTAATTTTCACGATTACCTAAATTCCCCATACCTATTGTATGATGGGGAACTAAACTAGTTGGCATAGGTGGACTCTGCTGAGTTCCCCATCATATTTATGTTCTTATAAATTTCTAGTGCGAGACATATTATAATCATGTTAAAAGAAATGAATATGACCAAAGCTTGATACAGTGACAGAATGAAATACCCGCCTAATAGGCTATCCACCGTTCACTTCGATATATTTACCTCATTCTAATCTATGAATTTATTTTATCAGGGTCGATTCCGTTGTTTAGTTTTTATGCTACTGTTTCCAATGCAATAATCCTCAAAATTCATATTTATATGAAAAATTTACAATTTCGATATGTTGATAAAATCGTAAATTACGAATAATTTACGAAAGTTTTTTATTAGAATATTTGTATTCAATCATGTTCAAACAAATATCATGAATGTAATTTTGAAGTTGTTTAATGTATTTATGATCCTCAAAATGGAAGTTTATGCTCAATTTTGCCATATTCTGACATGTTAAATAAAGCGTAAATTCCAAATAACTTACGAATTTTTTAAATTGAAAAAATCATAGTCTATGATATTCATGGCAGTATCCTAAATAATATTTCGAAAGTGGTTTGACATCTTTACGATGAAAATATCCCTCAAGATTGACGTTTATGTGAGATTTTGTTCTATTCTTCCATGTTAAGAAATTCGTAAATTTCCAATAACTTACGAAATTTTTATATTCGAAAGTTCATAGTCATTAATATTCATGCCAGTGTCCTAAATAATATTTCAAAAGTAGTCTGACATCTTTACGATGAAAATATCTCTCAAAATTGATGTTTATTTGAAATTTTGCCCTATACTGCCATGTTATGAAATTCGTAAATTTCCAATAACTTGCGAAATTTTCAAAGTAGCATATTTATAGTTACTAATGTTCATTCCGGCATCAAAACCGATATTTTAAAACTGGTTTGACATTTTCACAGTAAAAAATTTCCATTTAATGCACGTTTAAGTGAATTTTTGTCCTATTCTCCCATGTTAAGAAAATCGTAAATTTCTCATAACTTACGAAGTTTTTTAGTTCGAATGTTGCAAATGAATAGGATTCTTGCCAGTATCGAAAATAATATTTTGAAACTGATCTGACCTCTCTGCGATCATTTGTTCGTGATATATCGTGTTAACAGACTAACAAACTAACGGACTAACACACTGACCCACTGACCCACTAACAGACACCATACAAATTTTGTCATTTTCGGATTCCTCACACCTGAAAACGTATAAAAAAGTCAAAAAACCGAGGTCGAAATTTTTCACGATTACCTAAGTTCCCCATACCTATAGTATGATGGGGAACTAAAAGTTGCATCGATTGAGAAGATATTTAACAAAAACGGATATAAATACTTAGAAAGGTTTAAAACTAGTTGGCAGAGGCGGACTCTACTTAGTTCCCCATCATATGTATGTTCTCATAAATTTCTTGTACAGGACTTATTATATACATGATAAGAGAGATGAATTTCACGAAACGCTTGACACAGTGACAGAACGAAATCCTCGCATAATAGGCTACCCACCATTCAGCTCGATATCTTATTCTAATCTATTAATTCATTTTATTGGGATCAATTTCGTAGTTTATTTTCATGCTACTTTCCAATGCAACTTTCCTAAAAATGCGTATTTTTATGAAATATCTCCCCATTTTGCTATGTTGATAAAATCTTAAATTTCGAATAACTTACGAAATTTTCCTATTAAAATATTTGTAATCAATCATGTTCATACAAGTATCATAAATGTTATTTTGAAATTGTCTGATATATTTATGATCCTCAAAATGGACGTTTATGCTCGATTTTGCCTTATTCTGCCATTTTAAGTAAATAGTAAATTCCAAATAACTTACGAATTTTTTAAATTGGAAAAATCATACTCTATGGCATTCATGTAAGTACCCTAAATAATATTTCGAAAGTGGTTTGACATCTTTACGAGGAAAATATCCCTCATGTGAAATCCCTTATGTGAAATTTTGCTCTATTCTGCCATGTTAAGAAATTCGTAAATTTCCAATAACTTACGAAATTTTTATATTGGAAAATTCATAGTCATTAATATTCATGCCAGTGTCCTAAATAATATTTCAAAAGTAGTCTGACATCTTTACGATGAAAATATCTCTCATAATTGACGTTTATGTGAAATTTTGCCCTATACTGCCATGTTAAGAAATTCGTAAATTTCCAATAACTTGCGAAATTTTCAAAGTAGCATATTTATTGTTACTGATGTTCATTCCGGCATCAAAACTAATATTTTAAAACTGGTCTGACATTTTTACAGTAAAAAGTTTCTATTTAATGCACGTTTAAGTGAATTTTTGTCCTATTCCCCCATGTTAAGAAAATCGTAAATTTCGAATAACTGCTGAAGTTTTTTAATTCGAATGTTGCAAATGAATAGGGTTCTTGCCAGTGTTGAAAGTAATATTTTAAAACTGATCTGACTCTCTGCGACAATTTGTTCTTGAGATATCGTGTACACAGACTAACAAACTAACGGACTAACACACTAACGCACTAACAGACTAACACACTAACAGACACCCTACAGACAGACACCATACAAATTTTGTCATTTTCGGATTCCTCACACCTGAAAACGTGTAAAAAAGTCAAAAAACCGAGGTCGAAAATTTTCACGATTTCCTAAGTTTTCCATACCTATAGTATGATGGGGAACTATAATGATTATAAAGATAGATAAAAATACTTAGATTACTTATTTATTACATTTTCCATTCAAATAATAGCCTTGTTTCGATTATTACTTTCGGACATAGCAAAAACACAAAATATTTACTTCTGTATGGCCTTATGTACAAGAAGCTTTGAACGAAAACTACGTTCTAATGAGTAAATGATCAAATAATCACTGCTTTCTTGTATTTTTTCGTTACTTTCCGTTAAAAACACCTGGAAGCAAGTTATATAACTTCTCTCTTGATGGTAAATTAAATGAGTTATTGTTTCAAAGGTCCGAAATTGACCCTTTCAGCCCAAGATAATAAAAAAATAAGATATTTATGTAAAGCTTTCACAATAAATGATACCAGTTCCTATCTTTAAACAGATTTAGAAACTCGATAATAAAAAAATCTGGACTGACTCCACTTTACTTTCCAAATATTAAGAAATTAGCTGTTGTTTAATTAAAATAACGAAAGAGAAGTTGTTAAATAAACAAAAGAGAAAATTATACGAGGGTATTATAATAGGGTAATAGGGTATTTGAATATTTTCCCCATATAGTATATTGCTTAATTTAACGCTATTACACTTCAACTAAGTTGAGTCCATAGATCATAATGATAAAGAATTTTTCATTGTATTATCCCTGTAAAAATATATAAATACTACATTTACCAAACTTTATACCATTCTTGTGACGGTAACCTATAACATATATATAAATTTTCAGCTCAATTAAATAAAGAATTTATACTTTAAACATTTTTGAGCCCATAGGATATAAAGAATTTTTCTTTGTGTCCCTGTAAAAAATTTTTCTTTGTGTCCCTGTAATTTTTTTTGTTTTATATTTGACCGCATCTCCTCGTGGAGGGCAGGCTCCTTCTCGTCACGAGAGGTATCAATGTTAACCGAATATTCTAAGGAAGACAAATTCAGTTGCTCACAAATTTCTAACGTCTTAATTAAAGAAGTTATTAGTTAAAAACGTCAGGTTTATAAAGATACTCTATTTACCACCTTAAAAAGTTTCTCTTATGGCGTTGTTTTTCTGTCATTAGGTCATTTTCCATGGGAAAATTAAAATGTGATCCATGGTGTAAAATAAAATAGAATAAATAAATAAAATAAAATAAATAAATGTCAATGTTGCTATTAGAAGGTAACAAAATTTTTTTTCGTCTACAAGTAAATAAAAAGTGTTATCTTAGATATTTTCAATAGAAAAATGAATTTAGGATTGTAATTATCGTCTGCAGATATCTCTCCCCCCCCCCCCCTACTTTTAGAAAAATAATTTTATTTCTGGTATTCTCTTATGTTATTTATAATTTTTTTATAAGTTCTTTTCTTTTCTTTTTTCATGGGGAATAATGAACTAATGCCAAGGCTGTATAATTGACTGCATTTCTTTTTGTCTTTAAAGTGTACTTCTTTTTTCTTTCTTTCTTTTTTTCTTTCTTTTTTTTTTTTTTTGCGTATTTTAAAATATTTCGGATATATGTTGGCATAAAAAAGTAGAGTCAAATTCAAATTCATTTATGAATCTTCTAATTTAGCATTGATAATTTTTTAACATTACAGAATTAGATATTTCTATGACACATTTCATATTTCTAATTAGGACAAGAAGAAAATGCATCATCTAAAACTTTTATAGAGAATCGAGTGCATTTTATTCTCCGTTATTTTAAGAAGTAGGTAGCAAAGAATTAAAAATTGAAGCTGTAGGAGATTTTTCAAATTAAAATAATAATATTAATAATAAACGTTTTTTCAGATATTTTCGAATGTTGAAAATTATTACCTAGATATACATTAGAAATATACATAGACTATTATATACTGCCCTAAATTAACTAAAAAATTCAATAGTAAAAAGTATATAGGTATTTAAAAAAAAATAATAATAAATAAAAACAGGTACTAGATACACATATATATACATAGTTTAACAAGCAATTTTATCAAAAAATTCATCGCCAAATAGCGACAAAAATTTAGAAGTGTCGCCAAGAGGGTCCTGTACTCAAGTTGTTGTGTACAGATATTACAAAATTCTTTCTATTCTAAAAAAAAAAAAGGAACAATGAGACATTAGTTCCCAACCCAGTTTTGGCGCTTTTCTTTTGGCAACCACGACGAATACCGTTTTCGGAAATGGTTGCAGTGAATTCCAAACGTAAGCAAGGCAAAAACGGGTTATTTAAAATTACGTCTGGTCTGTAACAGCGCAAAGAAAAAATAAAATAAAATAAAATAAATAAATAAAACGACCCTCGCCAAAAAAATGTGGGCTAACGTCTCAGTTGTAAAAAAAAAAAAAAAAAAACCGCAGATTTTAAGCAAAACATTTCATAAGGAAAAATAAATAAATAAATAAATGTAGTTTTAAGCATTATGTATTTGAATTTAACATTAAATATGCGTATTTCTATGACATTTTGCTGCTTTTGTCTTGTATTATTCACTATTAATATTTTTATTTGGTGAAAGGCACAGAAGCGAATAGGCGGACAGAGCCCCGCAGGGGTTCATAAGGCAAGCGGGTCAGGGAGAGCCTCTCTCGGGGGTTGGTGAGCGGAGCGAGCAGGAGGCAGAGTCCCATAGTGTATTAAATAAATATATAAAACTTCAGTTGTACCAGAAATGTTTTGCATGTATAGGTTTATTTTTCAAATTAAGTTTCTTATTTCAATTCTATTTATTCACGTGTAAATAAATATATTTATTTTTATGCCATAAAATATACCTTTTTTTCTTTTAAATTTTTCTTTTCTTTTCTTTCTTTCTTTATTTTTTGTATAAATAAAAGTTTCGTAATTATTTCAGCAAAGAGTAGAGTAGAGGACATTCATTGTGATGTGATGGAAAAAATGATGTATGTAGTGTGCCTATTAAAATCTCAAAAATTAAGTCCACATAAAAAAAAAAAAAATCGAGAATTCTGAAATTTTGATAAGATTAGGAAATTGAAATTTCTAACACCCACACCCATTCTTGAATATGTTTTTGGTAATGGTCGTTAAGCTGACTCTATTAACTGCAATTAGTGACAACAGATGGCAGCACCACAAATCTTAGGCTGTCTCTTGGGCATTGCTTAGCATCATGAAGATAGAGGGGCTTCTCTAGCTTCATGCTTAGCATAAATGCGTTCTAAAACCACCTAGAAACACCCCCACAGAGGGCATTTCACCCATGTCTAGGACCTGCATGTAGCTAATTGCCACAGACATTCAGAGCCTGATTATCCAAAAGGCTCAGGAAGCACAAGCTTCCCCTCTAAAATTTAACAGGGGCACCATAAGAATTAAAAACATGGTCTTGAATTTTTTGTGTCATATTTTCACACTGAGATTGAATTTTTTCTGTGAAAGGTTACCTAAAACAAGACAAAACACTCACTATTTCGGGAAAAATCTATTATTTAACCTAAAAAATCTGAATGTTCATAATTAAAAAGTTTTATGATTTTACTGTTCTGTGTAGAAACCCCCCAGATGTATGAAAAAAATAAAAATAAAATAATAATAATAAACACTATTTTTTGGTCTATAGCCTTTTTTTATTACAATCTGTAACAGGAAAACAAGATTTTCCGAAATGAAAGGGGGCCCCGAAATAATGCTGAGCTTCCCCTGGCTTCAAAGCTTAATCGGGCCCTGCAGACATTATCTTTTGGCCACTATTAAAAGAGTCTAGGATCGAAAGTTTTTGTAGAAAGTATAAAAAGAATTTCTTTGTATTTTAATTCTCCCGTATAACATATTGTTTTGGTCTCTGCTAGTGTACATTTGTGCCTAGGGAGTGTCTACACGTGGGACCTAGTACAGGGTGAGATGTTCAACGTATTTGACTGTGCAGTTCTTTTTAAGAAATCCTAGCCCACATTCCCACTCACTCCAATTTCGGATAAAACCACTAAATACTCGGAACGGCTAAGCTGAGGAGTTTAATCTGGATGAGGGTTCGAATGCGGCACCTCCTGCCTGTCAGCTGAGAGTGAAGAGTCTCTCAGACACTAGTAGGGATGTTCTTGTCAGATAAAGTTTTAACTTTCTGAAAAAATAAAAAATAAAAATAAATATATAAAAGTAATATTTAAAAACTCACTTCTAGTTTTGTGAAGTTTCCAAAATTGCACATATTTTACAAAGAAAAACAAAATGTTTATTCCTTGCAGAATAAGAGAAAGAATAAGAGAAAATTTTTAAAGAGTCCTCCGTCCTAAACTAAATTCTGCTTTTGTCAGAATTTCATCAAAATCATTTTTTTTTTTTTAAGAAAAAGAAAAGAAAAATTAATAATAATCAGTATCGTTACAAACGATATCGATTTTTTTTTTTTTTTTTTTTTTTTTTAAATAAATAAATATTTAATACGTACAGCGTTATATCAGGCATCGGTGGCTGACACTGAACTTTCCGTTTAGGCCACGTCAGCCACCGATGGCGGACAGTGTGAAGTATGATATAAAAGTAAAAAAATTACATTGCTTTAAGTAATTACTGAAGATTTATTTAAAGTTCACTTAATTTTTATTTATTATAAGATTATATTATTAAGGCATTTTAATGGATTTTATTGAAACATGGTAAACATAACGCGCTTCTAAGCAGCGCTCGTGGAATGAATGGGATTTCCTTAAGAATTCGCGTGGCGCTTTAAAGAAAAAAAATTTGTCGCAATTTACGTGAATTATATACACCATATATATATATATTAACATTTGCATGCATTTTTTTGGCAGTTTTTAAGTGCGCATAATCTGCTCTCTATCAATAATAATTTCCTATAGTGGATATGAAATTTATTAATGGTGGAAAATACAGTGGAACATTTCTTATCTTTATTTATTGACATAACCCATAAAAATAAATGATGATTATGGGTTATGTCAATTTAAAAAAAGAAAAAAAAAAAGTAAGAAACGTATAAATTTCAAATTTCTAGCTAGTCTGGAAGTTAGTTAAAAAATCCCTTTTCGGCAAGCTTAAAGGCAAAGGTAGATTCCTTTACGTTAACGTTACAATTGTAAAGAAATTTTACGTACGAATTACTAATTAGCCAATGGCTTTGTTCCCGCACAATGCATTATTTACATCGCTATTCTGTTTTCAAGAAATTTAATATTCAACTACAAAAGGGTTTTAGTCATTCTACTTAAAATTTTAGGCTAGATTTATTGGTCTGTAAATGTTTCAATTTTTTAAAATTCAAGCTCATAATCATTCAACAAATAGAAGTCTTAAAGATATATAATCCCAGCAATGGTGAATCCCGAAGAGGGCTATTGGGATACACCCTTCTCCCACCCAAGCTTAATCAAAATTATAATTTTTATTTAAAATCCATATAACTGTTATTCAATATCTTTCTTTTAAAAGAAAAAATAATAGAAACGTGAAAATGCACTTGTGATCTTACTATGGTCAAGCTCTGGTAAGCCTGGCGTTGCTATGGTCAAGTCAAATACAGATAAGTGGTAGCGATTTTTGGATAGCTATTTCATTGCAATTTTTATTGAATTATTGAAAGTTTTGTATTGTGTTTTTGTGATTCTTATTGTCACATGAGTAAAAATTGTAAAGTGAAACTGTTTTGGTTCACATAAGCTGGAACATTAACATTAACATTACTTAACATTGGACCATTTGGCACCGCTGAATTTCAATGCTAATTGTTATAAATTCAGTAAATTGTATGATTTGGCGAGATTTTGGTAACAAAATTTGCAACTTAGCAAGGAAATTTGGGATTTGGCGGTAAAAGTTGATAATTGACGACGAAATTTGTGACTTGGCGACAAAATTCGTTGTCTGGCGACAAAATTTGGCGAGCTTGGCGAAGGAGAAAGGCAGCTTTGGCGTCATTATATTTTCTTTCCACGCGAAAACCTCATATCTCTTCACAGACCAATATCTTGTTTCGACAAGATAAAAAGTCAAAGGAAGCTGTAACGTATTACTCTCAATCGTAAATTTTAAATTCTTGCCTAAACTGACATTTTAAACCATTTACCACACGCGATATTTGTATTAAGATTGACGTATTATTTAAATTTTATATTTTTAAATGATAAATTAAAGCGTTTAAGATGGTTTTTAACTAACACACTTTTATTAACTTGATTTGATGCAACTATTAATCTATGTATCGGAATTTTGCAATTCAATTTTCGGCAACTTCTTGTCGTCCGAAAAACCTGAAATTTTGCACACGACTTCATAATCAATGAGAATACTAGATACAAGTGTTTCCAGACACTTTTCCCATCAGGGGCAGGTTCCAGGGACAAAGAAAAAATCTATACTTATACAAAACTATCGTATGTGACACAGGATTTGGATGTATTTGTATAATGTCGAGTGGCAACAGTTAATATTTTTTAATAAAAACTTAAAAGTATGTAATAGTTTTCTAAAACATTTATTAGTTCACTTTTCAATAAAAGTGTCCCGTCAGGTTTTATAAATTTCATAAGAAAGAGGATAAAATATTTCTTACCCGACAGGTCTTGTTCTTTTTCGCCGGCTTATTCTAAGTAATCACAAAAGAGTTGAAATGAACACAGCTAAGTTTCACGACACAAACGTTTAATTAGACGCACTATTTACATTTTATGTACATAATTGTTTCATTAATATCTGCAGCTATCACAATATTTCATATTAGCTGCCAAGCATATTTAATATTAGCTGTCGAGCGTCAAAAGAACGCTCTTCCATATCCTTGCGGATTCACAATCCTTCTTTTACAACAGAAAAAACAAAACTGTTTATCATCAGCAAAAAACATGTTGCCAATCAATAAACATAAAAAAGGCAGACGATCTCCAGTGGAAGAACAGCCCGCCTCCTGACGGCAAGAATGGGTCATCCTCCCACCTTTGATTTTGGCAATCTTGTACAAAATCAAACTAAAAAAGAGAAAAAAGACATATTAATAAACATTACATCAAGCAAAAATGAAAAGGAACAGAGAGAAAAAAAAAATAATAAAATAAAAGTTCTATCAGTCAATTATAAATTCAGTCTATCTGGAGCTCTAATGGATCTACCCCTCCTGGTAAATCGTGGTTTTTCGTCAGGTATCTCAACAGATTTCTTGACATTCTTTGAAACAGTTCTAGACAGTTCAGAGGGATCAGGGCATCTTTTCGGTGTAGAACGAGTAGGTATCAAAGTTCCATTTGCAACATACTTTGCACGAAAATCACTAGATTCATCAGAAGAGATCTCTAACGGATAAAGTCTTTGAACTGGGCGTATCAAAAACCCATTTCCTGTCTTGATTTTTGCCACTCGAACTATTCCGTCTTTACCAGGATAAGTTTCCACAACTCTGGCTAATGGCCAGTTGATTCTTTTTTGATTATCATGACCGACGAGAACTATGTCTCCTACAGCAATTTTTTTGTCAGTCTTAGCGATACCCTTTGAATTTTTTAATTGTCCTAGATATTCAATTCTGAATCTTTTCCGTAAATCTTTCTTCAATTTTAGCAAATATCGAAGTCTTCTTTTTAAATTCACATTTTCGAAGTTATCTAGGTCAGGAAGACCAGTTTCTTTAATTCCTTGCAAAAACATGCTCGGAGTCAATGGAATTAAATCATCGGGATCCTCAGAAATAGTAGTTAATGGTCTGGAATTCATCAAACATTCGATATCACATATAATTGTGTAAAGTTCTTCAAAATCTAGAGCTGCTCGTCCTAATACTCTTCTCAAAATTTGCTTTGTACAGCCTATTAAGCGTTCCCACCAGCCACCCCACCATGGTGAAACTGGGGGGATAAACTTCCATATTATGTTCTGTACTAGGGCTTCCTTCCGTACTTTTGCAAGTATAGGATCAGTAAATAGCTTCGAAGCTCCTGAAAAATTTGTGCCTCGATCGCTGTATATTACAGAAGGTCGACCCCTTCTCGCAACAAATCTTCGCAGGGATTGCAAAAATGCTTCAGAGGATAATGATGTTAATAATTCAAGATGTACCGCTCTGTAAACAGCGCAGGTGTACAGCACAATCCAACATTTTTTACCATTTTTCAAGTACAAAGGTCCGGCTAAATCAACCCCGGTAATTTCAAAGATAGCAGCATCTCTGATCCTGTCTTCCGGCAAGGCGGTGATTTCAGGCTGAACAGAATTTACGGTGAAGCGTTTGCATCTTATACAACGTAAGGTAACTTGCCGTATGGACTTTCTGCACCTGAGAATCCAATATTTCTCTCGGAGATGGTTCATTAATATTTGTACTCCTGCGTGGTTTAAATCGCTATGTTTCCATTCTATCAATTTCTGCACGATGTAATGATTTCCTGGTAAAATGATAGGCAAACGAAAGTCTGTATTATCTTCACTTCTAAGTATAAGAGACTTTACCCTTAGAAGGCCATCTTTGTCAACGGTGGGATGAAGTTTTCGTAAACGATCATCTATTCCTTTAGGAAAGTCTTCCCTTTGAACCATCTTTAACAGGATTAATTCAGCATGTTTAAGTTCTTTATTTGTAAGATCCCCAGAATTTCGTTTAGAATGATTTCGAAGATTCGAGATGAATCTGTATATCCATGCCGTAACTCTTAATAATTTCACGTAAGACGAGTATCTCTCATAAAACTTCTCAGTAGTTTCAGTACTTAGAGCAGAAATGATCGACCTTTTTTTCTCTGAATTGACAATCTGTATTTCGGGTGAGATTTCTTGTCTCGGCCATTGACTCGTTGGTGTCTTCAAAAATTCCGGACCCTCCCACCAAAGGGATTTGAGTAAAGCATCAGCATTGCAACCTCTTGATGGAAGGTCAGCTGGATTTAAGTTACCCGGGACGTATCTCCAGTCGTTGGGATGACTCAAAGATCTTATTTCTCTGGTACGATTCAGCACAAATACTCCCCATGGTTCTTGATTTTTTATCCAGAACAATGCGTTCATGGAGTCAGACCAATAGAAAGTTTGAACTTGGCTGTCACAGAAGTCTCCTTTTATAGTATTCATTAATCTAACACCCAAACAACATGCTAATAATTCTAGTCTCGGTATGGAGACTGATTTCAAGGATGCTACTCGAGCACGAGCTTGAACCAATTGACATCTCACATGAAAATTATTTTCTTCTCTGATATATATACAAGTTGCATAAGCGTGGCTTGATGCATCACAAAACACATGGAATGACACATTTGTATTTAGAGCATGATTTTCTAATATCCTTCTAGGGATTCTAATGCCTTCCAAGCATTTTAATGCATTTTCCCATTTCAGAAATTTTTTCTCGATGTCATCTGGTAGCTTGGCATCCCAGGGCAGTTTCCTACGCCAACATTCTTGCATTATAATCTTTGCAATTAAAGTGACAGGACAGAGAAACCCAATGGGGTCAAAAATCTTACTTGCTAAGGACAGGATAAATCGCTTACTTAGATTTGCATTTTCGCACTCTTCAAACCTTAAACTACAGTATAGAGTATCTTCCAGAATATTCCAATTCAATCCCAAAACTGAGACAGTCTCTGGAAAATCTTCTTCAGGAATTCCGTACACACTTGGTGGTAGACCATTACCTATCCATCCTCTAAGATCAAAACATCCCGCTGACATGATTTCTTTAGATTGTGCCATAAAATTAACTACTTCTTCTTCGGAACTGCAACTTGTAACACAGTTGTCGACATACATAGAGTTTTTAAGTTTAGAAGCAGTCTCTTGCAAATAATCTGGAACATTACTTAGGTGGAAATTTAGAGTAGCTCCTAAAAGAAATGGGCTGCAGTTTACCCCAAATACTACTCGACGATGTCTGTAAATCTTCACTTTATTAGGATCACCGCCCTCCCACCACAGAAATCTTAGAAAATCACAATCTTCTTCATTTATTCTTATTTGTAGAAATGCTTTGCGAATGTCTGATACTATCCCATACTTGTTCAAACGAAATTTATTCAAAATGTTAGGAATCAACTCCATGTAGTTTGGACCTTTAGCTAGGCAATCGTTCAAAGAGTAACTGTTCTTTTCTTTTGCGGAAGCATCGAAAACAGGACGAATTGTTGTCGTTGAATGCTCTTTTATAACTGCTCTATGAGGCAGATGATGGCAATCTATCTTCTCGAATTCATCAGTATTTACTTCTTCAATTATTTCTTCACCAAGCCACTGACAAAAAACTTCTTCATAATCTTCAATAAGACCCTTATTCTTCAGAGTCCTCACAGTTGATTTTAGCCTTCGTTCAGCAATTGTTTTGTTATCTGGGAGTTCTTGGTGTCCTTCTATCCATGGTAATTTTACAACATAGCGTCCGTCATCATCTCTACTTAGAGTTTTCTCAAAATGATTTTTGGATGCTTCTTCAAGTTCTTCCTTTGACTGTTTCTCTGCAGGATCCTTAATTCCTAGGACATCTAGTTCCCACAGATCAGAAATTTTTACTTCTCTAGCTAACATCGAAGTGACTACAAGGTTTTCAGTATCTTCAGTAAACTTCTTAGTGCGTCCCATAACAGTCCAACCTAGCCTTGTTTCAATAGCGGTCAGGCCGGATTTCAGATTCTTCAGCTTTCCTGTCATTAATTTGCCAGCTACATCTGCACCTATAAGGAGCTCTATGGGGTTAAGGCAATCTTCTAAATATATCCCTGTACCTGATAAATCATCTTCACACAGTTCTTGAGTGACCGGTGGCATAGTAAAACAAATTGTAGGCTGACTCAAAACTTCAAAATTGCAACGATAAGTTTCGCTGACATCAGAAAGGTAAGCTTTGTAAACATTGTGTGTCAAAGTATTCGTGTTCGAACCACCAAATAAGGAATGCTTCAGTTTTTCTTTTCTTATTGGCTTGTATCCAATCTTTTTTGCAGTGTTTTCTAAGATATAAGACCTTTGGGAAGCGGAATCAATAATCGCCCGAATTTTTAAAATTCTGTTTTCACCTCTTAAATTAATCACGAGTGTCTGTAGCAAAACACTGGGAGTTGATGAAACATTTGATAATGTTGTATCTTGATCGGAAGCATTCTTGTCATTTTTAACCCTTTGTGCGTGCGCAGCTGATTTCGGATCATTCTTACAGAGAAGAGTATGGTGGGGTTTCCCACAAATCGCACAGTTACATCTACTTCTACACGAACTAGAAATGTGGTTCAATTTTAAACATTTAAAGCAGCCTCCCCGTTTCATAACATTTTGTTTTCTTTGATCATAAGTCAAGTTTGCTACTTTTCTACATTCCGCACTTAGATGTGGCTTATCGCAGAACACGCACTCTTGCTCTCGGTTTTGTTTACCTTGGGACGAGGTTAAAAGTTCCATACCTGTTGGAATAATTTTATTGTATGTTAGAAAATTTTTAGATTTCATTGTGTTAAATTTCTTGGGTTTGTTTTCAAAACCAAATCCACTTGTCGCTAAATTAATTTTTTCTTCACCTTGAATTTCATTACGTAAAAACTGCATTAAAGTTTCTAATTTATTAAAAGATTTATCTTCCGAACTAAGAGAAAGAGAATTCAAGTGTCTTTCCCAAATACGCAAAAGATCTATTGGTAAACAAGATTCAACTAATGGGTATAACATTGAGGCATATTTATCGCTTGTTACACCAAGCATTTTTAAAGATCGTAACTGTGTTTCTAATTTATCATAAAGCTTCACAATTGGTAATTTATGTTCCTGATTTACAGTATTACTTAGCACAAGGCTTAATAATTCCCTAACATAAACTTCAATTAGTACATCTTCCCTGCCAAATCTTGTATGTAAACAATCAACCGCTTGTGAATAGTTCTCAGCTGTTACGGGAAAAGATTCTACGACTTCTCTGGCTCTAGACCCCTTTTGAGTAGATTGAAGTAGATACTGAAATTTATCTACCTCCGAAATATTTGGATCTTCATGAATTTTCTTAAATAATCCCCAAAATGATAACCAGTCCTTTAAATTACCATCAAACTTTTGTAATTCAATTTTTGGTAACTTAAAACTTCTTTTAGAATTACTCTCGTTTTCAAGTACACTTGAATTTAAATACGAAGGTAAATTTATTCTACGTTCAAGTTTTGTTTTTAAATCAATATAAGTACTACTATAATTATCAGCACTTTCGATTTCGCTATCCAACATGGTCTGAGTACATTTTTCATCAACTTGTAAAATTTGAAGAATTTCTTTATCAAGCGTTTCAACTCTGGAATATTTTTCTTGTAACTGTGCTAAGAACCCAGCACAAGAATCGATGTCACAAGTTTCAGTTTCTAAAAGGTTTTTTACCTTTTCAGTAAATTTTGTAAAGGTACCTCGATAAGAACCGCGTAATTTAGTTGCGGCTTCCATAATTCAAATAAAGACTGATAAAATAATAAACAAACACTTCAAATCAAAGCTTCATAAAACGAGAACAAAAAATATTCCGAAATCGAAAGTAATTCTGGGAAGAAATTTTAGAATTCTAAATAATGTTTTGAGAACAAAAACATTCAATTTTCGAACACTTTGATTCAAAATAACAATTTTCATATAAAATAATAATCTTCTTTATTAAATCAAAATATGCAAAATCAATGTAAAATCAAAATATGCATTCATAGAATATGTATTAACATTTTCTTCAACATAAACAAATTCTTCATATTGTTCCAAATATCAAATGAGCAGTTCAAAAATAAACATACATTTTATGTTTTCAAAATTATTCTCAATAATACTTACAAAAAGTATTTCAAATTTTTAATGTTATCTTCTCATAAAAATGAGATCATTTTTCAATTAGAATAAATTATATTCTATTTCTATACTTTATTCATTAGAACAAATTAGAATTTATTACTTAGAACAAATTTTTCTACCGGCGTCCCTGTGAACGGGCGCCATTAAATGTCCCGTCAGGTTTTATAAATTTCATAAGAAAGAGGATAAAATATTTCTTACCCGACAGGTCTTGTTCTTTTTCGCCGGCTTATTCTAAGTAATCACAAAAGAGTCTAATTAAACGTTTGTGTCGTGAAACTTAGCTGTGTTCATTTCAACTCTTTTGTGATTACTTAGAATAAGCCGGCGAAAAAGAACAAGACCTGTCGGGTAAGAAATATTTTATCCTCTTTCTTATGAAATTTATAAAACCTGACGGGACAAAAAGAGTGTTCTTTAGTTTTTTAAAATAGTATAATTTTATTTATCAAAATAAGGGAATTCGAGTAATGAAATACTTTAAATTTAAGTTCTTATGAAAATAAACTTCAACGGAAAATTCATTAAAATCGTCCCTAGTTTATTTGTTAAAGGGATAATACCTAAATGTCCCCAAATTTATTACTTTTTCCATGATGCCAGTTTAATTCGTTTAGCATCGATTTACACGATTTTTTTTTTTTTTTAAACGATGACATTTATCTTTTACATTATAGCATCTGTGGCATAAAGCTAAGTCTAAATCTGCTTAGCCCTAAGATATGTTGATTTTATTTATTTATTTATTAACATTTATTTTATTTGTTTAAAATCACGGATAAAATTTTATTTCATTTTTCTCAGTGCATTGTTGTAATTGTGATGTCATATTTTCTGTTAAATAAAACTAAAAAAAAAAAAAAAAAAAAAAAAAAAAATGTGGAGTGACTCTTCTCGACTTTACGAACATTGAGTAATTGACAGTTTTGTAGATAAAGTAAAGAAAAAGGAGTTTTTAAACAAACAAAAGAGAGAATACCATAATAGAGTGCTTGAGTATTTTTCTCCATATAT
>OZ005660.1:31687363-31710363 GCA_963930645.1 Salticus scenicus
TACACGATGCTTTATTTAACGCTACTGAACTTTGAGCCCATAGATCATAATGATAAATAATTTTTCGTCGTGTCCCTGTAAAAACCTATAAATGCTAGATTCAACAAAATGCTAAAAGTTAGTGCAACAGTGATTTATAATATTTATATAGATTTTCCGCTCAATTGAATAAGGCGTTTAGATGCTATCACACTTTTAAAAATTTGGCCCCATAGGCCATAATGATAAAGACTTTTTCTTTGTGTCCCTGTAAAAAAAACTATAAGTGCTAGATTCTCCAACATCTATACCGATTGAGTATCTGTGACTATAATATGGGTATAAATTTTTTGCTCAATTCAATAAGGCATTTAGATGCTATCGCACTTTTAAGATTTTGGCCCCATAGGCAAAAATGATAAAGAATTTTCCTTTGTGTCCCTGTAAAAAAAAAACTATAAGTGCTAGATTCACCAAAATCAATAGGGTTCGTACTATGGTGACTTACAATATACGTACCAACTTTCAGCTTATTCGAACAAAGCGTTTAGACGCTAGCGTGTTCACTCACACACATACACACACACATACATACACACATACATACACACACACATACATATATCATCGCAAAAATAGTGAAAACGGACTCATTGGACCTCGAAACGTATAGAAACATCAAAATCTAAAATTCGGATTTTTGACATGATTACAATACTTTCCTCACTATAGTGTTCGGAAAGTTAAAAAAAAAAAAAAAAAAATGAAAATCTGACACTGACAGATTTTAATTTAGTGCCAGAGGCCTACTGCTAAAATTGTTAATATCGACAAATTCTTCTTTAGTTAATTCGTGACGATCTAAATTCCATGATAAAGTTTTCATTAAATCTAACCAATGTGTTTCAGCAGCAGATACTGTAACAAATAACGTTGGAAGTCCAGGCTGTCTTATAGCCGCAAAACAACGTTTTTTCTCTTTTTCCCAATGAGGGGGAGGTGCGCCTTGGGGGGGACTCATGTCAAAGGTGTGCCTTGGGGGGGGGACTCATGTCAAAGTTGTACCTTGGGGGGGGACTCATGTCAAAGTTGTGCCTTGGGGGGGACTCATGTCAAAGTTGTGCCTTGGGGGGGACTCATGTCAAAAGTGTGCCTTGGGGGGGGGACTCATGTCAAAGTTGTACCTTGGGGGGGACTCATGTCAAAGTTGGGCCTTGGGGGGACTCATGTCAAAGTTGTGCCTGGGGGGACTCATGTCAAAGTTGTGCCTTGGGGGGACTTCATTCAATAAATCCCCATTCAATAAATCGACTGAAATAGGCCCTTAGCACTATTAAGAGTGTATTATAAAAATTCGACAACGCTGTACCGACTGAAATAGGGGCACCTTGGGGGGGACTCATGTCAAAGTTGGGCCTTGGGGGGACTCATGTCAAAGGGTGGCCTGGGGGGGACTCATGTCAAAGTTGTGCCTTGGGGGGACTTCATTCAATAAATCCCCATTCAATAAACCGACTGAAATAGGCCCTTAGCACTATTAAGAGTGTATTATAAAAATTCGACAACGCTGTACCGACTGAAATAGGGGTACCTTGGGGGGGGGACTGACTCATGTCAAAGTTGGGCCTTGGGGGGACTTCATTCAATAAATCCCCATTCAATAAACCGACTGAAATAGGCCTCTAGCACTAATTAAGAGTGACGTATAAAAATTCGACAACTGTACCGACTGAAATAGGCCTCTAGCACTAAAAAAAAAAAAAAAAAAAAAAAATCAGATTATTATATCCGCGATTGTAATGAAATGCTCGCTCTCTAGTGGGTTAAGGTGAAATTACAATTAACATGCTTTATTCGGCTTTCATCAAGCCGTCATTGTTTGCCGATGTTTAGTTTCAGGTATATTTATTGAATAAAAATGAATAAATCCGGTAAAAAAGATAACACATACTGTTGTGTGCTACAGCGCAACTCCAAAGGATCAAGAAATCCGGAATTAAGCTTCCATTTATTTCCAAATGACAAATTTAAAATTTCAGTTTCTTCGGCTAATGGAAGTAAAGAATTAATCAGACGATTTGAAACTAATATTTGTTCCAACTTCAGTTAAAAATTACTTCCGATCAAACTTTGAATAAACTGAAATATTTCTTTCCAAAAGCAATCCATTTTCCATGATGTAATGGCGAAGAAATTGCAGTACGAATATTAAGTATAATAACAAAAAGAACAATAATAAATACACGTGGCTATTATATTTACTAACAACAAAAGCTGAAAAAGCGCCATCTATCGATCATTACAAACGCGGACTGTTTAAAAACATGATTAAAATTTTATTATAATTTCAGTAATCTTTTTTATTATGGTTTGCACGTGACATAAGCATCAGATTATAAATTTTTGCAATGGAAGCTATAGAAAATGTCGGCTTCATCACATGTGCTGAAAAATCACTTTTTAAGTTGTAAATTTTAAGCAATTGAAGTTATCGAAAAAGTTTAAATACAAAAGTTGTTCTTTAGGGTAAGGCGGTAATTCGCCTGATTTGAAGTATTTTCCTATTTTCAATATTAAAGAAATTATGGGCAAATGAAACTTTCCACCCCCCACCATTTCCACCCCCTTTGAGCTGGATACCCCATTTACGAACTCGACCGAGATTTTTACTGTTCCGACAACATATCCCGAGCTGGTTAAATTTAAATAAAAATTACTCCAGTTATCGTGTTCACAACTTAACATGGGAAAAAGCGTTATACATATACAGTTCCCGCCGCTTAATAAATTCACTGGTTAATAAAATCAGCCGCTTAACCTAATCAAATTGTCAGGATCGGAATCAAATAAATATAAATTACTTTTAAAACCGCCGTTTAATAAAATCAGCATCGCCGGTTAATAAACTCAAAAACAATCTCTTCATCAGCAAAAATGTGTATTTATGCACTTTTAAAACATTTTAATTTACAGGTTTTTTTTTTTTTTTTTTTTTTTTTTTTTTTAATAAACATAAAACAAAGCACAAAAATATCTCTTGTTATCTCTCTTTGTCGAAAATTTTACACCTCCAGCAAAATAACAAAATAAACTCGCTTCCTCACTTGTCTTAGTAATAAATTCCAGGAATGTATTCTAAAAATCGAAATAATGAGTTACTGCTTTGATTTACTAGTGATTTTTTTTTCATTGTTAATTATTAAAAGGTAATTCTTAGTTCTCATTCTAAAATAACTAAGAAGCAAAAAAACTTTTGAAAATGTCTAATATTTAATTAATGTATAAATATTGACTAATTTTGTATGCACTGTGTGTTTATTAATTTTATATGGAATGTGTGTTTAATTTACTTATTTTGAATGAACAATTAATTAATTGTCGGTCGAAAATTAATTAATACTGTTTATTACTCTCATAAATAGCTAGCTTTTGAATTTTTTTTTTTTTAAATTCAAGCAAGTAATATCTTTTTCTTGAATGCAAGAACCTTCGCCGTATATAAAAATCAGCCGCTTAATAAAATCACTTTGCCTTAGAACGAATGTGATTTTAATAAGCGACGGGTACTGTATATATATATATATATATATATATATAAACTTTTGAACGAAGGGTGGTTTTGGGTTCTAGGGGTCATGATCGGTGAAGATATGAAGAAATTTTCCAGAAGTCGTGTCATGAGAACCATTGCAATAGGTAGATCTTCTATAAGGAATCTACCTAAAATCGATTGCAAGATTTGTACTATATAGGGAGATTGTGAACTAATAATAGGAATTGAATAATGGTTTTTAAGCATTTAAAGCAAAAGTATGAAAATACTTCTCAAATAGGCAAATGCATATGCTGATATGCAATTCCATATAATCAGCTCTTTCATTATCATGCTCATTATACATTGTAAAAAGAAAAAAAAAAAAATACTCTAATTTTTACAGCAGAATATGCTGGTAAAAATGAACTCCATGATATTGAACTAAAAAATTTTTGAAACAGATACTTCTGTGAAAAGAGTCTCTTTTTATATGCATTTTAGCTGTAAAAATAAGATTTTTTTTTAGTAAATTGATATTTGTATAATATGTATTAATATATGTATAATAAAGGAAAAGTTACATGTATTTTTAAATATCTGTTCATTTCTTGCACCAAGTATTTCGCAACGAAATTTAATTGCATAACATGACTCACTCATATATATAATTTCTTAATATAATATGTATAAATATGTATAATAAGTACAGAGAGAGAAAAGTTATATGTATTTTATTTTTGAAATATCTAATCATTTTTTGCATCGAATATTTCGCAATGAAATTTAATTGCACAACACAACTCGCTCATATATATATACATATAATTTCTTAATAAAATATATATTAATATGTACAATAAGTTATTTTTTAAATATCTCAACATTTTTTGCACCAAATATTACGCAATGAAATTTAATTACACAACACCACAACACAATTCCCTCATATATACATGCATATAATTTTGTAATTAAATATGTATATTATAAGTACAAATGTTATATATATTTTTTGCACAAAATATTGCGCAATGAAATTTAATTTCACAACGCAACTCACTCGTATATTATACATTTATATAATTTCTCAATACTTATGAAGTATTATTAATTTTCAAATTTACAATAAGCTTTAATGTACACAAACATCAAACCGTCTCAATTATATATATATTAAAAACAAAAACTATTTTATTTACGAGACAAAACTTTAGTTAAAATACATTTAAAAACATTTAAAATTTAGACATTTCGAAACCCGTCCAGGTTTCCTCATCAGTATCACTACAACATAATTTGCAAGCATTACATGAATACACAAGGAATTTATAGAAGTACTGAATATTGAGGAGCCAGTGCGCATGCTTCATTGATAGTGTAGAGATGGCTGGCAGTGTGCCGACTCTCAAGGAAAATACGTGATTTATAGTTATCATAGCCAGAATTTAGAACTTTAATATTATCGAATTCAGGAATATGATCGGTTTCTATTGAATATATTACAATTTTAGAATTTTGGTTGCAATTTTTATATAACCGTCTGGCCTCCTGTAGTCTAATTCTTGCCGTACGGCCAGTTTCACCTATATAAACATATTTACAGTTTTTACAAGGAATTAAATATATTACGCCAGTTAGATCCAAAGAAGGGGTTACAGGTTTAAAGTTAAAAAGAAAGTTTTTTACTTGTTTAATCTGCCGGAAAGCAGTATAAATATTATGTGGTTTAAGTAATTTAGAAATAAGTTCTGAAATATTTTAAGTTATTTTAATTACAGTAAGCTGTATGACAACATATATTGCATTCAGCAGAAAAATAATCATGCAAATGGGCGCATAATGAATCGTATGAAATATAATTAAAAATCATAGTATTAATATTATTATTATTATTTAATTATTTATTTTAAGCAAAAAATAATAATTTAATTTTATAAAAACTGTACAAAATTCACAAATTTGAATTTTTTTCCCTCCGTTTTTCCATATATATTACACAGTAAGTGTTGCAATGCTCTAAATTAATGAAATGAATGGCATTTGTTTATACATAACAATTCATTCATATATTAAACATTTATGTGATTTCTCAATATGTAGGAAATATCATTAATTTGTAAGTTTACGGAAAGCTGTGTGACAACATAGACTTCATTCAAGAGGAAAGTATTCTACTTAAAAAAACTTTTAAAATCCAAAATCTTAATGTATCATATCCCATAATTTTTTTCGAAGTTATGATTTTGCAAGTTTTTTTTGTATTAAGGTGAAATGATAAATTTAACCGATGCCTTGCTATGATTGGCCATTAGTTATTGCTCTGGTTGTGCTATCTATCGGTCATTACAAACGTAAATATGTAATTTTTTTTTTTTTTTTTTGTAAATAACTGCATAATTATTTTAGAATTATAAAAATATGCATATAATGTTGCTCCCTGCAAACAGTTTTTTAATTTTGAGTTTTATAAAATATTTTAAATATGTTTGTGTACTACTTTGTGAATTTATCGATGAGTTAATTTTTATAAAACATTTTTATGTTTGAATACTAAATTTTTGCCTTAAATTTCAGCATTCGAACATAAAAAAAGGCTTCTTAAAAAAACTCTTCAAAAATTCTTAGGATACTGTGCAGTCAACGAAAAATTTTCTTTTATCAATTGACATCTTTTCTACTAATTATCTGCAAAATTAACACTTCGGGGTATCGAACGCTCGACCACCGCGTTACTAATATGGCGCTCTAACCACCTGAGCCACGGAGAGACAAATTAAAAGCTTATATTTACCTTAAAATGGAGGCGCATTTTTTATTAGCTTGAGATTCACAGACATATCGTAGTGAATGACAGTAAGTACATAAGAATTTGGGGATAAGCATACAAATGGGCGCATAATAAACCGTTTAAAAATATAATGAAAAACGATAGTAGTAGTATTATTTATTTATATATTTTAAGCAAAAAATAATAATTTAATTTTATAAAAACTGTACAATATTTATAAGTTTGAAAGTGTATTTTTTTCTTCCCTTTTTCATGTATATTACACAATAAGTATTACAATGCTCTAAATTAATGAAATGAATGACAAACAAAAGTATATATATATATATATATATATATATATATATATATAAATTAT
Source organism: Salticus scenicus (assembly GCA_963930645.1). Lineage (NCBI taxonomy): Eukaryota > Metazoa > Arthropoda > Arachnida > Araneae > Salticidae > Salticus > Salticus scenicus. The sequence goes on from OZ005660.1 coordinate 31,694,024, forward strand.
GTATATATCGCCATCTAAGTTCATGTAAATCAGCTAGTTACTTATGGAGTTCATGATTAAAAACAATTGTATGTATACTTAAAAAAATAGCCACAAAATTACATAGTTTTTGTACATTGAATGCATAGAATTTTAATTATACAAAATAACTAACTGATATATTTTTAATTTGTGCAAAACATTTTGAAAACGAAAGCGGCAGAGTTAGAATAGATATTTTCACCAGCACAGCAAATATACATGCATATTGCATAGTTGCCAAGTCTCTCGTTTTTCAAGGGAAACGTCACACCGGAAAATTTTTATGGCTGTTTTCGCTAATATTAATCGTCGAAAATATATATAACATATTCCATTTTAAAATACTGGTGTCAGTTCTGATTTAAAAGTTAAACATGTTGGCAAGTCTGACATTGTTAGTTTTACATATATTTAAATAAAAATTTGCATAATATCTGTAAAAATATATGATACATGTACAGAATTCATAAATTTAAAAGTTTTTTTTTTTTTTTTTTTTTTTTTTTTTTCAATAAGTATTTTACAATATTTTTGCTGAAAAGTTTAATTAATTAATAATGAATTTACAGAAAGTACACTGAAGAAACATTTTCAAAAATTTCTATACATGTCTTAAAAATCATGTAAGAAAAAGGTTTTTTAAAATCAACCATGTCAAATGATAAAATTAATGGATAGCATGGGAAACTATAGTATTTAAATTTACTTTGTTATATAAGCTATTATAATTTTCAGAGAATTCAGAGAGCGTAAATTTTACACAAGCACTAATTTCCTGTTGTATAGTAAAAATAAATAAATAAATAACAATAAAAAATAAAAATAAATAAATAAATAAATAAAAAGGCACCCCTGATTTATTTTCGGGCAAATCATCCTATAAATATGCGGCAAATTCATCGATTATTAATGTCTAGTTTATAATAGGATATTTAAATTTCGCTAAGGGGGTAGTTTACATATTAAAGCTTGAGCAAACTTCATATTTTCAAACAGCAATACCTATTTTTACTATTTTTTCGGGGCCCGGGGGGGGGGGGTATTTAGATCAAATAAGCCCAAAAATGGTATAGTTTATATATTTATCTGAAATTTCCATAGAGTTATAAGCTGTCAAAATATGTGAATGTGAATGTTAAATGAATGTGACAAACATTATGTTTTCATATCTTCCCGAAAAATTATTATATTAAAATTTCACTTTTCTAATGCGTTAGAATGAAATAGCTCAAACATGTTCCATGCATAATTTTAATTAAAAGACATATTTTTACTTATGAAAAATAATTATAATTTCATATTTCAGAAAATTGTGAATTATGATCTATATTAAATTTTGCACGAATGCATGTAATAGGCATAATAAATAATAGAGAGTTTTCAAATTTACAACTCATTCCTATTACTATGTTTCGAGTTACAGTGATGTTTCTTACTAATGGACCAGTGATGCCAGATGGTCGAAAATTATTTCCCCAAACAGGTCTTCAAATTTCCCCAAATCAGGGGGCTTTTTCGAAAAAATCCCCAACTCGATTTCTACTAAAAAGGGAAAATAAAATTTTTTCAAGAAAAAATATCAAGCAGATTTAAGTGGATTTAAGCTCAGATTTTTCCCCAAATAAAGGAAATTTTTGAAAAAAAATCCCCAAATAACAATAAAGTTATTGAAAATCCCTGGTCGTAGGGATAAATAAATCATTACGTTGCCAACATTGACAGAAAGGTGAAAAACTTCCCAGATTTGTCCCCAAAAATTTTAGAATTCCCCAAAAAAGTCCCCACAAACATTTGGTCCCCAAAATTGTCCCCAGAAGCCTCAAAAATCCCCCAAAATGGGGACAAAATCCCCAATCTGGCATCACTGTAATGGACTCTTCTCAGCGTCGTCTGTTCAATCGTCTGTGATAGTGAAAAACAAAGAATCGAATTCTGAGAATCGAATTCAATTAAATATTGTTCTTAAGAACAAAAGTGTTAATATTTAATATAAAATAAAATAAAAGTAATACTGTGCATTTGTAAACAGTAGAAAAATTATATTTCTAAATTTAATAATTTAAAAAAAAACACTCTATGTGTTTATTTATTTTCACCTATAAGAGTCGATTTTTGCATGTTGTAGTGTAACAATACTTGCCAACTAATTTTAATGAAAAAAGGGAAGATTTTTGTTGAAAAACCAGAAGATTTCATAAAAAAAGGGAAGATTTTTTCCTTTCTTTGATGTATTAAACAGTACAGTTTTACAATTTTAATGTTTTTACGCAATCTATAAATATGTTTTACTATAGATTGATTATACTCAGGGGTGGCGCCAGCTAGGGGGCCGGGGGGAGGGGGGCACAGTCGGGGGAGTCTATGACCCCCCATCAGGGCATTCTCCTAAAATCTCTCGGGGGAACAAGTACAAAATTTTCAGTTTTTCTACTTTTAGCAGCATTTTTCTTTCCTTTTACAAATTTGGAGCAATATTCAATAAAAGAAAGCATTGGATTCGGAAAAATTTTCAGCTTCCAAGTATTCCATGAATATACACGTTTTGAGAGGTCCAGAACACGTTTTTACCACGATATTTTTAGAAAATGTCTGTCTGTGGCACGATGATCTCCAACACCACGAGGAGTACTAACAAATGGAATGGTACAAATATTAACAGAAATATTATTAACAGTATTGCAGTTTTTGATAAATACTCATATAATAAACTCTCTTTATGTAGTGCCCCCCTGTCAAGGAATTTCTGGTGCCACTACTGATTATACTAAATATATAAAAGTTTTAAATGTAGTTATACCTCTTCAACATATAAATATCTACAAAACAGAATCTGTAAGAGATTTATTTAGCAATAGACAAAAAAACTTAGTTAAGTTAAAGTATATAATAAAAAAGTAAATAAAATAAGAAAGAGAATTGATACTTAATAATATAGAAAGAAATGCACTCACTAAGCAGCTGTCAAATATTTTCTATTAAACATTTTTAGTTTCCATTAGCTGTTTCAACAGGGTTCACATTCAGATATGAAAAAAAAATTCCCTTGGAAATTTTCAGAAAAATATTAGTGACTTTTACAAGAAATATTCCTCTAGAGAGAAGAAAATACGTGTACTTCCACTGTATGATGTCATGTTACTGCCAATCATGATAGAAAATCAGGTAGAAATCATCGTTTACATGCATATTTTCACGATCCTTAATAATTTGAATTTTGATATGAAGCTAAACAAAAAAAAAGTCATTTGAGAGAAAGGTAATTTGTTTTTCCAGGTTTTATAATTGATTTTCCCTGACTTTTGATGAAAATCTTAATTTTCCCTGACTCCTTTTTTTTTTTTTTTTTAACAAAATCCTACTTCCCTGAGTATTCTAGGTTATTCCTGATGAGTATGAACCCTGTTCAAGCCTCCCCCCCCCCAAAAAAAAAAAATAAAATAAAATAAAATAAAAAAATATATATATATATATCATACATGCGGTTTTTAAAATTGGAAATTAGCTAAAAAAATTTCGCTAACATTGTTGGTTGGTTGATTAGTTAAATATTGTTAATGTAACTTTCAATAAATTGGCGACATAAATATTTATATGTATAATTTTTAACTACATTAAGCAATATCAGAATTTTTTCCTTAACATAATAATAATCTTATATATATTAATGTCAATGTCTGTGAATTTATTTGACTGAGTTTCACACCAAAACTGCTCGACGGATTTCGATGAAATTTGTAATGGAGATAGCTTATCCGCGTTTGTAATGATCGATAGATGGCTCTTTCTACACTGCAGTTGTTAGTAAATATAATAGCCACGTGTATTGTTCTTTCTGGTTGTTCTATCATTGTTTCAACGTGAAAGCTATCAGTGGTATGATAATTTCACCTTAGCCCACCAGAGGGCAAGTATTTCATTACAATCGCGGATACCCTAACTTACAAAGTTGGCTGCCTTTTATTCCAAAAAAAAACTTTGTTTTTGTTATTTTTATGCATAAAATAGCAATTTTGTAAGCTAATAACATAGAATAATAATTAGGAAGAAGGAGCATGCCAATACTCTTAATGCTTACAAACCCCTTCTAGTGAAATGCCAGCGAAAGCACCTTTTGCACCTCAAAACTTTAAAGAAGGGCCATAGAATAATAATAATATCACGCTGTTTGTTGTGGCAACACAACAGCTTATTAGAAATACTTATGCTCCTTCTTCCTTTATTATTATTCTATGGCTAATAACAGCAAAAAAATTAGCCATTTAAATTTTATAAATAATTTAATTGTTGCCAAAAAAAAAAAAAATACGAGTTTATTTTTTTTACAACAGGACAATAAATACATTTATCTAAACGTAAATAATAAAAAATAAAATAAAGAAATAAATTATACATCTCACAAAAATTGACGTCATTTTTAATTTAAAATTTCTTTTACACATTGATAAAGTGCTAATATAGTTCACGATGCTAATATATGTTGTACTAAAATCAGTTTTATTTATAGATCCTCCTGGGTGATTTTTTAAATTGTTGCGTTAAAGTACACCGAACATTTTTCGCCAAGAGGTTTAATTTAGCAACAGCGATTTTAATCTAGGTAGTTCAAGAAAAATATGAAAGAGATTTAATTTAGCAACAGCGATATTAATCTAGGTAGTTCAAGAAAAATGTAAAATTTATAAAATATTACAAAACGAAAAAAATAAACTGAAATAGTAGTCACATAAATTATCTATTTTTATCTGAATAGATAATTTTATAGAAAAAAAAAGTGCAGTTTTAAAAATAGAAAATTTATTTCATCAAGCACTATTTTAAACCTAAAAACCATTAATAAAATAAACAGAATATGAAGGGTTCTTATATGTTAACGAAAAGGTGTCCGATAAAACGCTTTCTATTTTTATGCAAGAAATTATACAAAAAAAAAAAAAAAAAAAAAAAAAAAAAATCGCTAATATGGCGACAAAAATTCAAAAACCGCCAAGGGAGAGATATAATAAAGTTGTGTAGCACGATAATGTTTAGTTATTTATTTATTTTTTATATACCTATCACTACGCTAATTTAACATACAAATAAATGAGCTGCTATGTGTGACTGCACTTGCCCGCTGTCGGGCAGAAATATTTGATTAATTCAAATTAATATTAAAATAACTAAATAAAGATATGTTTAATAGAAAGCATAGTCTTGGAGACAAACTTGGGGAGTGGGCGACCAAATTTGGTGAAAAATGGTAGTTTAGGGTTCCCGATGTTTCGAAGCTCTCCGACACACGGGAACATAAACCTTGAGCTTACCAAGGGATTCTCGATGGAGTCATCTCCAAGCCCCATCGCCAAAAGTTATAAGTAGGTGTGAGTTGATTTTTGCGAAAGAGTATGTAGTCACTGCGATCCAGAGTTATTCAGAGACCTATTCTGAGTCATTGCAATTTAGGGATTGAGCTCTAAGCAACTGGACATTTTTCGTGAGTGAGCGAAAATTTTTGCTCTGGTGTAGTTGATGTTATTTGCTTTACTCCTGTGGAACAAGTGACTATTTTTTGGAATGTTCCAGAACATTCATCGAATAATTACTAATACTGTACGAGTAACAGCTTCAACTGTTTCCAAAATATTCGAAGAATTAACACCAGCTATTGGACTGTTTTCGAAAATATTTATTTTAATAATAGTTTTGTTGTACAGAATCGAGAAGTTCAAAAAATGTTTGATATTGCCAAGGAGGTCCCATACTAAAGCTGTGACGAAAATAGTCGCCAATCGAAATATATTAAGTTGAAAAGAAATCATTTAAATATAGTGTCCAGCAAAGCGGGCAAAGCCTGCTAGTAATAATATAACTGCAATAACTTTTATATCCACATAAAGCCTTAATAAAATTCCATGCCAACAGAAAAACAAATTTTTTAAACAAATATAGAATATGATTTTTGTGTATGTACATTAATCATACATTACAAAAAAAAAAAAAAATGGCAGTAGCTATTTATCAGTTTCAAATGTACATAAAACCAACTGAGTATAAATTTTCTTAATTTGATTTGGGAAAAGTTTTAATACCTGAAAAAATTATTCTTCATTTTTTACTTTCTCTTGCCCTAGAGAGAGTATTGAGTAGAGAAAGTATTGTTTTTGGTTCAAATTTTCGAACGCGAGATTTTGTTATATTTACACGTTTTGAGGTGCCCTGAATACGAAAATCATGTTTTTAGCAAATGGTCTGTGTGTATGTCTGTGTGTCTGTCTGTGTGTCTGTCTGTTATCAGCATATCTCAAAAACAAATTATGGCAGAAAGTTCAAACTTGGTATTCTAAATATGTATCATATAGGGATGCTACAGTAAGCTTTTCGTTAAGATCAAGCAAATGGTTCGTGTACAGGGACAATCAAGAGAATTCTAATACATTACGTCTATGGGGGAAATTGCAGGAAAGTAGAGTTTAACGTCTATAGACTGAACTAAACCAATTGAAACGAATATATATTTTTTGTAATAGAGATAGTTAACTGGGAAAAAAAATTTGTGTATGTAGGAGTCTCGCCTCCCCCCCTGGGGGGAAGTCCCCCTTCGAGGGGAGTAAATTTTCATGATGGGTATCTTTCAAAAGAGCTCGCCAATACCTTTGAAACGAATGGTTGAACCATCGATATGCGATAATTTAAAACAAAGTTATCGATTTTTTTTTTCTTTTAACGAAAAAAAAAAAAAAAAAAAAAAAAAAAAAATCGTTTTTTTTTTTTTTTTTTTTTTTTTTTAATGGATTTTTTTTTTTTTTTTTTATATTTGGTGTTATACCACTTCTCTAATATGGAAATCGTCTGCATTATCATAAGAGATATTTTTTTTAAATAATAATTTTAATAAATAATTTTTTAAAAACAGAATTTTTTTTTAATAACCGAATTAAATTCTATGTAAATGTAGGTGCATTAATGAAACGGGGGGTTGAGGGGGGCGGTAGCCCCCCTCACACAGAACTAATTATCATATAAAACTCTTCAGAAGCCTAATATGAATTGTTTAACACAGGTTTACATAACAGTACTCGTTATCTTACCTTTTAATCTGCAACCTGCATTTATAGTGTTAAATTTCAGGGTAAGAGAAAGTCGTGTGAGTGACACACTAGATTATTTCCCATGTTTACACATTTGGTATAAATATGACAAACAAATATTTAATTTAATTGAGGAAGAATAAACAGATTCATTAGATTCATCAATAAAGGTCTAAAAATAATTACATACATCAGAAATATTGAGCACTTCCATTGCTTTATTGTTTCTAGAATTGATCATTGATCATAATCCGGGGGAAGGGGGCGGGGGAATACAAAAATAATTACAGAGTAAGAAATATTAATCTAAATATTAATCTAAAATAAATCTTTCACCTCTACTTCTAGAATCTAATGAAAGAAGTTTAAAATTAATATTTAATTTATTATCATTTATGTTGCAGATAGATAAAGATTAGGAAACAAAAGACTTCTGCAGAGCATTTGATTGCTGACCACTAGTTGGAGATAAATAAGGGGGGGGGGGCAAAAAATAATTACATCAACTTGAAATATTTAACAATTCTATTTCTTTACATGTTCTAGAATCTCATAAAGCAAGTTTGAAATGAATATTGACATTCATGTTATGGATGGAGAAAGATTGGGAATCGGGAGTTTTCGTAGAACATTTGGGATTTCTTTTTAAAACGAACGATATCCGCGACTTTTTTAAAAACGGAAGATTTCATCATCTGTCCGGAAGACCAGAAGATACGCTAAAAAACCGGAAGTCTTCCGCGAAAACTGGAAAAGTTGGCAAGTATGTGTAACTGTTACATTAACTAATCTAGCAATAAATAATAACTTGTTCTTGTGGAATGTTTATGGATTATAATTTGAATTTTTTTTAATTTTTTCAATTAAATTTAATTGCATAAAGGTGTTACAACAAGTTAATTGACTTAGTTACTGGCCTAAATGGTTTTCACCGTACGATGTTGCACAATCAATGATTTAAGTAGCATGTTAGAGTATTTAACATGTTCTCCATGAACATCAATAACAAATATAAACTAAATAATAATTGTAAATGTATACAGCAAACAAAAGATGATGAATAATGATGTAAAAGTCTGTCTGTCTGTCTGTCTGTTCTTTTATACGTTCAGCCCCCTACTGAACGCAGAAGTACAAAAATTGACACAGGGATGCTCAGGAGCCATCCCGAGAGGCTCCTGAAAACAGAATTTAAAAATTTAATTAGTTGTGGAGATATTATTTAAAATGTCGATTCATGTCTAATCTAAAAGCGATCTCAATGACTGAGAATTCACCGCCATTGCATAAAAAAAGATATTTTAACGGAGTTAAAACAGCAGAAAAAGTGGAAAATAAATTAGAAATATGTGTCCGATCGTTACGATTTCGATACCAAATGAAAGGGGCATTTTTTCTGAATCTATGTGTGCAAGTGGCTTATCGGTACAACAATTAGATTTTTTAAAATTAACTAAAGTATGAATTTTTTGTGGCAACATCATTTCAAATGCCAGACGATCGTCTGCCATGAAAAAGGAAATGATTGTAACCGATCAAGATGTCACGTGTTTTGTAGTGGGGAGAAAAAATTGCAATTTTCAAATTTTTTCAAATTTTAATTCACGTTATATTTGAATTAATATTCGGCCTAGACAGCATATTATAAAGCTACTGTTCAATTTTCATGAAAACATGTGGATAAACAAAAAAATTAGATAAAATTTTGTATTATATTTTGCACTATATTTTTAATTGAGATATGCCGTTGAAATTTCGTAATATTTGGTTTTAACTCCCGATAATTCAATTCTGAATATTTTTGAAAGTGTAGAATAATTAGGAAGGGCTTGAGGGGGAGGGGGGGGCGAAAAAAAAAAAAAAGAGTTACAGCGTTTGAAATCGTTATTATTAGGTTTTAAGGAAAGATAAATCGATTGCGGATATTTTCAAGTGTAAAATTATTAGAAGGGACGGAAAGGGGGGGAGGGGCAAAAACGTAGAAAAGGAACGGTTGTTTCGGAGAAAACAACGGGAAACCCAGAACGCCTTTAATCTTTTATATTTTGCTAAGTTTCGAATTCTGATATTCCGTTCACATTTCATACTATGGATTTTTAAAAGTATTTAGCCCGGAATTACGCAAGTTTCGGAGAAAACCACGAAAAAGTCAGACATAAATCGTTTTATAATAGTGTTTATATAATTTTTGTATCTCAGCTTCTAATTAGCATAATTTCAAAAGTAATATGTCATTTTCAAACTTATTTGAATTGCATTTCAAGAGTAGACGCCACAAATTTCTGTCACCTTCCATTAACCGACCACCTTAAGTAATGGAATACGAGATTTCACGTGATTTAGACGTTTTATGGTCTCCTGATTAGGTTTTCTTTTGTATCTCAGCTACTAATTAAAATAACTTTATAAGTAATACATTATTTGAAAGCTTTGTTGATTTAGAATTGAACAGTAGATTACAGAATTTTCTACCGCCAGATGGCGCTGTAATATTTTTTAATTTCAATATTTCGAATTCTGAATATGATTAAATTATTTAAATACATCATTCGAAAAATATTTTAAAGTACTTTTATATTATCGAAAGTGAGATTCGAGATTTCACCTGATTTACACGTTTTGAGGTCTCCTGAATCGGTTTTCTTTGTATCTCAGCTACTAATTAAAATAATTTCATAAGTAATACATCATTTGAAAGCTTTGTTGATTTGGAATCGAACAGTAGATTACAGAAATTTCTACCGCCAGATGCCGTTCTAATATTTTAAAATTTCAATATTTCAAATTCTAATTATTATAAAATTATTTTTAATACATCATTCGAAAGATATTTTAAAGTACTTTTATATTATCGAAAGTGAAATTCGAGACTTCACCTGATTTACACGTTTTGAGGTTTCTTGATTAGGTTTTCTTTTGTATCTCAGCTACTAATTAAAATAATTTCATAAGTAATACATCCTTTGAAAGCTTTGTTGATCTGGAATAGAACAATAGAATACAGAAATTTCTACAGCCAGATGGCGCTGTAATACTTTTTAATTTCAATATTTCAAATTCTAATTATGATTAAATTATTTCTAATACAACATTCGAACATGATTTTTTTAATTTTCTTTTCTTAAGAATAAAAGTTTGATTTCAGAAGGAATAAGTGCGCGCACCGCACGTATATCTTAACGCGTGCGCGCGCATGGGTTTGGGAGCCGGTGCGAGTTTTTACCCGATGATAAAAGATTTTTAAAAATTTTATTCTCTTAATAATAAACGTTTGAGTTGAGAAGGAATATCCGTGTGCAGCGCACGTATATCCTCACGCGTGCGCGCGCAGCGCGCATGGGTCTGCGCTGCCGAAGGTAGTGGGGTCCCGGTGTGAGTTTTTACCCGATGCTGAATGATATATTTTTTAATTCCTTTTCTTAAGAATGAAAGTTTATGAGTAATAACATGGAATTTTGAAAAGTCATAAGGATGGTGAAGGAATACGTGCGCGCAGCGCACGGGTCTACGCTGCCGAAGGCAGTGGGGACCCGGTACGACATTTTTCCCGAACATAATTTTTTTTTTCTTTTTTTATCACATGATAAAAATTAATGCAATTTTGAGAATTCATTAATTATTGTGATTCATTTAAAAATAGTGACCAGCGAAGCGGGCGTAGCCTGCTAGTTATAGAATAATTTTCTTCAGTATAATTACGACATAATATAAAGAAAATTGCTCAAAAAAAAAAAAAAAAAAAAAAAATCTGGTGTGTAACAGCCCTACGACTTCCATTACCCAGTACTACACACATTATAAACATTTTATATACATTTTTGATTTAAATAAGTAACAAAATTGCTCTATCTTTCAAATAAGTTATTTAAAATAATAATTAGAAAAATAATAATGGGCGGACCTGAAATTGAGCTATTTATACAGGGCGCCTATCAGTTTTCCTGAGCTAAACAACTATATCATTCGAAAGGACATCTAATAGAGTGTTTATATAGCAAATTTGAAGAAAATCGTTAGAGCCGTTTTCGAGATACGGACTTACGGTCCCACTTCCGGTTTCCGATGTCCCACTTCCGGTTAAACTCAATTATTGACAGGAAAACAATAATTACATACAAAAGCATATTTAAAAGTGAGTTAAAATGACGAGTTTGAAAAAAATCCGTACAACCGTTTTTAAAGGAACGCCTTTGCGAGGCCTGAAATTGAGCTATTTATACAGGACGCCTATCAATTTTCCTGAACTAACCAACTATATCATTCGAAAGGACATCTAATAGAGTGTTTATATAGCAAGTTTGAAAAAAATCGTTAGAGCTGTTTTTGAGATACGGACTTACGGTCCCACTTCCGGTTTCCGATGTCCCACTTCCAGTTTTTCAATTTTCACCAAAATTTGGAAATTTCATCTGTACACCAGACGTATTTCAATTCTATAGTTTCGTAGCTTTATCTTTATTAGTTTCTGAGCTATAATAGCCAGAAGATTCTCCACATACATACATACACACTGACCAATTGCCAAAAACCACTTTTTTAGACTCAGGGGACCTTAAAACGAGTAAATCAGGCGAAAACCCGATATCGAATTTTCAGACCGAATACAATACTTCCATTACCTACGGTAGTAGTGTAATGGAAGTAAAAAGAGTAATGCGATTAAAAAAACAAAAAAAAAAACTGATGTTAATAATGATTCTGAAAGAAATAGAAATGTTGGTACTGAAGGATTCCAATGCATGTTTCCTCATATCAGCTGTTAACCAGCGAACACCTGTCATGACGTCAGATGTGACGTAACTGTATTACGTCATCAACGGCGCATCTTCGCTCTCGTACGAGAAAGCTTTGCTAAGCGAGCGGCAAGAAATGCCAGCATTATGTTATTCTACTTTTCTATATATTATTAAATGTTGTGATTGTTAAAAGACTCTGCTTTTCACTCTGTGGACCCATTTATACCAACAATGGTTATGGGCCCAGAGACACGCATCTTACTGCGGACTTTTTAAAAATTTAAATTAACATTCGCTAAAACGAAAGTGCGACTTACTGTTAAGCCTAAGGGCTGAAATCGAAAGTATTTTTGATTCTATTTTTATAAAGAAGCTACTATAGCTGATTAAATATGTCGCAGATATTAAATATAGAAAAGTTAACCAAAAACAATTTTGACACGTGGAAGCTGCAGATAGAAGCTGTTTTAATCAAGAATGATCACTGGAGTTATGCTAACGGAACAAAAATTAAGCCCGATGAAGGCGCCGAAGGCGAAGAAAAATGGCTCGAAATTGACCGGAAAGCTAGAGCCGATTTAATCCTAGCAATTACCCCAAGTGAGTTGTGTCATATTAAACATTGTACCACCTCAAATGAAGTATGGAATAAATTAAAAGAAGTTTACGAATCGAGAGGACCGGCAAAGAAAGCCACCCTATTGAAGCAGCTACTCTTTAAGAAAATGTCTGATAGTGAAAATATGTCCGATCACCTCAATATTTTCTTTGATATAGTGGACAAGCTAAAAGAAATGGACATTGAAGTAGCCGAAGACCTATTATCAATTTTGCTCTTATACAGTATTCCTGACAGCTATGAAAATTTCAGGTGCGCCATAGAAGCAAGAGATGAATTGCCGCTGCCTGAAGCTCTGAAAATTAAAATGATGGAAGAATACGAGTCAAGAAAAAATAAAAAGAATCAAGAATCATCAAATGCGTATTTTACGACTCACAAGAAAAATCTTCCTGAAAAGAACAAAAGAGAAATCTTAAAGCCTGTGCAGAACAAGAACACGTATGGCGAAAGAAATTATGCAATCTTCAAATGCAATTACTGTTCAAAAGTAGGGCATAAAGCCACAGAATGCAGAAAGAAGATCTCAGACAGAAAATTCACTTCATCGAATAAATATAAAGATAGATCTTTCATGGTTGAAGATAGTACAGAGTTCACGATGGCAGCCAGTAACTCTTTCCAAGAACATTCCGAGTGGTGTCTCGATAGCGGTACGACATCCCATATGGCTCATGACAAGAATTTGTTTACAGATTTCGAACCTAGAATTGGATCATTTATAAAATTAGCTGTAGATGAAACAGCGGAGATCACAGGTGTTGGAACAGTCAAATTAAAAGTTCCCGGTAATCACGGTGTAACCAATTTAAAGTTAACAAATGTTTTGTGCGTTCCAAAATTGAAATGCAATTTAATGTCTATATCAAAAGCTACATCAAACAACTGCCGAGTTGTATTTACCGAAAAATGTGCAAAAATCACAGAGCAGGACGGCTCTCTGATTATAAGTGCTAAGAGAAAAGGTGATTTATATTTTTTTCAGCCGCATGTGGATATCGCTGCATCAACTCAGGTAAGCAACTTTCGTAAATGGCATTTAAAATTAGGACATTTAAATGAAAAAGATTTAAAATTATTAAAATCTGAAAATATGTTAAGAGATTTAAATTTTAATGAAAAAGATTCTTTAAAAGATTGCAAAGTATGTATTAGGTCTAAACAAACTGTGAAACCATTTTGTAAAGAAAACAAATTTCATAGTGATGAATTATTAGAAGTAGTTTATTCTGATTTATGTGGCCCTATAAATGTTAAATCCCATGGCGGATCACGTTACTTTATTACTTTTTTGGATGATAAATCTCGTTACATTGAAGTAAATTTTCTAAAAACAAAAGACGAAGCTAAGTACGCGTTCCGGAGATATAAAGCAGCAGTCGAAAATCGATTAGGAAAAAAAATTAAAATACTGCATACTGATAATGGATTGGAATATTGTGGCGAAGAATTCAATAAATATATTGAAGAATGCGGTATTAAACGCGAATTTTCATCGCCAATGACCCCTCAGCAAAATTCTAGAATTGAAAGACAAAATCGTACATTATGCGAAATGGCGAGGTGTTTATTAATGCAATCAAACCTTCCAAATACATTCTGGGCTGAAGCAGTAAATTGCGCTGCATATATTAGAAACAGGTGTCCCACTAAAGGAATTAAAGAAAACAAAACACCTTTCGAATTGTTTTTCGGTTATAAACCAACTGTTAACTATTTTAAAATTTTCGGACAGAAATGTTTTGTTCTAAATAAAAAATCAAAAGGGAAGTTTGAAGCTAGGTCACACGAACATATATTCGTTGGCTATTCAAATGAATCACGCGCTTACAGATTATGGAATAAGGATACCAGAAAAATTGTCATAAGTCGTGATGTTCGATTTATAGACGAGTTTCAAACAAATGATTCAGCTACTACTGATCAATTAGAATTAATTTTTCCGTCTGAGAATAAATGCAATGATTGTAATATTAAAAATGAAACACCGATCCCTACTCAAACCGCAGACAGGGGGGAAAACAGCGGATCGATTTCCTATCCCCCTGAATGCAACGGAGAGAGTTTCTCTTTTTGGAAAGGGGGGGAAGGCTCGCTTTCTGAAGGGGGGAACGTAGAAGATGTGAGTGGAGGGGAGGAGAGTGTTGACGATATATGTAAACAAGAGAAAGGGATTAATAAAAACAATCCTATTTTTAAACGTGGTCTCGGCAGACCTAAAAAAATTAAAAGTTGGAACTTTCAAAAGTCTTGTAAGGAATATATTACAGATACAAAATATAAAGATGAAACTTCTCAATTAGCTGATAACTCATTTAATGAAATTAATCCCAGCGTAATCGACGCGCTAAATGGAGATTATGCTAAAAATTGGGAAAACGCGATGAAATTAGAATATGATTCTTTAGTTAAGCAAAACGCTTGGGAAATTGTAGATAGACCAAAAGATAAAAAGGTAATTGGGTGTAAATGGGTTTTAAAAACAAAATTTAAACCAGATGGTCAAATTGAAAAATTTAAGGCCAGATTGGTTGCCAAAGGGTGTTCACAGAAACAAGGTATAGATTTTGAGGAAAATTTTTCACCAGTAGCCAGATTAAGTTCTATAAGAACTGCAATCGCGTATGCTATCCAGAATGGTTTCACAGCATACCAGTTAGATTTCATTATGGCATATGTTAACGGAACGTTACATGAAGAAATTTATATGGAACTTCCAGAATTTCTTGAAAATGATATACATGAAAATAAAGTGTGTTTATTAAAGAAGTCTTTGTATGGGCTTAAGCAGTCAGGAAGACAGTGGTTTAAGAAATTAGATGAGAAACTGAGAAAAATGAAATTTAACCCTTTGAATTCCGACAAATGTGTCTATTACTCAAAATATCCCTTTGATGCTATTATAATCGTCTATGTCGACGATTTAATTTGTCTCACTAAAAGTGAAGAGCACTATTTTGATATAAGAAATAAATTAGCAGAATCTTTCAAAATGAAAGATATGGGCCTTCTGCATTATTGCTTAGGCATTGAATTTAATCAAGATAGGGACAGCATCACTATAACACAAAAGAAATACATTGAAGATTTATTAAATAAATTTAATATGGAAGATTCTAGAGTGGTAAATACACCTTTAGATAACAGTGTAAAATTAACTAAACAAATGTGTCCAAATACAGAAGAAGAGAAATCATATATGTCAAAAATTCCTTATAGACAATTAATTGGTTCTCTTATGTATCTGTCGGTTGCTACTAGACCAGATATCACCCATGCTGTAAATTATTTAAGTCAGTTTAATAACAATCCAGGAAAACCTCACTGGATAGCTGCTAAAAGAATACTAAGGTATCTCAATGGCACTAGAAATTTAGGAATTGTGTATTACAGAGACGATAAACCATTGACAGCATTTGTTGATGCCGATTGGGCATCGGATATAAATGATAGAAAATCATATACAGGATACGTCTTTAAATATGCCGGTGGACCTATTTCTTGGGAATCTAGAAAGCAGCGAACCGTTGCTCTATCCACAACAGAATCTGAATATATGTCTCTGTCTGAATCCGCAAAAGAGACAATTCATGTTAGAAATTTCTTAAAAGAATTGGATCCTGAAATTGTATCAAGTCCAACTGCAATCATGTGCGACAATCAATCTGCACTGAGATTAGTAAAAAATCCTGTTCATCACAATCGATCTAAGCACATTGACATTCGTCATCATTTTGTGCGAGAAGTTTACAATAATAAACTAATTGACATTAAATACATTTCATCAGATGAACAACCTGCAGATATTTTAACAAAAAGTTTAAATGCATATAAACATGAAAAATGTTGTGATATGATAGGACTTAATACTCAGGACTGAAGAACTTAAAAAAATAT